>JAJEJO010003701.1:0-47852 GCA_020662805.1 Glaucomys volans
CATACCCTTGGTTTGTATCTCTGTGCCTTCCTCAATCCCAATAACTCTTAAATTTGGTCTTTTCATGATGTCCCATATTTCTTGGAGGGTTCGTTCATGATTCCTAACCATCTTCTCTGTTTGTTCGACTTTGTTTTCAAGATTAAATATTTTGTCTTCATTGTCTGAGGTTCTGTCTTCCAAGTGATCTATTCTATTAATTATGCTTTCTATTGAGTTTTTAACTTGGTTGATTGTTTCCTTCATTTCCTTGTTTTCTTCAAGGATTTCTGTTTGCTTTTTTCTCAGAACTTCTATCTCTTTATTGAAATGATTTTTTGCTTCCTGAAATTGCTCTATTAGCTGATTATTCATAGCCTGAATCTGCTCTCTCGTCACCTCATTCTCTTCTTGGATCATTTTAATTATGAACATTCTGAACTCCATTTCTGTCATTCCCTCTACCGTGCTGTCCTTAGGATCTCCTGATGCACCATCCAGGTTTGTTTGGGACACTTTCTTCCCATGTCTTCCCATGCTGCTCATATATCCTCCCCTCTAGTAGTGCAAATCAGAGGGATTGCAACTTTCCTGTAAAGACCCAGAGCGTCCCTGCAGATTTCCAGCAACTCACCAGATGTTTGAGAGGTGATTGATCAAGTGGTGAACCAAGATAGCCGCTATCTCACCACCTCCACGTTGGGAATGATCAATGTTTCTGGGCAGAGGCAACCAGGAGATGCCGCACTGTGTCCCTGGAGCCGCAGCGCCGTGTCCCCGCGAAAGGGGTGGGCTTAGGTCCGAGGGCTCAGAGAGGTCAAAATGAAGTCTCTCCGCCAGGGAAGCTGTAGAATGGCGCCGACCGGGCCCAAATTCCCCGCTGGGGCCGGCAAGCAGCTCCGCTCCCGGGTAAATCTCACCTGAAGCCCTCTATTTTTCATTATTATAATTTTGTTTTGCTTGTTTCCCTGACACAAAATATTCTTATTTTGTTCACATGACATTTTCATTTTAATTAAGTAAAATTATTAACTTATTTTTAATTAATATTTATGACAGTTAAATTTTTAGATATCTCATTGATCTCTGTTTTGCTAAGATTGACTTTTGGAGTTTTCTTTTGAGACTTTGGTTTGGCTATGTTTCCCTGTTTTTTTGAGTGCCTTGTAATTTTTTTGTTTAGATTTGTAAAAACAAGCACCTCTCCCACTCTTTATATACTGGCTTCATGCAAAGGAAGACTAATCTTTAAACAGCAATGCTTTACATATTTTAAAGTTAAAAAGATATAACTATCTTATTTTTACTTTCTTCACACAAATGATGGAATACTATATCTATTTACACTAAATCGCTTTCTTATTTGACAGCAAACTTTGAGTTCTTTATCAGTATATCATAATTTCTCTTACTCTTTCAAGTGACTATCTATGTAATACCTTCTCTCTATTCTGTGAACAGACTATACATCATTGTTATGGTTTAGATGTGGTGTCCCCCAAAAGCTCACATTTGAGACGATGTAAGATTTGGAAGAGATGAGTGAGTTATAGCCTTAATCTGATCAGTGAATTAATGCCTGATGGGATTAACTGAGTGGTAACTGAAGGTAGGTGGGGTGTGGCTGGACGAAGTGGTTCACTGGGGGCATGGTTATGGGGTATATATTTTGTATCTGGAGATTACAGTCTCTCTTTCTGCTTCCTGAACAACATGTGAGCTGCTTCCCTCTGCCACACTCTTCTGCCTTGGTGTCCTGCCTCACCTCGAGCCCTGAGGAATGGAGCCGGTCTTTATGGACTAAGGTCTCTGAAATCATGAACCTTCTAATAAATTTTTCCTCCACTAAAATTGTTCTGGTTAGGTCTTTTAGTTATAACAGTGAAATAGCTGACTAAAACAATTTTAAACATTTGGAAAACTAAAACAATTGGAAACATTTTTTCCAATTTCTTCAAAGCATGTTTTCTTCCTTTCTTTCAATAAATTTAGTAATTTAACCATCTTGGAGTTTATTTGGAGCAAAATATAAGGTTTAGTGCCAAATCAATTTTTTAATGTTCCATGGCACTATCTTAACACCAATTTTAATCATCCTTACAAATCCTTTTATCATCCTTACAAAAAAGAAGAACTCACTAAATATCTGGGTATACATACATGTATTATATATACATTATTCATACATAATTATTTATTTGTATATTATTTTGCCTACTAACACACTTATATACAATATAAAGTTCTGGATTGCTGGGTCAAAGGTATACATGTTATTAATTTTAGCAATTATCAACAAATTTATCTTTGGAGGACTTATATAGCAATGTAAGTCTTTATAAATAATGTGAAACTGATTGATTTTCCACATGTTTTCCAGTACAGTTGATAATCAAGACTTTGAATCTTTGTCAATTGCACAGGTGATACAACAGGATAGTCTACTTTGTAAATAATATGTAAATTACTGAAAGTTTTTTTCATACTTAAAAATCTTATATTTTCTTTTCTGTTCATATCTTCTCCCCATTTTTTACTTGGTTTTCAGAATTTCTCTTATGTGCATGAACACATTTATTAATTCAAAATATGTTCTCTCAATTTTTAATTTGCATTTTGACTTTTTTTGGGGTGGCTCTCATGAAACAGAACTTTTCATAGGAATTGAAATTTATTACCTAAGTAATAATTAGCCTCCCACAATTCAGTGTTTTTAAGAAACATTTTTTCCAATTTCTTCAAAGCATGTTTTCTTCCTTTCTTTCAATAAATTTAGTAATTTAACCATCTTGGAGTTTATTTGGAGCAAAATATAAGGTTTAGTGCCAAATCAATTTTTTAATGTTCCATGGCACTATCTTAACACCAATTTTAATAACCCTATTTACCTATTGATTAGAAATAATAGCTTACCATGTACTAAATTTTAAAATATATAGATATCTATTTTTAAATTTTATATTCCTTTCCACTGGTGAACAACTTCAACATAACACTGACTTTGATCAAGCTTCATATTGTGTATATTAGTACTATTCACACTTCATCTTTCAATTTTCAATTCAACTTTTCTATCCTGTTTTGTCACATAAATTTTAAATTTTTAATGTATTTATTTGTATTGTTTTAGATGTATAGATTAATGTAAGGACACTCTTCTTTCAATGATATTGAGGCTTACCAAGTGTATGGTAGGTACACAATTCCACTTAATCAAAACTCATTGACATCCTAGAGTACCCTCTTAATATTTTCCTATATACTTGCATGTATTTCTTGTTATTCATAGTTATTTTATTTAGTAATGAATTTGAATAGGGGTTTTCTTGTTATAGTTTATACTCAGTTTATAGATTATATAAGATGGCTATTGACTTCCATACACAAATTTTGTGTGAGGCAAACTTCTGTATATTTTTGCTCTGATTTCTCAGTTGTTCCTTCAAAATTCAACAAGTATAAACTATTAATATCAGTAATTAATAGAATAATTTTATGGTCTCATCTAAACTGTTATATTTTTAATATCTTCATGTTTTCTTGTTGCATTGACTAGTTTTCCTGAGATATGGATTGTCTCTCAAAGCAAAATCAACACTTCACTTCAAATCAAGTAAAAATTACCCAGAAACCATTAAAATATGATTGCTGTTCCATCAATAAAAAAAATTCAGCATAACAAAATCCATCATTAAGGAAATTCACAAAATAAATTTAAATTGATATAAAATGTATTGAACTTGTTAAAGCATTACAAATTCAGAATTATAACCATTAAGTAGAAAGTATTAAAAGTTGTAAGAATATATTCACAGAAAATAAAATTATTTTAAACCTGGAAAATGTTCAATATTAATTTTATGTGATAATTACAAATTTAAGCTGCCATGTGTTTCTTAACCTAGAACTTTGTCAAAGACAAAATTTTATTAAATACTTTGACATTACTATCAGTGGTTAAATTACTGTAATTTGGATTTTTCTTGGCATTGACTAATGTGAAAATGATTCTTGATTAAGATGAATATATTTTACCACTTTATTCATCTTTCAAATTATCTTGGGTTTCCATCAATAATAAATATTTAGATTTTTATCAAACACTTGTCAGCACAATTGCTCATTATCTACTACTCTTACATCATTACCCTTTCAGTAACGAAGACACGATGTATCAAAATCTGCAGGACAGAGCTAAGGTAGTGCCCTGAAGAAAAATTCTAACAATGAATAATTACACTAATAAACTGGAAAGAAAATAAAATGACTGGAGACAATGCATGGTCTATCCCTTACAAGCCTTGTATTGATTAAAAAATAAATTATTGTCTCGAAGAACATTTTTTCACAGCTGGTATAATCTATCTGTTACTTGGGGTCTCTAAACAAACTTACTTATTTTTAATAGTGAGATACTTTACCTTGAATTCTATACCTTTTGCCTATAAGTTCTTCAGACTGGTTTTCTGATTAATAAAGTAGAAATAGTATATGAACATATATTCAAATTACACATTATCTTCTGCTCAAAGTTCAGTGTTTGTACAGTTGATTTCCTGCTTGCTTTGACCCCTAAAATGGGAAATCGTTTGTTTACTTGGTTCACCTTTCTGAAGTGATCCTTTGCCTTTCTGGACCTCATGTAAGTGTTCAGCATGACTGTTGACCATGGCCCCCATCACTCCAGTCCTGGTGCAATCCAAAGTTCAAATGATTAAACTCTTTTGACACAGAAGTTCTTTGATAAAAAGTGCCCACTGAGAAGGGAGTGCAACTTCTCTGGATATGTTGATGTGAATATCATATTATATACCCCTATGAAATATAACAACTTATTTTTTAATGTCCCTAACAGTTTAGCACCCCTATATTCAGAGATTTATCTTATTTATTTATTTGCTTTCATGGTTTTCTTCCATACTATTTTTAAAATGAAGAATTTTCTCATGCCTCTAGTGTGGAAAGGAGGGTCTACAAATAACAGTCTACAAATCTTCTATCATATAAAAATCACTAGGATGATTTATAGCAGAGCTTATTAAAGAAGAGTATAATTTTCACATTTTTACAAGCTGTACAGATAATAAAAGTACTAAATGTAGACTGGTCCTACTTTTACTGTCTTACCATGAATTACTCTGTTCATGTGCAACATAGCTAGTCAAGTGTATGCTAATTCCTGAGTGATCCCTAGCTGACATTCCAAATAACTGAAGAGTTGGTTCATTGTCCATTAAGATGATGCTATTGAACAATCTGTCTTCAGAGAAACCTATTTATTTGTTTACTTGATGGATAATGCAACCAGTTCAGATGGTAGAAATGCTATATTAATATGAAGTCATTACAATATACCATCTACTGATTTGTTAAGAGGCCCAAGGTTTTTTTCAACTGAGAGGAAATAATTCCTTGTGGTTTATCTTGCTTTTAAGGGCTGCTGTTGTCTGGCCTTAAGTCATCCATCACTATGTATATTTTAAAAGCAGAGTCTCTTAAAGAGTCTAATGACAAACACCCAATATTGATATTTAGGCTATACAATTAAGGACATAATCTTCTTTATCTAGCTCATTTTAATGACTGTATAGTCTGTGCCATTCAAGTAAAGCCTAATTATAGCATCTGTTCTTATTTCCAAAGTTTCTTCTAGTAGGCGATATAATCTGCCTGTTGATCTAAACTGGGTGAATAAACACCTTAACTTGACCAGAATCCCTTCATGTGCAGGACAACTTATTTTTAGAATGATCTCAAAGGTCTGATGCTATGTTTATGGAGACCTGACATTTGAGGACAGAACTAATGTTGGTGCCTCAAAGTGAGACATGCAGCTATCAACAGACCCTAAATAGGTAGAACTCTGAAAACATAGTGATATTTACAGAAACGTTTCAATATGTACCTGTTATGTTTCCTGTGATATTACTTGATCTGGATTACTTTTACATTGTAATAGAATCATTTAAATAATATTCTATACCAAGGAGACAGATTAGTTTCCATGTTATTATGGTGGAATTTACAAGGGGACCTTGTGGCTTCAGATGATCATCATTTAGGTTCTCTAATTCAGAGAATATGACAAAGATACAAACTAGTTTTTGTGAAATCTCCATGCCTCTTAAAATCCAATAGTAAAGAAAGGGAAGATAAAATACCTCAGGTACAGAGTTAAGGGCTACAATATTATCTTTACTATCCAAGGCAAGAAAAATACAAATTAATGACAGAGAAGACTGATAGTCATTGTCAAGTCCAAATACTTTTGAGAAATGTCAATGTCAATCATTTCATGTGCAGAATAAAGAGGAACAGAACTTAATCACATCCCAATGGGATTTAGCTCCTTGAAACAGAGGTACAGAAATGCATACTTAATTAAATTAATCTAATATTAGTCTAATATTAATCTAATATCTTTGTCTTTATTTCATGTTTAAAACAAGCAAAACTATGCCTTTTCGTGTCAACAACAATATGAATCATTTAACTTATTTGGGAAAAATCTCTCACTGGCTGTTCAATTTTTAAATTTAGAAGAAAAACAAAACAAAGCCACTGCCCATATAAGACACTGAGCAGTTTTTAGAGATAAATTATGGCAAAGAAACTGCCAACAGAATAAAGGGTAAAGAATAGAGAAATTTATGATTCCCCAGACATTATTCTTTGACTTAACTTGTTTTTTAGCTTGTCATTTGTTACTAATCTAGTCAACTTTTCTGCTGCTGTGACCAAAAGACCTAATAAGAACAGTTAGAGGAGAAAAAATTTATTTTGGTCTCACAGTTTCAGAAGTCTCAGTTCACTCCATTCCTCAGGACTTGAGGTGAGGTAGAACATCATGGCAGAAGCGTGCAGAAGAAATCAGCTTAGGATGTCACACAAGGAAGGTGTGGGGGGAGATAGAGACAGAGACAGAGAGGGATAGAAAGAGAGAGATTCCCTTAGCACAGACAAAATGAAATCCCCAAGGACATGCCCCCACCCACCCACATCCTCCAGCCATTGTACCTGCCTACAATCACCACCCAGTGAATCATCAGGAGATTGATTAATGCACTGATTAGGTTAATGTTCTCATACCCCATCTTTTTACATCTAAACTTTCTTGCATTGTCTCACACAGGAGCTTTTGGGTGGACACCATACCAGTTATTTCAAATTCATATCTTAAAATCATAATTGTTTAGACAATGAACAAGCATATCAGGATTTCTTGAAATAAAACTGTATAATTCTCCCTAGTCTAGGCAGTACATAAACTCATGTTTAGTTGCCTTTGAACCTACAGATGTCCATGCTGTGTGCAGGAGGCTACATGAGTGTTCCAAACTGGCTGTCAGTTATTCCAGAATGTTCCATGAATATTTTTGTAATAAATACTTTTTTCATGGTTTCACGTTTACTGGTAATTATCAAATAACTTGTAGTTGTCCTAATTTGACCTGGAAATATATAATATCTTGATCTATGTACTTTTTCCTCATTTGAATTTATTTATACTAGTAACATGTCAAGGACACAAAAGTTCTTTCTCACAGAAACAAAAACCACATCCAGATGGTGAAGTCTCTTCCAGGAGAGTATGGTTAGCAGAAACAAAGACCAACATTAACAACATCAGCACAACAAAACCGCATCCACAATTTGTCAAAAGAAATCCTGTATTAAAGAATTAAGAGTCTTTGGAAATGAGCACAACCTACCTGATGTGTCTTTCCTCCCTTCCTGGTGCTTGGCCAGCTTTTTGGCTGTTGGAAGTACCAGGTTTCTTGTTTCCAAAGAGCCGCCTGTGTTGGCCTGTCTTTCAGAGTATCATGTTGCAAAATCTGAAATTCTGTTGCAATAAACACCAGATTTCAAAGGAAAGCAAGGGAAATTGTGCAGAGATTAAACTCATTTTTGTAGCAACAGTCAGTAGTGCATGATTATGTGTCTAAACAATGCCTCGTCTTCCAATATAATATTAGATCAAGAGACACTGAAAAAAATGAATTTTCTAAATGCACTCTCAAAATCACATGGGAGGATGCAGGGTTGTCTTGGGGTGAACACAGGATTATCTTTGTAGGACCACAATGAATTTAGCCTTCAAATCCCTCCTGAGGCTGCCATATGCAAACAGACAACTTTAGAACTGCATTATTCTAGAGCAACCCTCAGCCAAATGTAATTGAAAAGTACTTGGGCATAATGAGAGCAACCCTGACATAAACACAGCAATATGCTTCAAGAGATAAAGAATTAAAAAAAAAAACAAAAAAACACTAAGTCAAATAAAGGCATAGTATTTCAGGAATAATAGTCTTCTCTTAGTTTGAAAGTAGGACTAGTGGCCTCAACTAATATTATTTCATGAATTAGCTTTTCTTGATCTTCTTTGAAGAACATTATTATTACCATCATAATATCTGTAGCTTTCAAAGTTCAGGGAGTAATGTTTAAAGAAGACTAAGGAGCTAGGATATCAAAAATTGAGGGGTACATTCATAAGTTGCTAAGAAAACTAATAAACCATGCCTAGGAACACCACAGAACATTTTCATTAGGGTAAATTTATTTTATTCTAATTTAATATTTTTTTCTTGACCTTTTTTTTTCTTAGTTTTAGGGAGACAGAGATTCCATAATCTCATTGCTGCAGAAGTGAAGGGTCTCCTAGATACCCATCATCACAAAATGGTAGACCTTAAAGAGTAATAATTTTAGTCCACCTATTTTACAAGTGAAAAAGCTAAAGCTGGAAAAGGTTAAGTGATTTGCCACAAAGTTAAGGCTAGCTATATCAAAATGGGGGATATAATCTAATTCTTATCATTTGAAGTTGAGAGTTCAGACTACAATTAAACATTCCAGAGTGGATATTTCTTAAGTGGTTTGAATTAGATTAGAATGGTAGACATGATAAAATTTAAATCAATTTTACAGCAAATGATTCAGATCAATTGGAGACCTGTCTGAATTAAAGTTGAATAATAAGTGTGATGGTTGATGAGATGTTGTTCTTCCTTCCAACAACAATAGTCTATCCTGGGTGACTGGATTTAAATTGAATATGATTTGCTGTAAAACTGATAATTCTCAAATAGTGGTCAATACAGATGTCATGTGGATAAGATATATATTCAGATTGCACTCTTACAATTTTTCTACACCTACTACCTGACATAAATTAACTATTTTTGGTGACCTTTGGGGTTGACAATATGACTTTGATATTTTTGTTTTCTTAATCCTCATGAGACTAACAAGACTATTTGGTATATTTATTTCTGCTAGATTTGTCATCCCAGAGATACTTTCCCTATTAGACTTTGTTCATTCTTCATTCTCAAGTACAGGGCAAGCCACATGGAAGCTAATCTACTTGTATTGGGATGTT
This sequence comes from Glaucomys volans, assembly GCA_020662805.1. Taxonomy (NCBI): domain Eukaryota; kingdom Metazoa; phylum Chordata; class Mammalia; order Rodentia; family Sciuridae; genus Glaucomys; species Glaucomys volans. The sequence goes on from JAJEJO010003701.1 coordinate 9,368, forward strand.
GACATGGGCATGGAGATCATCCACATGGAAACAGGACATTATAAAAGAAGACCCAAATGTTAATTGAATGCTAAAATTCATAGGGTTTGGAAGTCTCTACTGTTAGTTTAAAAAAAATAGTGTTTTAGATTTTTTCTTTTAGATAAATAAAGAGATATTCAAATGACTGAAAAGTTATAAGATATGAAAAGTTATAAGATACAGAAATTTGTATCACTTGGGGGAAAGAAAATGTGAAGTATTAGTAGTTTAATCATAACCTCCTGAGTCAAAATTAGGGCAAAAAGAAAAGAATGCAGGTCTTAGGAATCAAAACCTTTAATCTTGAATTTTCCATCAGAGTAAAGAAATTCATGACATAGTTTTCATGTCATTTATAAATAACAACTTCTTGTCATTCATTAGTTTAATTATTATTTCAAATTAAAATTAAATAATTTGTATGCTACTATTTTGTTTACAAAATGAATCCCTATTCTAAAGCATCATAAAACATGAGTTAATATTCCAATTAAGAATAAATTTAATCTAATTATTACCATATTTCACTGGCCAGAGTACAGTGAAATTTTGATAAATCTGGATGGAACAATGATAAATCTGACAGAACCAACTGAACAACAGCCTTTGCAACCCATAATCCCTCCTACCCAATACACAGACATTGCACATCCTTTTTTACTCACAGATATTTCATATTTACGTGGTCAGTTAAGAAAAAAATCTGAAATTGTACATAACTCCAAATTAAACTTGTCTAAAACCCGGGTACATCAGAAGAAAGGGGTGGACATTTTAGACTTAGCCTATCATAGTGTAATGTAGCTCTTATAGGTCTGAAATACTCAAGGGTTAATTGCTTCCTTTATAGCAAGCCAACAACTAATAGTTTTGAGATCAGTGCCCAAAAAGTATGTTCTAGTTTACTCTGAGAAAGGTGCAAATTCAGAAAGACAAATACCACATTTTCTTATATGTGACAGCGTTAAAAAAATGACTAAACAAGTAAGAGTAGAATGCTTATTACCAGAGCTGGGGGTGAGACAGGGGAGATACCAGTCAAAGCTTATCAAAATTCAAGTTAGAAAGGAGGAATAAATAACAACATTTGTGGTGATGGATATGATAATTAGCTTGATTCAATTATTCCACATCATATACACATTTCACAGCATCACTTTTCACCCATAAATATATGCAAATTTAATGTCACTATTTCATTTACAAATTGAAAAAAGGGTGGAAATACTCTATTGAATCATTTATTTAAATGATTTATTTAAAAGATTTATAATTAAATTTATTTTTACAATATATACAAAAACATAAAAGTTGCATATAATGGGGCACTATGTGATGTTTTTACCCTTTCTTTTTTAAAGTATGTTGGCATATATTCTTTGGTTAATCTGAATTAACATTAATGAGATCAGTTAAAGGGAGTGTTTCTGTGGTCACCAAGTCTACTTTGCACGATGTGCAGCCCAGAGCCAACAGAGAGGCTATGAAGCCAAGTAAGTCCAGATCTGACCTTGATCCTGGCTTTTCCATGTATGACTATATATTGATTTTCATTTCTGAACCTCGATTTCCTTAGTCTAAAGTAGAGATTACAATAGCACCAGTCACATTAAAGTTGTTTCTGATGATTACTGGTGTAAAGCATGCAACAAAACTAGCAGAAGACTTAATTTATACTAAACTTTTAATGAATTGTAAATGTTATAGTATTTTTAGTATTCTTATTGTAAAAGTGACCAAAGCAAGATCTTCTCTGTTATACAGAAACACAGGCTTTTTTTTTTTAATTGAGCTGATATGTTTGAGTCTTTCATTAAAAAGAATAATTTTCATAGCTAATTGAGAAAATAATGACTAAACAAGTAATTTGGTGACAGATTGACGAAAAGGAAAAGCATCTGAAAAATGCTCTCTTGGAATTTAAGTAAAATGAGTACTAGATTGGGATTTAAGTTATTGGGGTGTTAGTCTTGCCCTTGCCATAAATTCAAGTGACTGACATTAGACAAGTTATTTCAGAGACTTAGTTTTTTTATCAATTAAAAAATCTTGTTGTCATTTCCAGGTCTAAAGCTGTAATGTGTGGTTGAGATGCTTTGGACTATGAAGTTAGAAAACTCTTTTATTTGGAACACAGAGAACCATGTCAATTTTTCTTGGGTGTCTTAGAGAGGTTGACCTGGAAGCACTTTCTATAATGGGAATTCTTATGCAAATGATTTTTATAAACATGTTCACAGGAAAACTGTATAAGGGATAAGGAAAACAGGAGGAGGAAAGGCAAAGAAGGTAAGCAGTGGTGTGGTTTAGACAAAATGTAGCTCTAGTGTGTTACCGTGGGAACATCTGGAACAGAAAACTGCACCACAAGGTCTGTTCCACCCTTTTGGCAAGAAAGGAAGGCTTCGTATCCCTGCTACAATCAATGCCAAGGTTGAAAGAAAGCTGCTCCAATTTACCCAAGCCCTAAACAACAGCATCTGCAGCAGTCAGTAGACGAAATTTCTAGGTGCCCAGGAGAGGCACCAACAACTTCTAGAACATGGTGTTTGACACATATTTAAAGCACTTGAACTTATGCAATAGCTTTCCATAAATCAACCTTGCCATTATGGGACATCCCTGGATGCACCTTTTAAATTCCATCACTTTATCTTTTATTGGGCCAATGCTATGAACCTTGTAAAATTGTCTGCTTGATCTTTACCAGCTCATGCTTACGAGATTTACCTACTCTGTTTTCTGAAGGCTATAAGGTTCCTACTCCTGTGGATCCCAAGGCAATGTAGGGATATGGTCCTAAGATTACTCTTGTATTATAAAATATACTAAAGTAGGATATGGAAAGCCTTATAAATTGACTGTCGGATATGTCTTTTCTTAGCACTTCTAATTTTTAAAATTAAGAATTTTTTAATTTTTAAAATCTAGTTTTTAAAATCTATTTTTTTATTTTAAAATCTAAGACATTTTCTTCTTTTTCCACAGCAAGTATCAACTTCATCAGAAATGTATATTATGCTAAGAAAATAATTTTGGAAGAAAAATGTAAGACCCATTTAGCAACTTGAAGTTTTTCTTCTAAAATAAGGAAAGCAGCAGAGAAAAAGTGTTCATCTTTGAAACTTAAAAAAAAAAAGAAAGAAAGAAAAAACTTCGTTCCAAGGTTACCATTCATTTTACTGGAACACATTATCTAGTAAGAGATTACATGGTGTTTCTGGGACCGCTAACTTCCAGCGTTGCCTGTATAACTACTATGGCCTAGTGTAAACCCTGGGAGACTATGACTCATTTTCCTTTTAGGTTTCTAGAATAGAATATCCCTGGTTTTCATTTCCTTTGAGATAAATCACATTATTTTTTTGACACTCTTGCATTATTTCCACCAGAATGCCTCCCTCCAAGGGTTGATTTATTTCCATCATTGTGGCAAGAAACAGAAGATCACAAAATTTAGAAGCTTTTATGTGTAAAACGAATTACTGAAAGTTTTTCCTATAACTAGGGGAAATTAGTTCCAAAATTCATTATCTTCTAGACCCAAGATGTTCTATTAATGAAATTAACATAAAATTTTTAAAGAATTTAAACTCCATCTAAATATATGTAATTTAGTCCTGATTTGGTCTGAAGACTTAATTTATGTGTTATTCAACTAGTGTAAACTTACCTCTTCTTTCTTTCTTTTAAACACAAATTTATATAAATGATGTCACCATTATTCCATTTTTAAGTGTATTAAAAAACTCTAAAAGCTTTGGAACATTAAGCAATAGAATTCATTTCATGGTCTATGAACGAATGTGAACTTCATAGTTACTTTAATATGTACATTTATTTGCTGGCTGAAACATTTGTAGTAAGTTGAATCTCACCTTGAGTAGCTAACTCAGAAATTTCTTAATTTTATTAAGCTTCCATTATAACTGTTTATTAAAATATAATGCTACTTTGCAACAGAAGAAAGTGCTAATCCACACTTTGGACTGTAATCTTGTTCCTGTATTAATACTCTTATTTTCAGGCACTTATGAAGAAGTCATCACACTTATTTAATATTGAAATATAACAGAAATCTCAATCCAAAAGCAAGTATTATTTTTCTTAACCTTCAATCCTTAAATGAGAAAGGGAAAAGAGATATTTTTCCCCAGCAGAGCCCACTCCAGAAACAAATATACTACATCTGTTTTAGCTGGCGTGGATGTGACCCTGCAGGGTAATGCGTTCCTTTAGATTTCACAACTGACAGTCTTCAGACCAGTAGTTCATGTTGCAAAGCACCAGACATCAAGTATAAAGATTTTACTTTCCATTAAGCTTATTTAAGATATTTTACTGTAAAACGAGCTTGTGAGTTTGTGAACTCTAGTGAAGCAAGTATCTCCCCAACTCAGAAGGAACTGTTGGGATCTCTCATGAGTATCACACAGCCAGCAGTTTTCCTCATTACAGACCATCACAGAAGGCAATTTGTTGGTTTATTTGGAAGGAATTTTCAAGCCCAATCCCATTTTTCAATACTTTGCAATTTCTTCAAAAGCTTTGTTTAACTTTAATGTAGAGTTAAGAGCAAGCTATCTTTTTTCTTTTTCTTTTTTTTTAAGAGATTGATGCATAATAGAAAGTGTTTCTAGGGTATTTGATGATTAGATACTCTCAAAGTAAACAGGCTGTGATAAAATACAGTAGAAATCCGCATTTTAAATTAAAGAATCATACAAAAGCATTGAATTTGGATATTTAGATGCTGAAGAAAACATAGGGAATATTTTACATTCACAAAGGATTTGCTTCCTAACCCCCTTTTCCTTATATCATCCATTCCCCAAACATAAGCATGCACACATTCTTTTGAAGTATGTGAAGGTGAAATCATAGCAGGCATGCCCCTCGGTCTATGCCTGTGGGCATGATTTTAAACAGAAATCTCGAGGGGATCTATTTCTGTTAAAATGCATAGACAAGATCATGTTTTTTAAAATTTGCAGCAAAAGAACTCAATAAAAGTGAGGTCAATACATGTTTATATGTGCATACAAATACATACACAGAAACTCATAAATATATAATATATTTATGCTACTGGCAGAGATGGGCAATTAAACAATGTGCAATTGAGCATGTAAAACTGAGGTCCAGTCAGCAGATGGGAGTGTATTTGAGAGTAAAGCTGCCAATTCATGTTATAATGCAATATGCTTATTAAAAATGCATCATACATGAAAGAAACAAAAGAAAAGTTTGCTTTCTTTGTTCAATTTCAAAAGGAGGGCTTTTTATAGGGGGTATTGTTTTCATTACAAGAGAAAAAGCAATAATGACCTAATTGCTAGGAAACATGCATACAACATGAGACTTGGGAATCTGGGTTCTTGAAAGCCATAGCCAGAGCTTTTCTCTCTAATACCTTTATTTTCAGAGTGTCTTTTCTCAAGGGGAAAGCATATCTCTACAGCCTTCATCTCATTAATCCTCACATGATCATTGTTAAGGAGTCAGGCAGCCAGGACTGCTGTAGATTCCACCAGTGAAGCAGACAGACAATGGCTGCAAGAGTGACTTGATTGAAATTATAGTACAAGTCAGGGGCACAGCTGGTGCAAGGATCTGGGTCTGCTGTTTGCCAGAGCTTTCTTCTACCCGACAAAACATGTTGCCTAAAGCTGAGAATCCCACAGTGTTCTTGATTACGTATTTTCAAATTATAGTTCACTTTAGAGATTCCTATTAAAAATCAAATATGGCAGCAGGCCTGGTAATCATTTAGGAAACCCCAGGTTTCAAGCCAGGGGAAGAGCTAAGAAGCAGAGCTGAAGGATGAAATATTGAAAATGTAGGTGGAGATGAAAAGTCCAAATGGCTGCCTATTGGATCTTTCTGTATGGAGGGAAATGTACTAGGTGCGCTATAGCTGACTAATCAGTACTACCCACAAGGTATTCACTAGAAGTTTGTCTGTTTGTTTTTTTGACAAGTGATTTCTTGTGAAAGCTTCATTTCTATTTCTAAGTTGCTAGAGTAGATGGATGAAGAATAGGAAGATATACAGCTATTTCAGAAGCCCAAGGGCAGCTTGAAATGAACTCCCTTGTAAAGTATAGGGAAAGCAGCTCTCCTGGGAAGAATTCAGTGGGCTCCCTCTTGTCTCACTTGGATTTTTTTAAGACGTAGTCTACTAGGAACAGACTTTTCCCTCATAAATTATTGATAGTCTAAAGCTGTTTTAATTGTTTCCCCTTCAGTACTGCATAGAGAGAGACCCAATAACAATTCTCACTGCAATATTAGCATATATTTAAGTGTGCCCTAACACCAAGGGAATACATGTAATTTTCCTAAAACAATATGCTTCTTTAACTTCAAGAAATATGATTTAAATTAGTAATAAATATGAGAATTTATCTTAGATTATAAAATTGTTTTCTATGCTGAAATATTATGTAGGAAAATAAGAAAAGGATACATTTATGTGTGATTTAATTTAATCATATGAGAGCATGATTGAACATTGAAATATATGATTTGCAGACAGATAAATTACAGCAAGAAAGTCTTGATCACAAATGCAAAAATATTAAATAAAATGTATTAGAATACATAGTTTTGAAACACTATAAGTGTAATACTTATTGATACTATTTTTCTAATAGGCACAGAATTTTTAAATATTTTAGATAAATATCTTTAATATAGCAATTGTCCAGCTTTTTGACCTTAAGATGGCTTTACATTTTTAAAATTATAAAGCACCCCAATTACATGCATGCTGATTATACCTATCAATATTTACTGTATTAGACATTAAAGGCAAGAAAATTTTGAAGTGTTTGTTTATTAATTTATTGAAAGTAATAAACGTATTTAAACATCCACAATACTTTTTTATGAAAATGTATATTATTTCCAAAGCAAAAGATATTAGTAAGAAGAGTAGCATTGTTCTACATTTCTGTGAATCTGCTCATTGGCTGCCTGAACTGTGGCTGTGTTCTCATGCCTGCTTGTGCCTCCAGTCTGTTGTGAAGTCACACACAATGTGGCTTCTGGAAAACCCCACTGTTACTCAGAATCAGACTGAAACAGGCAGATAACACATGGGCATTGTTATAGAAAGAGTGTGACCTTGAGGATCCCTGAGGAGATCTCATGGCCACCTAGATCACACCAAAAACAGCTGAAGATTCCAGACAGGGATGCTGAAGACTTCATTTCTATTTCCGGTGCCATCATCAGCCAGACATTTTACTTTGGACTGAACATTCTCTTTTGTAAAATGGAAGTGTTAGATCAGATGATCTCTGTGGTCACTTCTCTGCTTTCATTGTCCTCAAAACCTGTGTCATCACTGTGTTGGTCCATACCCATGAATATATTTTTGTAGATGAAAAATAATTATGATGAAGGTAAAAAGAAGCTTACAATTAAATACTGGTGTGGTATTGAGCATTGTCATCATTTCTACATGGATACATATTTCTATAGATAGTTTTGTTGGAGAAGTAAAGACTAATGGACGATCTCTACCTCCCTGGGCTGCTGAGGTAACCCTCAGGAGGTAAGTAACTAGCATTCCATCTAAACTCGCACCCCAGATGCTGAGGAGAGTTCTTTCTGGGATCAGACCAACTTGTAAGCAAATGTCATCTCTTTAATTTAGTAATTAAGGGATATATGTCAAGTATTTAACTTCTCTATCTTGATGTTGTCAACTGTTAAAAAGTAATAATAATCATTCCATATGATACTTAGGCAAATCACCTAAAGGATTAAACATAGTATTATACACAGCAAGAAGTGAGCACTCAACAACTTATAACACTATTTTTTTTAAAAAAAAAAAGTTCTTCCCACATCTCCTTCATTATAATTAAGTATGCTATTGTTGTTATTATTATTATTATTTTTATTACAGAATAAGTATTGCTATCTAAATTGCTGGTATTATATTATATTGGTATCACCATGAAATTATTTGTGTTTAATATATACCTTGTACACAGAGGTTCATGATAATTTTATGCCAAATATTTAAAATTTTATACATGAAACAAAATTTTTTCTGTAGCTTTATTGAGGTAAAATTGAAGTACAATAAAATGCATATATTTGAAGTTGCACTTTGATCGTTTTTGACATGTATGTAACAAATACAATCAATATAAAAAGCATTTCCTTTACTTTTTTTAAAATTTGAAATCATACAGGCTGTGTTTCCTGCATGATTTATTACATCAGAAATCAATCACTTTAAGATATATAGAACCCCACCCTGACATGTCAACTATTTCAAAATTAAATGGCACACTTATAAATATCTCAGAGGTCAAGGAAGAAAGCACAAGAAAAGTAAAAAAAAAGTGCTTTGAACTAAGTGATAACAAAAGCTTAAAATATCAGGATCTCTGGGATGAGACAGTACTCAGATGAACATTTATAACTTAAAGTATTTGTATTAGAAAGAAACTAGAATAACAATCAAATTATTTTCAAGTTATATAGTAGAAGAGAAAAAATATGAGTAGGAGCAGAAATGTATAAAACAGAGAAGAAATAATACAGGTAAATTTTGATGAAAATAAACAAATTTAATCAAGAAAAAAACAAGAACACAAAAAATTAATATCAGTGGAGAGAGAGCTACCCAACATAACCCTACAGATGCAAAAACTATATTAAGGTAATATTACAATTGTATGCCAACATATGTAATAGCTTACCTAACATGGTCTATATTTGAGAAGGATCCGTGTGTTGCTGAGAAAAAAAAGTATATTCCATCATTGATGGATGAAACATTCTACATATGTTTGTTAAGTCTAAATATCAATTGTATTTTTTACTTCTAAAATGCTTTATTTAGTTTTTGTTTGGAGGATTTATGCAGTGGTAACAGAGATATGTTAAAGTTACCCAATATTGTGTTGTGGTCTACTTGACTCTTGAAATTAAGAAGGGTTTTTTTTGAGACACATAGATGCTCCATTGTTTGGGGTATAATATTTAGGAGTGTTGTGTCTTGTTGGTGTATAATTCCCTTAAGCAATATGAAATGGTCTTCTTTGCCTCTTCTGATTAACTTGGGCTTAAAGTCCTTTATTTGATATGATAACAATTGTGATCCATGTGAGTGATCTGTTCTTCCCCATTCTTTCACCTTCAGTCTCTGGATGTCTCTGTCTTATGTGGTGAGTCTCTTGGAGACACCATATTGTTGGGTATAGATTTTTAATCCAATCTGTCAGTCTGTGTCTTTTGGTTGATGAGTTTAGGCCACTAATGTTCAAGGTTATTATTGAAAGATGATTTGTATTCCCAGACATTTGGGTTTATCTCTAGCTTTTTATTTGAATTAGTTTCTCTTTTGATTGACTATTCCTTTAGTGTAGTTCCTCCTGTTGCTGGTTTGCACATTTTTTTTCATTTCATCTTCATATTTTGTTGATATATTTTGTAGTGCAGGTTTTCTTGTTGCAAATTCTTTTAACTTTTGTTTATCATGGAAGGTTTTATTTTATTTTCAAATCTGAAGCTTAATTTTGCTGGAAAAGGATTATTGGTTGGTATCCATTTACTTTCAGAGCTTGGAATATGTTATTCCAGGACATCTTAGATTTGAGAGTCTGGGTTGAGAAATCAACTGAGATCCATATTGGTTTCCCCCTATATGTAATTTGATATTTTTCTCTTACAGCCTTTGCAATTCTATCCTTATTCTGTTTGTTAGGCAGCTTCATTACAATGTGCCTCAGTATAGATCTGTTGTAATTTTGTACATTTGGGATCCTGTATGCCTCTTGTAGCTGATTTTATATTTCATTCTTTGGGTTTGGGAAATTTTCCCATATTATTTCATTGAAAATATTGTGCATTCCTTTGGTTTGTATCTCTGCACCTTTATCTGTCCTGATAAATCTTAAATTTGGTCTTTTCATGTTACCCCATAGTTCTTATAAGTTCATGGTTTCTTAACATCTCTCCACGGTCAACTTTATTTTTAAGATTAAATATTTTGTCTTAATGGCCTAAGGTTCTGTTTTCCAAGTGGCCTAGTCTCTTTATGATGATTTCTATTGAATTTTTAATTTGCTTTATTGTTTCCTTCATTTTGAGGATTTCTGGTTGGTTTTTATTTTATATTATTTTTTTCAGAATTTCTATGTTTGTATTGAAGTGTTTTTTTCACTTCCTATATTTTCTGATTTCATTCCTTTTGCCATCCTTTACTTCACAGATCAGTTTAACTATATACATTTTAAACTCCATCTCTGACACTTCTTCCACTGTGGTGTCAATGGATTCTGTTTTTGGAGCATCTTGGATTTTTGGGGGAAATTTGTTCCCATGCTTTTTCATGTTGTTTGTGTGTCTACCCATCTAACAGCATGGATCTGAGGCAGTAGAGTTTCTATTCTGTGGACTTATAGTGTCCCTAAATGTTTCTGGTGCCTCACTGTTCAGTGGGAGACAAATAGTAAAAACAACCAATGCAAACAATATACAATATTAAATCGAATAGTTCCTACTATGATGTCTACAATGTTAATTATCACAATAAACAGAAATAAGATGATCAGTTATTGCCTACAATAAAAACAGAAAGTTTGCAAAAGCGTTTACAATTTCAAAAGGTGGACAGGGAACAAACAGAAGTGATATAGGATGTGAGGATTATGAGGGAAGAGGAGAGAAGAAGAAGTAAAAATTAAAGGAAGAGTGAAAGAGAGAACAATAGATATTGACTATTAACAGAAGAAAACAATCAAGGGAAATGGGTAGGAGAAATATATATATGAAGTAAAAAATTTTTAGAAATTAAAAATAAAAATAAAAGAACACAAAACAAAACTAAAATATACTAATCAAGCATCTGAGTTCACAAAAAAATCCAATACGTGAAAAATAACTGGCTTCAAAAATGCTAGAAATGAGAAAAAAACATATTAATATGTATAAATGTCTATTTACCATTAAGGTCACAATTAAACAACAAGAATAATATATTTTTAAAAAAGGCCTTGATGAATTTTTAAAGAATTTTTTCTGTTGGAGTTCAAAACATTCTCAGCTTCTCTTCTCAGCAGTTTTAGGTGGAGATGTCTGGGGCATGATGCTCCACCGCCTAGATTTCTGGAGTGAGAGAGATAATCCTATAGGCAGAATTCGTGGAGGCAGGGTTTAGACTTAGGCGGGCTGCAGGCTCATTCCTGAATGTCATTTGGTTTGGAAATTTTAGATCAGTGCACCTCCAGTGCACAGTACTTGCTGGTCCATGCTGGAAGACTGGACCCTAGGGAACTCCCCTGGGTTCCACTCATGTGGCGGAGGACCCAATTCTTAGTCCCCTATGTCACCTGAAGACCACACATTTCCTGGTCTCAGGTTTAGTCTTCAAATAATCTCTCCCTCCCCTACCCTTCTGAGTTCCCAGCCAGATGCATTTTTCCCAGCAGGCCCTGCAAGTAATTGGACTAGAACGGGAGGAGTAGGTCTGCGTGGGTTTCTGTAACCAGTTGTCCTCTGTATAAAAACCTCTCTCCACATTTGATTTTCTCCAGTTCACTTAAGCACATTCTATGTCATTCAGCATGTGTTTATTGGGTCTGTATTTCCGGCCAGACACGAGTTTGCCAGGAATCTGCCCCCTCAGCTGCCAGCCCTCATGAAGCAGCTCCAAAATGGTTCCTTCTTTTGTCCTCCACATACTGTCTGGAGAGATAGAGACTTCTTTCCCCACACCTAGATATTATGCAATGTATCTTTCAGGTTTACCATGCAATGTCCTTGATCTCTAAATGCTCCATACCCCAAACACACCTTGGGCCTCCCCAAAATGCAATTCCTTTGATTCCTTTTTCCCTCTACTACGCTCACAGAGGGACTGCTCTAGCTAATGCTTCTGGCCTAGCCATGGCAGTGCTGTGCAACTGGGAATTTCTTCCTTGATATACAACCTCTGGTTCCCCGATCTGTTTTGAATGTCCAGTTTTAAATTACTTTAAAGTCCCCTCACTTTTTTTTGTTGTCGTTCACCTACCTTACTAAGTAGCTGCCCTCCTGCTTTCTTGGTTTCACTCTATGGAATAGTCAGAAAAGTGACCTCCTCTATTCTGCCATCTTGAAAACCTCCTGAAATAAAGAATTTTAAAATAATTTTTCACTTGTGGCAACATGTTAGCACTAAAAATATTTTGAATTTTGAAGCATTTTAGAGTTTTGATTTTCAGATTAGGGATGTCAAACCTGTATTTTTCCTTTAACTCTTCAGATAGCAATTTTTCCAAGTGTGATTATCCTCAGTATTGTAAAGCCTTACCACAAAAAGGAGTGAGGAAGTGCAGACATATTTATAGTCTCACAGTGCTTTGATATGTATTTTCATTCTTTTTTGTTTAATATATATTTATTTTAAATAGTAATTTATTATACTTGAAGATGTTAAAGTCTACTTCTATCTTCTGTTATCCAGTTTTCCATATCAAAAATAAATTCTTCCACAATGGAGTTTTTTACTCCCTAAATTGTAATGTATCATAAGATGTTTATAATTTTCTTAATTATTTTTCAACTTAAGGAGACCATTCCTAGTTTTATACTATTGTGATAAACATGTCATTGTTGACTGATCCTAGTACATATATTCCATCTCTTTTGAAATTACTTTGAGTAAGTCACTGTCATAAACACAAATATAGAAGTATCTAAGTACCTGTCTTTCCGTGAGTTTATGTCAAATTATTTCTGAGGGCTTAGTTTCAAACCTCATTATGGCCCCTTTCTAAACTATCCCTGAGTGATCTTATCTATTCTCTTAGCATTATGAAGTCTCACAAATTTATGTATTTAGCCAACCCTGAGCTTCTGAGGTCCAGATTCATATGTACATCTTCCTATTTGATGTCTCTATTTGGATGTATCACAAGTATCTAAAATATAACATGTCCCATACTGACTCTTAAGGTTCTTCCCTTAACTCTTTCCCATCTTTATGTATTTTACTTCCATGAAATAACAACTGAAAATTTCCTCTAAGTTACTAAAATCAAGAACATGGAAGTCATGTTTGGTTTCAGCCTTTCTGTCTTTTCTTCTATCAATCCATCTTAAGTTGTTAAATGCTATGACTTTTCTGTAAATATAGACATTTCTATACACAGAAAAGTCTGTGTATAGTAAAAAGTACCTTGCTATCCTCCTTTTTCATTTTCCAAGAAGAAAGGAACTTAGCTTTGGTCTTGATGCCATTTTCTTTTGGAAGCATTCTTAAAATTTTGAAGATCATGGGAATTGCATTTTCATGCAATATAGGGATATCTATTTAAAACATGAAGACATTGCAAAAATTTTGAAAGATTTGGAAGTAATTAAAGAAATAGAACTGGGTTTGGTATGGCTTAGAGAGTGAAGGGCCTTGCTTTGATGTCAATCTTTGTTTGAAGGACTCTGAGAGTGTATTAGCATAAGGATGTCAAAGGAATGGGAACAATCTACTAGCCTGTGTTAAACTCAGTGATCTTCCATTAATAACTACCAAAGAAACCTATAAAACATCTTTTAGTAAACTCTCTCCTTTCAGAAAAAACAAATAGATGGAAACCATTTTAACCATAACTGCTTACTGCATACTTTTCCAAGTTTTAATGCCAGGGAAAATGATATAGTTTGGAGGGAAAAGGTAGCACAAAAGTTCCCAGGTTGGACCATAAATTTGATAAAATTGTTTCATTGTATGAGTGTTAGGAATTTCCTGAAAAAAAAAATTTGGTTTACCTTTGCCTTCCTCTGAAGGAATGCTGCATTATATAGTTTTCTTTCCATGAATAACTGAATAGATTATATAATTTATTTCTATTAAATTTAATGGAAATAAGTGACAAAATATTATGCTTTAAATTTGTTTTCCCTAAAAAAATAGAATCCTTCTCTGCATATTCGGGGAAAAAAACCTATAATAATGAAGTTGATCATAAAACACAAAATCATTTTGAAATGTTCATTTGGTTAATAAATCATTAAATGGATTAGAGAAAACTTCTTTAGAATATCCAGTATTTGGTAAATAAACAGAAGAGTTGTAAGTAATCCTCATTTGTGTAACACTTCTTTTAATGAAGGTAAATCTTTTAATAAATTAGATTGGTTTGGTTTAAAGGAACTATACCATCTTATCATTCTTATCATAATGAGGAACATAATATATTAGCTTCTGAGGCATCACAAATCATCCTAACAGTTAGTAGCTTCAAGCAACAGGTTATTATTTCAAATGGTTCTGTAGATTGACGGAGCAGTTCCTTTTGTCTAGGCTGTCACCACTGAAGATAGATAGTCTAGGATAGCCTCAGGCACTTGCCTGAATGTCACATTTCATAATAGAGATGATTTGGCTATCATCATGCAGCAGGATAGCCTAGACTTGTTCACATGCTGAGTTCCAAATACAACAAATAAGAGCATGCTCAAGTAAAAAAGTCATTTGGAGCCTCTGTGTCATGTTTGTTAATGACCCATTTGCAAAAATAGGTCCTATGACCAAGCTTATATTCAACAGGTAAATTCAAGAAATAGACTCCTCTTGGTGGGAAAAGCTACAAAATAAGTTGAAAAGATATATTAGTAGATAGACAGGCAGCCAGATAAACAGATGATATGAATGTTGTATCAATTTTTGCAGTCTGCACTCTACAAACTGCTTTCTGACTACAGAGTATTTCTTCTATATGGAAAATGTGCTTACTTTTCCCAAGATTCCAAAAGACTTATTCAATTATGGAATCTGACTCAAAGTCCAGATTCTGGGTATGTTTCTGCAAGAGGTAGGATGACTCATTGAACTCAACTTCTCTTCATTCAGAGACCCGCATACTAAAAACATAATTTAACTAGTGTCAACCTACCTAATGCATAGGATGAATTGATATCAAGAGAATTGCAATGGATGCTTCCAAACAGAAGGGACAGAAATTCTAAAATTCATCCAGGCACATGTTTAAAGATCCTCTACCCTGCGTCTGTGAATGTTCCTTGAGTAGTGTCCATATTCACTCATTAAGAATAATCTACTTGTCTATTTTCCTCTGAGATTCTTGACTCTACATATAGGACTTACATAGAATTTTTAATTTTTTACATAAAATATTCATGATTCTCAGTCTTACATTTCTGCCTACAGAATATTGGAAGCCCAGAAGTCTTTCTCTTTTTGAACTATTGTAATCCTTTCTAGTAAAGCCTGTATGCTTTTATTATTTAGTATGTTGGTCTTAACAATCTCATGGATTGCCTATAAATCTGATTCATATCTATTGTATATAATTATGAAAAGTTTCTACTACTACAACTCACATCCAGTTTTTTTCTCAAATCAAACATCTCTCTATTTTGCAGGCGGTAAGGCTGCTATGGAAAAGAATGTCCTTAAGATTATTCAGAACCTATTTGTTTTACTGAGCATTCTTATATCTAGCTTAGAACTTTTAGGAGTTGAAAAATATGATCTTATAGCCAAACTTTCAATTGTATATTTACCCTAAGGCTGTTTTCTATTTTGTGGATTTTTACCAGTTCAGGAGACTGAAAATTAATATATTATAAATTTTATGTATTATAAATATAAAATTTGTACATATATATGTATATGTATATCAACCAGCATGTCCTGGCTTATTTTTATTTTTTCTAAAATCTTTGCAAATAAACAATTCATATTTTTAGCTTCTCTCTCTGTTTTTCACAAATATCACATGTCACTATTTTTTTGTCACTTTCAGTGTCATACCATAAAATCTCCTTAGTTCCACAAGCTCATTGGGTACATTTTCTATCTTTAAAGTTTCTGCAGATTAGAGTTTTGCCAAATATTTTACTATGACATAATTTTGTTTGCCATTTTTCCAAAATTCACTGACATTTTCTTCACCAACATTTTCTTTACTGTTTTTTCAGCCTTCATCTACTATCTGAATTCAAAGACAATATTACATATTTTGGTATTTTTCACTACATATTGTAGGTTTAGCTATAACAACACCCCACTCCAAGTACCAGTTTTCATATATTAGCTTTTGTTGCATTAAACAGTTTGCTTTAAGCAATACACATTTGTTATTTTCTGTGCTTCTGTGGGTTGCATTGTTGGTTCTTCTCTGAGCCAGCTTGGCAGGTACTAGAATGTTTTCAGATAGCCTCATTCATAATCATGCTGTCAGTTGCAGAAATGTCTTTTAACCAGCAAGTTATTGTGGGCCCATTCAGTGATTGTAGGATTCCCAACATAAGAAAGAAAGAGAAAGTCTCATTTAGACTCTGCTGATGTCATTTTTAGTTTGTTCCTTTACCCAAAGTAGGCCACACACTCAATCCCAGATTCAAGAGGTACAGAAAATGCTCTTACCTCTCAATGGATGGAGCGGCTAGATCACATAAAAAGGGGATAATGTAGAAGGGGTATGCCATATTTTTTTGCTCTTGTGACCAGGTCTGACAAGAACAAGTTTATTTTAGGGTTCATGATTTCATAGGTCTCAGTCCAAGGATCCTGACTCCATTCCACAGGGCCTTAAGTAAGGGAGGACTTCATGGTGGGAAAGTGTGACAGAGGAAAGTAGCCCAGGGCATCACATCAGAAAACAAGCAGAGAGAGAGAGAGAGAGAGAGAGAGTGAGCTCCCCTCACAGACAAAATATAAACCTCAAGGAGCATATCCCCATCAACACACCTCCTCCAGCCACATACTCTACCTGCCTACAGTTACCACTCAGTTAATTCCTAACAGGGGATAATTCACTGATTGGGCTAAGGCTCTCATAACCCAATCATTTCTCCTCTAAACCTTCTTGCATTGTCTCACACATGAAATTTGGGCATCACTACATATCTAAACCATAATAGGACAGGAGTTTTGGCAATTTTTGCAATCTATCATAGCAAGTATATTTTCTGTAAAACCTTGGAATGATGTTTTTTTTATTGCTAGTCTAATGCTTGAAGTTTGTTAAATTCTCTCTGCTGGGTTTATGGGAAAGATCATTATTACTACTTCCAGAAATCATCTAAGGTTATGAAAATCTAAACATATGTGAGTTTATCTAAATTAAATGATAAGTATTAACATCTTTTAATAGAACTTGTAAACTGCTAACAGGGTTGCAAATCATGTGAACTTATTCCATTTACCTTACCTTAATAAAATTATAAATGGTTATATCTCTTACAAACACCCAATATCAATTTTGATTGTGTTATTCTGTATGACCAATTTAAGTGTGGTTTCAAAGATCATTAATTAACTTTAAGACCTTGGGCTAGGGTTAAATTAAGTTAATGAATAAGTGATCTCTCTAATTAAAGTGTAAATTCAACAAGTTATATTTATCTTCCTATATTCTGATAAGCTAATATTTTAAAGCCAAAGTTGAAAGCTTTAATTTGTCATTGAATCATTTTTATATAAGCTTATGTAATTCTAGATCTAAATCATTAGCTAAATAAAGCTTTGATATCATAACAAGTAGAGGACGGATTGTTAAAAATGGATTTTGAAGTATTTAATAATCTATTTAAAGGATTACTATATTATTCTCAATAATTGTTTAGGTAACATATTTCCTTAATACTGAAATTCCAACTTATTGTATTTGTGAACTATTTGTTAATAATTGTAAAAGTTTCTCACTTCTATTTTAATAGATAGCCCCCACTTTACAATAGTTAAGTCTAAAATTATTACTTGATGATGGTGCAAAAGTGAACCCATACAACCAGTCTTTTTTTCGCTTTTAGCACTATGTAGAATAAATTACAAAAGTCATTCAACACAAAATAGGCTTTATGTTAAATGACTGTGCCCAACTGTAGGCTAATGTAACTCTTCTGAGCACATTTAGGCTATTAGGAAGTTTGGTAGGTTAAATGTGGTAAATGAATTGGTGAATTGTAATATTTCCAATTTCTAATAGGCTTCTTAAAAACTAACTCCATCAGAAACCAAGCAGCATCTGTAATCAAGACTGTAATAATTTGCCTATTACTATTGCCAATATCTTGATAGAATGATCCACTTTCTTTCCACAATCTTTTCCAATAAGGCCATTCCCAAACTGAGTCATGAAATTCAAAATGATAAATGCGTAGAGGTCTTTTACATTCCCACTCACTGGTGCAATATTTGCTCACTTACCTTCAAACGGGAAGTGACTAGAGATAGAAAACGTGTATCCTCTGTATGCTAATGAGATCAACATTCTTGTGAGTGAGAGCTACTCTATTTGTGAAACTAGCAATATAAGAAAAGCAATTAAATAAAAGTGAAGTTCAGTTTCCTCTATGTCAATTATGTATAAATAAGTTATTGTTAATATGAACATATTTCATAGTAAAATTCTTCAAGATAGATTGAAGTATTTTTGTGTTCATATGCAAAGCATGCTTGCACAAAATGTGCTAGAAGAAACTGCTTTTTAAAAATATTTTTCTCCAGGTTTTTAATACCCTTTTCAGTTGTTGACACATATACAATGAATTTTGATGAATGGCTTGAAGAGGCTGGAGATTTTTCAGTGCCCTGGTATTCATAATATGTTCTCATACTCAATGTAAACTTGATCCTTTCATTAAAAAATAGTGATTTTGTCCCAGTAAATAACTCCAATTACCTTTGTACTCGTGGTTTTGATGACTTTTATGAAATTATCCAAGACCACTCACTCATATAATCAACAAATGGTTCCTGCTCCACCCCTCACATTATCCTAAAGGTTCAGGATATATGAACTTCAAAGAAATCACATCTTTGGAGGAAAGATCAAAAGGATGATAGTCTCAGTTAAGAATCATCAGACGTAGTTGGCTCTTGATACTGAAAGGAGTAGGTTATTACTTAAAAGAACCTCAGAGTAGACTGAGGTTGCCACCATAAGATGTCTACCAGCCTATACAAGAGGATCAAATCAGTATTTCCCAAATATTTTTGGTCCCAGGGGTTCTGACTTCCTGCCTGTAGAGTTCTACCTTGAATTCTGGTGGGAGAAAAATTAAATTTGGATTAAGTTAACTGACTAGGGAAGAATAACGGGCATTTTTAAGTAGAATACTGAACATATTGTTTATAGTACTAAATCTCTGATGGCCATATGAAACATCCATTTTCTTATTTTTTAATCTCTAACCCTATTTTTGCAAAATAAATTTGTACAAACTGGAATGAAATATTTTTTGCTTTGTAATTTCTTTTACCTTATCATTCAGAATTCAAGATAGCTATTCCATGATATATTCAAGCTAGATTATAACCTTATGAAGTAAACAATTATTTTTGTGTAGAATAATAATGCTTATTATTAACACTGTTTTGCTTGGGAAACTATTCAGAACAACATTGAATACTTAAATACTCAAAATGCTTTTGTTGAGTTTCTTTACTTTTCATAGTATAATATAGTTATTTGCATAGATGCAAACTCACTTATTACTAGGGTAAAATTAGATAAACAAAAATGTATGGACTATTACATTTGAACGCAAATCTTATTTAATAGTTGAAGATAGTCCACAATTAAGTAGAAAGTTCAGTGTGAAAATAATGCCCAAAAATCAATTTAATAAACTTGTCTATACCTACTCTGTGACTTACAGAGTCTTTTCCTTATAGGTAATCATCACTTTCCAGGAAATCAGGAACATTGGCAAACTTGAGAATCTCAAGTTTGGATTTAAAGAAAATTACCCTATTGGTATTGTAGGTAAAACACTATATAGACAAATTAAGCAGTTCTTGGTTTTACTTCTTGGAATGCTAGAACTTATGGAAGCAAATTATTCTGATACAATATATGATTTTTAATATGTCATCATTAGTTTTACAAAGCTAACAAATATAAATAAATTCACTAGCATTAATATTGAATTACTTTGGTTATGGAAAATATTGGAACAAGTATTCTTTTAAATACTAATCAAAAGTCAAGTCTTGTTATAGTAGATCCAATATAAGATCCATAAAATTAATAATACTTAGTCAAAATATTGGATGGCAATCTTTTGTGGTCAAATTGGGCCTTAGGAGAGTAATATGACCACAGTGAGAGCCTGTCTCACTCCTTCCTATATAAATTTTATTTTTTAATTTAAATTTTGGTAAATGAAATCAGCAAAATGACCAAATATAGTTGCCTGTTGCTTCTCTTCCTCCCAAGCCCTGCCCCTGCCCACACACACAAAGGAACTATAACAAATAATAAAAACTCTATTCTGACTAGAGTGACTGGGGAAGCATGCTGGAGAATGTCAAGGGAGTGTCAAGATTCCTGCAAAGTATGAAAACTCAAGATAGCACTGTACAGATGAAAAGGAGGCACCTAATTTCTCACAGTTATCCCTGAGCCAGATCCACTCAAAGTCAATATGGTCTTCTTACAGGGAATAAGTAAGATCCAGACCTCCAATTGTCCTCAAACATGTTTTTCAGAGTAGCCCCAGGTTTATGTAGTTGTATTACCCTACAGTAAGAAACATGATCTAGCAGCATCTCAAAAACAGACCACTGCTGCAGTGTGTCTCACCCTAGGGGCAAGAAGCAGTAGCAATATCTCCATTCTCACATGGTGACTGCAGCCTTACAATTCTGGATGCTCAGAGCCTAGGCCAAGCTAAAATGCTGAGACCATAGTTTCCAAAGCCATGTGGCATGCCATCCTCCAGGGAACACATGGACTTGCACAATGGGGAGGAAAACACAGCAGGCAGCACACGTGCACCTGAGCCTTGCCCAATAACCAGTTAGACGTGAGCCCTATCTTCCTGCAGAGCTGACAGCACATATGTCTGGCCTGTTACATCTGCACAGATCTTAGCTGAGCCTCAGAGCCAGCAAAACTGAGGGTGGGCATGCCACACAGCCAGCTGACCCATATTGCTTACATGTGCCTGAGCACAGTCCAATAGCCATACAGAATGGGGACCCTCCTCCCCACTGAGAACAACACACAGCCGGTCAGTCCATTTCACCAATCTATACCTGAGTCAAATAAAGGCAGTCCTACTCACTAGAGAGTTCACCATTCAGCCTCTGTTTGACCTTTGACCACTTCTAGTCAGACAGACAACCTGATGGCATCCTACCCCCATTAAAGTCACTCCATGCACTGCAGTCATAAACACCCACAACCAAGACTGCCAACACAAACTGCAGATATTGCTTGAGGATTACAGCTAAAGAAACTGCACAAACACTGCATTCCTTAGTCCTCCCAGAATAAAAGCTAACCAACCAACCAACACCCTAGCACTATTCATAGGAAAACAGCTACCTTCCAGAAACAAACAAAAAACTTCATAGACTTAAAAGAGGTGATTGTAATCCTTGCTCTGGGTGCACAGACATCAATATTCCTAGTCAAGAAATGTGAAAAAGTAAGGAGACATGATTCCCCCAAGGAAGCAGACTCCCCAAAGGAAAGAAAAGTTTTGAAATGCCCGAAAATAAATTCAAAATAATGGTCTTGAGGTAGGTCAACAAGATAAGAAAGAATATAGATAAACAATTCAATGAGTCAAGAAAACAATTCATGATGTGCATGAGAAATTAAACAAAGAAAAATGGTTAAAAAGAAACAAAACAGTCTTTCAACTTAAGAATTCAATGAATTAAAAAATATATACTTGAGAGCCACAGGGTAGATGAAACATAAAACAATATCTGAATTTGAAGATATGTTTTTTAATTAATTCAGAAAAAGAAAAGAAAGAAAAAATGGAAAAGAACAAAAGCACCTATAGAAATATAAGACACAAAGAAGCAAACAAATGTGCACATTATAGGAGATCCAGAAAGAAAAACAATGAAGAAAAAGCACAGAAGCCATGTTTTTAAAAAATTATAACTGAAAACATTGTAAGTATTGGAAGAGATATAAACATGTAGGTTCATGAAACTCATGGAAAGCCCATTAGACATAACCCAAAGAGGTCCTCTCCAAGGCATACTATAATCAAGCTGTGAAAAGTCAAAGACAGAGAATTCTAAAAGCTGCAAAAGAAAAATATCAAATCATTTTAAGAGAATCCCCATTAGTTTAACAGCAGATTTCTCAGCAGAACCTTTCAGACCAGAAGATGAGATAATATATTCAGAGTGCTGAAAGAAAAACAAATCAAACAGACCAAAAACAAACAAACAAAAAAAAAAAACCCTGCCAGTTAAGAATATTATACTCAGCAAAACACTCCTTCAGAAGTAGAAATAAATTATTTTTCAGACAAGATCTGAGGAAATTTATTACTATTAGATTCACAGAAAAAACAAAAAAAAACTCAAGGGAGTCCTACATCCTACATCTAAAAGTAAAGTGATGATAACTCCCATCCTAATGGGAGTTATACTTTTGTTATACTCGCAAAAGTATAAAATTCACTGGTAGAGTAGATACACAAAACAGAAAAAGGAATCAAAACTATCATTACACAAAGCTACCAAATCCCAAAGATTAACAATAAGAGAGGAAGAAAGAACAAAAGTGTGCAAAACAACCAGAAAACAACTTAACAAAAATAACAGGAGTATGTTGTTAGCTATTAGTAAAGACTCAAACATAAATGAATTATATTCCCCAATTAAAAGATACAGGCTATTCAACAGCATGAAAAACAAGACTCAACTACATATGTAGCCTATAAGAAATTCACTTTACTAATAAAGACACATACACTGAAAGTGAAAGGAAAAATAAAATTTCACTCAAAAGAAAAATGATATGAGCAGGAGTTATCAATATTTGTATCAGATAAAACAAACTTAAAGTCAAATACTATAAAAAGAAACACAAATGGTCATAATATCATGACAAATGGAGCAATTCTGCAAGAAGGTACACCAATTCCAAATATATGTGCGCCCAACACTGGATCACTCAAATACAAAAGGAAAAACTACTAAATCCAAAGGGAGAGATAGATTCCAATAGAATAATAGCTGGGTTCTTGAACACCATTTTCATCAATGAACAAATTACTCAGAAAGAAAATCAACACAGAAACATTGGAGTTAAACTATACTGTAGACTAAGCAAACCTAGCAGACATTTACAGAGCATTTCATCTAGCAGTGCAGAATACACATTCTTCTCATTGGAACACCTTCCAAGATTGACAGAGTTTAGACCACAAAACAAGTCTTGACAAATTTTTAAAAACTGAAAATACTTGTAGATGAGAGATGGAAGAACTTTAGATTAGGAAGAGGGAAATGGGAAGGGGAGTGAGAAGGGGTAAGAACAATGGTGGAATGAGACAGACATCATGACCCTATGTACATGTATGACTAATATTAATGGTATGAATATACATCATGCACGATCATAGAAATGAAAATCTGTACCCCATTTGTATACAATGAATCAAAATGAAGTCTATAAAAATTTTAAAAATAAATTAAAAAATATATATTAAAAATGCAAAAAAATACTTCTTGTGTCTTTTTTGACACAATGGAATTAAATTAGAAATAATACATGGAACTGTGGAAATTATACAAATACCTGGAAATTAAATAACATGCACCTGAATAATCAATGGGCCAAGAAAACCTATGAAATACAGTAAAAGTAATATTAAGAGCAAAGTTTGTAGCAATAAATGCCTATATCAAAAAAAAGAGTGCAAATCAAAATCAAGCCAGGCATGGGGGCATATGACTGTGATCCCAGCAGCTCAGGAGGCTGAGGCACAAGGATCACGAGTTCAAAACCAGCCTCAGTAGCTTAGCAAAGCCCTAAACCAACTTAGAAAAACCCTGTCTCTAAATAAAATACAAAAATGGCTAAGAACATGGCTCAGTGCCCATGATTTCAATCCCCAGTACCAAAAATTAAAAATAAAAATCAACATTTATGTCCCACATCAACAAAATGAAGGTAAAAAAACTATGATTATCTCAATAGATGCAAAGCAAACATTTAATAAAATTCAACATTCCTTGATGATAAAAATGCTGAACAAATTAGATATTGAAGGAACATGCCTCAACATAATAAAGGCCACACATAATAATTCAATACGAATGTTATACAAAAATGGGGAAATGCCAAAAGCATTCTAAGATCTAGATCAAAACAAGGATACCACTTCTAATACTTTTATTCAACATAATATTGGAATTTGTAACAAGTACAATAAGAGAAAGAAATATAGGGCATCCAAATTGGAAAGGAATAAGTCAAATTGTCACTGTTTATAGATGACAAGACTTTATGTATAGAAAACTCCAAAGAGTTCACTAAATATTAGAACTGTTATTATATAGAGAAAGCCCCCAAAGACTGTGTTATTTGAACTAATAAATTCAGCCAGTTTGTAACATACAAAATCAGCATTAAAATCATAGATAAGTACTTGAAATAGAAATCAAGAAAGCAATCCACTTACAATAGCAAAATAAATAAATAAGTAAATTTAGCCAAAGAAGTAAAAGATCTATACAAAGAAAACTACAAAAGAGGAAACTGAAGAATACACAAAAAATGGAAGCTATCCCATAGTAAACAATTGAAAGAATATCCACACTACCTAATGCAATCTACCAGTTTAAATGCAGTATCTCATACCAATGACATTGTTCAAAGAACTAAAAATAATCCTAAAACTTATATGGAAGCATGCATATATTCCAATAACAGCCCTATCTTGAACAAGAAAAACAAAGCAGAAAACATGACACTATTGGCCACAGATTATACTATAAAGTTATTGTAACTAAAACAACATGTTAATGGTTTAAAGACAGAGACAAAGACAATGAAATAGAATAGAGAGTCTAGAATTAAAGTTATACATCCTCAGTCAAGTGAATTTCAACAAAGATGCCAAGAGGAGGCACTGAAGAAAAGAGACAGTCTTTTCAATAAATGTTGCTAGGCAGGTTAGGGATCCACATGCAAAAGAATGAAACTAGACCCTTTATTCTTGCCAATTACAAATATTAAGTCAAAGTCGATTGAAGACATAAACTTAAGACCTAAAACAGTACCATTATTAGAAGAAAACAGGGAGAAAACTTCCAGACATTTGAGTGTTCAAGAACATTTGGGAAGATTTCAAAAATACAGGAAACAAAAGCGAACAAGGCAAATGGGATTAAATCAAATTTAAAAGATTCTACACAGCAAAGGAAACAATCTGCAGAATGATGAGACAATCGAATGTGTGGGAGAACAAGTATTTGTAAACTATATATCTGACAATGGATTAAAATACAGAACACATAAGGAACTCCCAAAACAAAAAACAAGCAAAAAAGCCCAACTTAAAAATGGGAAATAGGTAAAAAAGACATTTCTCAAAAGAAGTCATACAACTGGCAAATAGGTATATGAAAAAATAATCAACATCACTAATCGTTGGGTAAATTAAAATCAAAACCACAATGACTTAACATTTCATTTTCCTAAGAATGGCAATTATCCAAAGACTAAATATTACAAATACTGGCAAGAGCATAGAGGAAAAGGAACACTTGCACACTATTGGCTAGAAATGTAAATTAGTATAAACATTAGGAATAACAGTATGGAGGTTTTTAAAAAATTAAATATAGTACTATCACATCATCCAGCAATCCCACTACTGGATACATATGTAAAAGAAATTAAGTCAATATGTTAGAGAGACATCTGCATTTTCATGCCAAGCATATATGAGATCCTGGATTTGATTCCCAGCACATCAAACACAGACACACACACACACACACACACACACACACACGGAGCATAAATGGATAAAAAAAAAAAAAAAACTGCATAAACTACATGCCAGTATCCCTGTTGAACACAAATGCAAAAATTCTCAGTGAAATACTAGCAAATTCCATCTAAGTTCATATCAAAAATCTGTTTTCTGAGGAAAATTCCAGATGAGAGAAAGAGATGAGGTTGTGATATGCTGAATCCCACAAACTTCCAATTTTTTATTTAACGAAACTTACCCCAAAGTTGTTTAATCACAATTTTTGAGGGTCTAGTAATAATTTGAATATATATGTATAATTTGAACATATATATTATTCTGATTATGCTGCTAATCTAGTAAAAAACTAGATTATCTTGTACGATTTCCTCACAAAAATCTTCACCCAACAACTTTGATTATCTATGAGTTCTATTTTAATACATAAAAATAATTTATAGTAAATGTTAAATGCTTACTAGAGCTGTGCTTGAATATGTAAATATAACTATTGGTACATATTTATGAATATATGAAAACCAGCACAACCCAGTATTGGTGTCACGTCTTCTATGACACCTCCCACTGTCACCTGTTTGTAGGCAGGATAGCCATTCTCTCAAAGATGTCTATCTTATTTCCCAGTTTATACGGCAAAGGGGGATTCAGGTTGTAGATGGAATTAAGATTGCTCATCAACTGACCTAGAGATAAGAAAATTTTCCTGCCTTTTCTGGGTGGCCCCAGTGTAATGATAAGTGGGAAGAAGAGTCAGTCAGAGATATCAGAACATGTCATACTCCCAGCTTCAAAGGTGGAGGAAGCCGTGATAGTCAAGGTGGTTTCCCAAAACTGGGAGAGGCAAAGAAACAGATTCTCTCCAAGAGACTTCAGAAAGGAACACAGTCTTCCTGTTTCCGGATGTGGCCCTTTGAGACCCATATTAGCTTCTGACCTCAAGAACTATAAGATAATAAATATGAATCACTTTAAGTCACTAAGTTCATGGGAATTTGCTATAGGAGATATATAAAATTAATATACCTACATATTTCCAATAGCCATTAGAATAAAGCCAAACTCCCTTCCATGTCCTGACAGGCACCGCATAAACACGTCTCTCCTTTACCTCTCACCTCATCTTGCCACTCATCTCTGGTTATTCTGCCCCAGCAATGCCAACATCCCCTCCTGTCTTTGCAAACGCCAAATTCTACAAGAGGCTTTTCCACTCACCAACAACTTCTTTGCCTAGAGAGTTCTTCTACAGACTGTTCTTTCTTACTCTTCACATTGTGGGTTAAATGTCACATCCACACTAAGGCTTCTGTGACCCTTCTTTCAAAGTAAATACCTCTCACACACAGACACACACGTGCACACACACAAGCCCATCAGAACTTTGTGCATCCTTGTTATTCCAGGGTTATATTCATTACTATTTGACATTATCTTATCTGTTCTTTCACATTTATTTCTCACCCCCACTTGACTTTTATTTCAAAAATTGGAGACAAACTGCGTTTGTCTCCACTGAATCCTCAGAACCTAAAATAGACACTGTACACAAGAAAAACTCTCATCTATAATTATTGAAGGAAAAAAGCAGGGCGGTTCGGCAATGCTAAAGTACTGTGTGTTCATGCTTGCCTCTGTGACCTTTGAACGTGCTATTTCACCCTTATTATTCTTTCTTGCCCAGATAATTCTAGTGCAGTCTTAAGCACTTGAATATGATCGTCTATGTGAGGCTTTGCCAGGTGTTTGCCTTCATTCCTGCTTTAATTATCTATTGCTATGCAACGAAACGCTCCAAAACTTAGTGGCTTAAAACAACCAAGGTTTATTATTTCTCAGGTGTCTCGGCCTTATTAGGCCTAGCCGGCTGGTTCTTCGCTCTACATGTGGTCATTTACTTAGCAGCATTGCCTTTGGAAGCTGGGCTGCCTTGCCTAGGGCTAAAAGGACAAACAAGCCTTTCCTCAAATGTCTAGAGACTGGATTCTCTTTAATGTGGCCACTCTGTGTCTAGTGCAGGCTTCCTCACAGCGCATGGTTTCCGGCTAGTTAGGCTTCTTCTGCAATAGTATCTTTTCATTAGAGCGAAAGAAAGATAACCTGGTTCTAACTAACCTTATCCCATGGAACATTGTGTGAGGCAAATTTTAAATTATGAAATTGTTTTTTGTATTTAAAAAGTCTAAAAAATAATAGTCTCTAAATAGATATAATTTAAATGGCTGTAGATGAAAGAATAATCTATTCTTTTATGCTGATTGTGTGCTGAATCCATCCCTTTAATGTTTGAAAATATTAGATATTCCAGAGGCCAGAACTGTCATGTGGAACAGAGAAGACTTGAGGGACTGGGGTTAGCGTCCCTCCTGCCTCACTCTCTGCCCTTACGGCTGCTTGTGACTTCTGCCTCTCCAACAAAGACAAGACAACAAAAAACAATTTCAGAGCTTTGGAAGGCCCAAAGTTTGCTTTGTCAAGGACAATACTGGCAACTTTCCAGAAACCTGGAGGCCATGGCTCATCTGCAAATCATGTACATATATTTGCATGAATTTTATTTTGATTAGTAGCCTCAGCCCAAAATGGTACTTAGGATGAATGAAGCATTTTACATATATGAATAAATGAGGACAATTTAGTAGTCTCACTGCTCATGGCTTTGGGTTTTTTTCTCCCTCTCTCACTCTCTTCATCCATCCACTTCTTGTTATTCCTTCTCTTTAAATTTATAGTGGGTGTTGCTTTGCTTTTCTTAACACATCCATTCTATGTAGGTGCTAGGAAGGAAGTTAACTTGCTTTTGTGTTTTATTGATTCATTTAACCTAGC
The DNA here is from genome assembly GCA_020662805.1 of Glaucomys volans. Classification (NCBI taxonomy): domain Eukaryota; kingdom Metazoa; phylum Chordata; class Mammalia; order Rodentia; family Sciuridae; genus Glaucomys; species Glaucomys volans. The sequence continues at coordinate 37,955 of JAJEJO010003701.1, forward strand.
TCTACTATGAACAAAATCATTGTGACTTAGTGATTAAGTTATTTATCTTGATTGGCACAAATTGGCATCTTTTAGGGGTCTGAGTCAGTGAAGTATACAAAGCTTGGTAACTGTATGACTTTGTTTTGAAAAGCTTTTCCCCAAAATACTCCATTAAGTAAAATACAATATTAGGAACAAATATGTATAAAAGAGTCAAAAATAGAGACAAAGGAGAGAGAATTACTAGTTATTAATAATTTTTAAATTTTTTCCAAGCTTTTCAATCTCTCTGAATATGATTTCGTGTGTGTGTGTGTGTGTGTGTGTGTGTTCTGTATTTGACTTGAGATAACATAAAGGGACGACTGTCCGAGAAAATGAGGGAAGAAAGACCAGGACTTGTATTAAAAGTGTAGAAAATTGTAGAGATTGCAGGAGGTGATGAAGAGGTACGGAATAGCTTAAAGATCAGCCATGTCAGTCTGTATACTTGACCAAAAAAATCCATATGCACAAATTGCAGTCAATGACTAAGAAAGAGAATGATTCCTCTCTATATATTTGATGCAAAAATCAGAGAATGAAAGACAATCAATTTTATATTTGGGGAAATATGATTTCCACACAATGCTATTTCATTTTATGTTAGTTTCTCTTTCCTATTCTTCCTTATTTTATTCTCCTATATTCTAACTTACTCAAGTCCCTTTTATTATTTCAGTATAGCCAAATCTTCAAGCAATTATGTATTCATATTTGTATTCACTATTACTAAGTGGGGCCTAGTTTATTTATGAGAAATATTTATTTCTCCCATGTTTGGAATAGTACAAAACATGAACTTACTTCAGAAAATGCCTAATGTCTTCTGTTTTTAAGTTACAAAGATGATACTATTGTTCTAAATATTTAAGAATAAAAGTCTACTAATGTTAGAGAAAACATAATGTTACATATTAAGAGAAATATTATTATAAATAAAACTTTAGGAATTTAGCCTAAAATAAATTTGGGAGTTGGATAATTTAGGATATAGTAAGAGAAATACCCCATAAGAAGAGATATAGAATAAGAAATTTATTGCCAGAATCAGATTTACACAACTATGGGAGCTGGTGAAAGAGATCGCCTCTGTGTTGGGCAGTGTACCTGACATCACTGTTGGTTTTCAGGACCAGAAGCTAGGAGGGAAATCTACACTCCATAGAGTGGAATACAGTGGAGATAAAATGGAACACAGAATGAAAAAGAACTGATGAAAATAAATTAGAATTCACATTTAACCTTCACAACCTCTAGCCTAATGTAAGTGAACTGCAAGATAACCTGGAACCCTTTGCCACAGAACTGATAATGTACTTGTTCCAGAACCTGGAAATACTAAAGCAGAAGATCTAGTAAGATCTGGAGGGCTTGTTAGCCTGGATGAGGCCACATACCAACAAGATGAACTAGAAGATCCACAAAATCATGAGAAAGATACTTATCGGATGCCTTGTACAGGATCTCAGGAGGTGGAGCCTGGTTCATTAACCCCCTCCAACTCTCATGTGAATTATTCTTATGACCCATCCTAAAATGGGCTGCAACTGAATGAAGTCCTTTCAGAGAAAAAACAGTTACACCTTAAACTAAATTAACAGAGAAAAAGAAATCACAAATTCTTGTCTACTTTTCATATATATGCATATATTTAAACTATACCTGATATTCAAATGAAGGGAATACTTGAATCATGCTCCTGGGAAATAGAATGCAATATATATATTGAACTATTCATCACATCCTATACCTCTCCCCAGAAGACACAAGTCCCTTTTACTCTTTGGATAATGCTTATTCTTCTGAGTTCTTTTTCCCTTTCCACATCTTATATATTGATTTTTGGGTCATAATTCTTCATGAGTCTCAAATGTTTCTTGCAAGTCATAGGAGATCTTAACAGCTAATTTTTACTATATTTTTTCAAGAATGCTTGGAAGATAGAAATGGTTACATTCTAGGACAGTGAAGATACAGATGTCTTCTTTCCCTGGAACAGATTTTCATTCCAGATTGAGGATAAGGTACTTATCCAGAGGGAAGCAGGATTGGGTTTTCTAGGAGCCCCTTTTATAAGATCTGGGATTCCTAATATGGTATTCCTTTCCTGCAATGCAATGGTTAGGCAACACTTCACTCTCACCACATCACCCTGTAGAAACTGAGGCTTGAAGAATACTGGGGTACAATACTGTGACCAGACCAGAGATAATGCTGTGAGTAAATAAACTGTCTCTTGTTTCTGATCCAAATATGTATGGCTTCTGCCATTGTTTATGGAACTGGATAATCAGCTTGGAAGTAGGGTAAAATCTCAGACTCTGAACACTTTTTGATGATACTAGGATCTCAAGTTGAAGTTAAGACATGTATTTGCAACTAATTTATGTTATGTAGTATAAAAATGAAAAGGAAAAAGTTATGGGAAAGCATCTATATGAAAATAATGATGTAATATTCATAGCATTTAAAATCCTTTCTGCAACTATTCATAAAGTTGGGCCTGGTATTATAGCTTTTTCCAGCCATTCTTGATTTACTTTGCACTCAGAAAGCATTTTGGTTTGTTGTGAACCTTTTGTCTATCAGTGAGAGCCAGATTTCCATTTCTTAAAACATTGGATTATTTGCTGACTTAGTTCACATTACACTGAAACATATCCTTCATTATTTTATTTTGTTCTGTTTTGTTCATGGCAATATCTCTAGCATCCAGGATATGCTTGGCCTAAAATAAGGACTAAATAAATATCTATTGAATAAATTATGATTTGTAAATTTTTATAAAGTTTGAAGGATGAATTTCAAAGTCTGACCATAAATAGTTGCAACCTTTATTTTGGACTACAAATTGTAATTGCCTTCTCCTGACAGTTAGCAACCCTTTTTATATAGAGAAACATGTACACATATATACCCACAAGAGCACACATATGTAGTTACCTTAAACTGTTTGGGCAAAATAGATTGAAGATTGTAATTTATCAGAAATAATGAGTAGTATGCAATATCCTATTCAGAGAGTCACGATTTCTGAGCTTGGAAATTTAATAGTAAGTATCAAGTAGAAAGTACTATTGGAATCGATAAGAGCTAAGAAAAAGAGGCAAAAGTTTCTGGAAGTAAAAAGAATAATAATTATGTAAACATATTATATAAAAGATAACTATGTAAACAAGGAATTGGAAGTGGAAATTGTCATAATTCCAGAAGAATGGGTCAGCTAAAGTGGATGTTGTACACTAAAAAATAGTCATGATTCCTGGTTAGAGCTATCATTGCCCTTCACATGCACACACACTCACTGCCAAGAGCAAGAAGCATCCCAAAGTGACTCTAGCACCATGTGTTCTGGCTGCTGCCTCTCAGCTGTGTCTGAGTTTGGGTGTCACATGTGCCAGAGGGCCAAATATACAAAGTCAGCCCAACACTTTAGGATGCCACATATTTTGTCTAATCCTGCCACCAAATTTATTCAGATTCCAGATTGCAGATAATGGAAAGATCCAGTAACCTCCCTCCCAGGATAAAACAGCAAGTTCTCAAGATTGGGAAGGGTGAGGATTTCTATACTTTGAAAACAAAAACCATGTGCTATGGATACCATTAGATGTTCATGGAAAATTCATGTGTTTATTATAACATTAAGCCTCTTGTTTCTAACTTATTCTTCAAGTTGAACTCATTTCAAAACAATGGGAAAAAGAGAAAAATTCTGTTTATCCTTTCTTATCTTCTTTCTAGATATGTGCTGCCAATTTAATTCCCATTTTGGGCTCTTCTGTGATTATCGTGAGCAGTGAGCAGACTTTCACTCTAATGGAGTGTTCTGTACACTTTGTCCTGCCTCTGACATACAATACTTCATAATAGTGATCTGTTATGATATAAATAATTGTCTGAAATTTCGTACACAAAGCTTGAATCTGTGAAAGTACAGTTAGAGGCCCAGGGACATGGAAAAATTAAATAAGAGTTGGTCTGAACCTAGTCATCTGTTTAAAATTTGACCAGCTAACAACCAGTATGGAAATGAAATAGAGAGTTATACATTAAGTAAAGGCAGACTGCATTACCAAATTTCCTGAGTAGTCTTTGAGTCTTCAAGTAGGTGGGTATCTACAGTGTAATATACCCAAATTCTATAGCTTTCTTTCTAAAACAGCTTTTCAGAACAAACTATGATACATGGATAAATTTATCACTTATTATGGATGTTGGTTGGTTTACGAAAGCAAATGGACAGTATTATTTAATGACTTAACTAAAAACATGTTGAATTCATTATGTTTTCGAGTTTTCCTTATTTAGTGTTTCATGGACATGGCAAAACACACAATCTCAAATTTAGAAAAAATATTTTGAAACATTTAACTAATATCATTAGGATATATGTTTCTGCATTGCCAAGCTCTGCTAATACAGTACTTATAATTATCAGTTACTGGTTTTCGAATGTTGACTACTGCCTGAATCCCCTAGGGACTTGTGTCCTTTTTAAAGCACTTAAGAAAGCAGAATCAAGGAAAGTCAGTTTTGGGGAAAAAAAAATTAATGGTCACATAAGATTCGTTTTAGAAATAAGTAAATTGTGACTCTGTAAAATTTAGAATTACCCTATGGCACACAAATCATCAGAGAGAAAAGGAGAAACAAGATTCCTTGAGAATCCCAAGAAAGTGATGTTTTTAACAGAACTCAAGTACCTAGAGGAAAGAGCCATCAGATTTGAAATGGACCATTGTTAGGAGTCATTGGGAAGTCCCTGGTTTGCCAATAACAGACCAGTGATAAAATTGAGTTTCAGAGCAGCTGTTTTTCTTATTTTAATGACCTTTCTTTTTCCTTTCCTTTTCTCTCCTCTCCTAAATTGTGTTAATATAACTATATGCAGTCCAATGGGAGAATTTTCTGGTTTTCTGGGTGGGAGTAAAGTGTCATATTGGTAGATATTTGGCAGCCCATAGATCACAAGGAAGTAGGAAAGTATAGACTAGTTTCCCTGTAATCTAATCCAAACTGTTTCATCTGCATTGTAAATTTCTGCCCCACCAAACCTTCCTAAGCAGAAATGCTTTCATAGAGTAAAAGTAACTAATTAGAATGTTGTGTTGTCTTATTTAGCTTCTATTTTTTTCCTGCCTTATCACTTGGACTAAAAATCTTGCCTAAAAAACATTAAAAATGTTTTGATCCTTTTTTCTTACTAATTATGCTACACTGAGTAACCATTTATAAACTTTGTGCCCATTTGCAAGTTTATTTCTAAGCTATGTTTTAGAATGGGATTGTTGGATCAAAAGTTATGATCATTTTAAATTTCAATCGTGGTCCAAACTTTCATAAAGATTTTGCCTATGTATATTTCCCGCAACAATATGTATGATGTAGTATCTGTTACCTAACCCCACATTCATATTTCCATTTTAACACAGTATATTTTTTCTAATCATTACTGTTTGATCCTTTTTCCCACATATCATACATTATGTGCTTTTTCACATCCTCTGTTCATTTTTCTTAATGTTCGTCATAAGCTAATTAGGTTACCCTGTAGCCATTCAATAAAATAGTAGTCAGCCATTACTAAAACTCAAACAATTCTATATGACCTAATATTGGAAGATCTCCAATATGTATTGTTCAATTATGTGTATTATATGTTAATGTTAATTTTATCAGAAAGTTATATTTAGACACATGACTTTATGGCTAGAGATTTTCTCTAGAATGATATATACACAGCCAGAAAGTATAGCTGCCTTTGAAAAGCTTGATTTAGAAACAAGACTAGAAAGAAAATTTCTTTTCATACTATGTCATTTAGTAACTGGATTTCCTTTGGATTTTGCCATATGTATTTTGCTGATTTCAAATTTAAAGTAATGTCTGAAAACTGAAAATAAATGACATCTTAAATAGACATGGTGAGAAGCAAAGAGGGTGAAATTAAAGAACTGCATCATATCATTCCCCAGGCACCTAGTGAAGGCTGAAAACAGAACTGCTGGTTTATAACTGTCAATGAAGAGCCCAGGGGTAATATGACCAGGACTGTTGCATTGACATCCATAACCTGTAGTGACTGGTAATTCCACTCTCCTCTGTCCACTTGCTCTCTTTCTTACAGAAACCTTGAGGCACACAGTGGCATAGAGTTTTCCAAACCACAGCAAGCAGTGAGTCCTTGGAGAGGCATAACATGAAATGACAACAAAAAACCTAACTGATGTGCAATGACTTTTTTGTTGCTGTGTGGCCCAAAAATTCATGTGACACTCTGGGTTACATTTTTCTATAAGGTGAACATCAGCATAATTGGAGTATAAATTACTCATTTATTTTGTCTTACAAACAGAAGTAAATAAGAAATACAAAGAATTTCAAGCATGAACAGTAAGTAAAATCACCTCAATTCTTTGTTACAGAGAAATCATATGTGAAAAATTTTGTCATCTATGTATGCATACATACATTGTAGAGTTTTTACATTCTATATTTTTAAATATTTACTCGAGTAAATATTTATTTATGCATTCTTGACATCATGCTTTTCAATAACATATTTATAAATAGATTCTACCATGTATCTCAGGGCATGCTTTTATTGGAAATGAAATTTATGTCTGAAGCATTTAAGGTTATAATGTTCTCTGTAAGGATGATTGTTAAGGTTCAGTGTTTCTGTTTTTGCAGTGTTTGGCAGGTATTAAAACCTCACATTAAAGCTAGAGTTATACTGGCTTTGGAAAAGCAATTTGGAAGCCTCTCTACATATTTACATGTATAAACATATATATGTAATGTATGTATACCCACATACATATACATATATTCTTCCATGGTGATTGTTATATTTAGTTTTCTATTCCTTCCTGATTTTATTTTAACAATATATATTTATCCATTATATAGACAATTCAAGGAAATTGTCAAATGTGAATTTTTAATCTCCTCCAATTTTTATGCATTTTCACACATATTCCAAAATTGTGCATGAGGGGTAGAATTGTTCCTTTTTTATATAACTATATCAAACTACATATTTAACTAAATTTTTAAAACAGAATCAACACTTGAATTTTCTCATTTATAATTAACAATTTATTTAGTTTTATAATTATATTCGCTAATATTTTCTGAGTGTTTTAACATATTACTAACTTTTTTCTAAATGTTAATTTTTAATGCATGAGTTGAATTATTGTTTTTTACTTTTATTTTTAAATGATGATGGTTTTTAGGACTAGATTACATTATTGATCAATATTGAACATTATTGCATAAAGCAAAGATAGATTGTAAAAATATTTGAAGTCTTTAAAATCATTTACAATTTAAATATTATGCTCAAAGACACATAAATGTATTAAATAAGTTAATTTTAAAAACTCTTCAAAGGAATATAATCATAGAAAGAGTATAACATATAACATTGATTTTTAATAAATTTGACCAATGAAAATTTAATATATGAATGATAAATAATAAGCTAATAAATTATCAAAAAGTTTACCTTCTATGACTTAAAAGAACATTTGGAGACAAACTTTACTATAGCAAAATCCTCCAAAGTAGGCATTAATAATATATTTGAGCTTAAAGGTAAAATAATTTCTTTAATAAAAAATACCTTCAAGGAATTTGAATATTATGATGTTCAGTACAGAGTTTTTTTCTTAATAATTTAGCATTCTCAATATGACCTCTCATATTTTCTTACACTTGTATTTATTCTCCTTCCCACACTTCTTAAGGTACAGTGAAATTTCAGCTTTGAAAAATAAAAATAAATGACACAAAGGTAGTTTAAGGACTGTGATTGAATAGAGGCATCATTAAAACTCTGTTGAAATAAAGCTATGAATATTTTAATACACCTATTGGCTCTAAATTAGATTTATAATGATAAATTATACATTTAATACACCTCTAAATTATAGAGCCAATAGGTGTATTAAATGTATAATTTATCATTATAAATCTAATACAAAGAGCAGCAATATGAAATTCTTTTTTTATTTGTTCAGAATTATTCAACATAATACACCCAGGTCTTTAATGAGCAAATAAAAATGGCAAGAGCTTAACCACAGGGTTTTATTTGGTACTATTAAATAATCAGATTAATTTGCAATAATATCAAATAAGTCTATCCCAGAAAATAGGTCTTTGCAGGGACCTACTGGCACTGTTTCTGTTTGTGAAAATTTGTATCTTATTCTCTTAACTCTATGCTCTTTAAAATTTTGGGGTCATATTGTTAAAAAACTGAGTTTCTTCATCTAGCGATTGTCAAAGCACATTTTAATGGAAAAGTTTTCTTTTGTGAATATGAAATAGAGGGGAAGAAACCCATCTAAAATGAGAGAACTTCTAATAAAATATACAAATAACTGTTGGTTTTCTTCCCTACTTTTTCTCTTCAACTTTTCTTTCTTTTAAACAGAATTGGTTCTTATGAGTCGATAGAAGAATTTTAAGTAACATTACTTAAGCTCAAAGATTGACTATTGCACCATTTATAATGCAGCTGGAATTATGAAATGTGTGCTGCTATTCCATTTAATATCAGATGCATGAAATATAAATATTAATATTCTTTTCATCATCTTTTTCTATTGCTAATCCTCAGAAACTAAAAAAAGGGGGAATTATCTAAAGAATATTTACATTAATTCTCTTGTACTGGGCACTGCTGCAAAAATGCATATAATAGACAAGCAATCGTTAAATGTCAAAGTAGTTGTTTGCAACTTTTATTCAGTAGAATTTTGAAAACACATATAAATCTTCAAATGTGAAACAAGAATGCTATTTAAATCAGGAGGGAGTGTCATTTTTCCTAATGCCCTTGTCAAACACCACTTTAAAATTGTATAACATGTAATTCTGAAATGCCATAGCTTAATTTTAAAAAGTTGAGATCCTACAATGCAATTCAGTTTTTACCTCTGGTCATGACTTCCTTTTCCATGGCCTTTAATTTTGTTTTTAAACGCATATACTTTTGAATTGAATTTTTTTTTGTAATAGAAATAAAAACTGGGAGAAGAAACTGCACAGTACAATAAAGAACCAGTGAGGAACTAAGACTTCACATAGGTATCTACATGCACGTAGTCTATGTAAAGCTCCTTTTAATTATTTTATGCTGAATTTCAGAAAATTTTGGGATCCACACTGTATGTATTGAATTATAACCAAGACATTTCTTTTCAAAACAGATATAAAATGTGGTAAGTAGTTATTCGGGACTGAATATCTGTGTGCCCCCGTATTTACGTTGAACTCTAATGCCCTTTTAACTACAGTTGGAGATATAACTTCTAAGGAAATAATTGAATGTAGGAGACTTAATAATTAAGAGTAGGGATAAGAAATAGTATCCTTATCAGAATAAACACACACAAAAATATTCTTCTCTGTACTCCCTTCACATGGTACATGAAAAGACCATAGCAAAGAGATAATCATCAACAAGCTAAGAAGAGAGCCCTAGCCAGAAACTGAATTGGCTGGAAACTTAATCTGGAACTTTCCATCTCCCAGAATTGTGAGAAAACAAACCTGTTGATTAAACCTCCCAGTTTATGGTATTTCATGAAGGCAGTCCAAACACATGAAGACAGTTAAGTAGAAACTAAATGATAGCATAAATTATAGTATAAACATCCTTACCAATGTCCCTTTTAAGAGTATTTAATTTGTGGTTTTTAACATATAGATTTGCACTTTTGTTATGCTATAATAATATGGGGCCAGATTGTGACCTTTAATTATCTGAAATAAGTAAAAAATAAATAAATAAATAACAGTAGTAATATTTTTTTTTAAAGACAAATTGTCTAACTAGTACAGAATTATCTTCAAA
>JAJEJO010003701.1:47862-115417 GCA_020662805.1 Glaucomys volans
TTTTAAAGACAAATTGTCTAACTAGTACAGAATTATCTTCAAAAGTTATGTCTTAAATGTCAAATTTATTCCGACAGGCCAATATTATGGAATTTGCACCATGTCTTCATATAAAGTAAATCCTCTTTAAGTAGAAAACCATTATTCAATAAATAATCAGTAAGAAAGTACTACATACAAGGTGAAAAGAAAAGGGCAGTGGATGAAAGGGGACAGATATGAAACAAATCAAGGCAACAATATTGGGAAATTAAATGAAGAACATAAGAAGGATAAAGAGCCATCTGAACAAATATTTCCTCTTTCAAGTTGTTCTTGTCAGATGTTTTGGTCATAACCAGGCAAATCTGACTAACATACATTGGGAGGACCACATGTAGGGAAGAGAGGCCAGTTGTTCAGCACACTCTTCCACAATATTGTAAAGAAGACACGGGCATCTCCTTTCACAGGATTTGACCCTGATCTCTAGAAAGGCCAGAAACCCAAAGCATTGCATTCTCTAACCTCAGGAAACACTTTTCATCATGGCACTATGTACTTGCTAATGCTATGTCCTAAACATGTCCCCATAATTCATGTATTAGAAACTTAATCCCCATGAAACAGAGTTGGAAAGTGGGGGCCTGTTGAGAGGGGTTCATGTTATGAAGGTTCTGCCCTCATGGATGCATAACTGCTGCTATAAAAAGACCATGTGTAGTGAGTGGATTCTTTCTTCTGCTCTTCTACCATGTGAGAATACGAAATTTGTCCTTTCCCTTCCACTTTCCTCCAGATGAGGAAACAACAAGAAGCTCTTATCAGATGCCAGTACCTTAATCACAGACTTTTCAGCCTCCAGAATTATGAGAAATAAAATTTGCTTTTTATAAATGACCAAGTCTCAGATTTTCTGTTATATCAGCACAAAACAGACTAAGATAGTGCTCTACACAAAAGCAAATGAATTTCAGGGCTGTCAAGATCTATGGTTTGTGCTCCCTCTAAAGATGGGGATAGGATATTGGGACTATTTGAATAATAGAAGTGCACATGAAAGGAAAAAAACAACAGATGACTTAATTAACTTTAAAACTCTTTAAAATAGCATAAGTTCAGTAAATGCTTTTTGTTATAAAATATGGTTTCTCAGTAATGCCACATATCAGTTTTGTTCAATTTTTGTGAGTTACTTATAAATTAATGCTGCATTTGAGGCAGTTGTAAAAGATATTAAGGGAATATTTGACACTATTTCACAATTTATACTGCTAAAAAACTTTATACAAAAGTAGATGTAGATTTGATATAATAGTATTGCATGTTTTTTACATTTCCTGCTAGATGGTCATTGAGATCTAGAAGGCTAATAATGAAACACTTTTATAAATATTTGTAATAAAAATTTTTATGTAATTTAAATAAATTTTCCAGAAAATAAAAACATTTTGAGCTTTACTGAAATATTATTTCCAAAACAATTAATAATTATAAATAATTTAATAATAATATCCATAATATTATTAAATTACTAAATTTCTCATTATATTTTAAGACTTTTATAAAAATTATTTTGCTTATTTATATTTTGTATATAATTACATTAAATTTTAATTCCTTTCATGTTGCAAGTGAATAATAGTTGATAACATGACTGAGATATTAAAAAGCAGAAATACATACATATATCAAAACATCTCATAGTACTACATTAATAGGTACAATTTTATTATTTTCTGTGTCAGTTATAAATAAATTTAATTTTTGATAAGTTCTAAAATAAAAAAGTAAAAGCAGAGCTCAAAAAAGGGCAGCAATCTGAAAAATTAAGAGGAAATTTTCAAAGAGAAGCATTGCCTAAATGTTTAAAAGCAGGAAATAGTGAAAAGGAGCAAATTTTGCTCATTTCTTGTTTCACAGAAAATTTATATATAGGACATTGCAAAGATTTTTTTAAATTTATAATTCCCAAGCAAAACAATAAGATGAGCAATGCAATTATTCTTAACAGATCTGTAACTGAAACAGGTTAAATAAATCCCTGCAATGTCTAACTCCTTAGTAGAGATTCAGTTCTAATCACAACAGTGAGGTTGAGAATGAGAATTTTTATACAGATTTTCAACAAATGTAACTGTGTCTTCCATTTGGAATGTAAAATTAAACTCATAAAAATAAGAAATTGAGAAAAGCGAAAGAAAATCTCTGTTTTGCTGTTCATTAGATATAATTCTAAAAAATGGCTGGGGCATCCCTGTCAAATTACAAAGATGAGAATGATTTTAATTACATAAGAATTGTTTTATCTAAACACAGCCAACTCCAAGTTTGAGATTTCCCTTTGGATGAACATAGTAGAAAATTCAGTATCTTATTACACATTAAAACTACTTTAAATAAATAAAGGACATGTAGGAGTTGCATGCTATGTTTCGAGTTGTTATTTGATCCTTTACAACCAGTCTTTAAAATCGGCTCTGGTCAAAATTATTACTGGTCATCATATTAAACACTGATCTTCAACTAAAAGAATATGAAACTTCACTTACACTGAAAAAATAAACCCATTTAATTACTAGCTCTGAAATAAGAGGGATCAAATAAATAGCAAATGAGCAATAGCATTAAATAAATATAAACAAGAACTCATATAAAACATGATGTTCTGAAAGAATCTACTAAGTGACAAATAATTAACCTAGGCCTAAACAACACAGAGATTATAAAAAATAACATAAAGTCTCTGGTTTAATACAAATCATTTCAAAATAGATGCTAAAATTGTCAAACATGTAAAATGAATTTAAAAATAATGAAATATTATCACTACTTAGAGTGGAGAAATTAAAACAAGATTGTCAACTTAAAGGAGAGTAAATTAAATGAAGAATTTTTATGTAAAAATAAAAAGTAAATACTATTTATCTGTTCAACTAGATTGTGCAGGAAAAAAATTCCAAGTTCAAAAAGACATTATTCATGCATAACTGAATTATTAGTGAAAGGAAACATCTAAGTTGAAATTAAAGGGTAGTCCCTGTTCTAAAACCTGGGTTTTTTTAATTTGTATTTTTTTCACTTACATTAAGCAATGAAAAGAAAATAGCATCTTTAAGCTTTGGATGAAAAGATTATAGAGGAAAACAATAAGAACAACACTTGCAAACTAGAATTTTGACCATTAATCTGAAAATATTTTCCTTGTTAAGTGTAACACACAATTTGAATTTGTTATCTGAACCCGAAGAAGTGAGGAAATGTTTTGGAAGTATCCAAAGGCTATCTATGATATTTTTTGGATCTGTCTAAAGATGTGACTTCTTGAAGAAAGATAACAATTTTATAAACATTCTTGGAACATGTTGGGAATACTGCCTAAATACCATTAAAATATCCAAAATGAAAAATGTTCTTGAAGAGATAAGCAGAAAGACCAATGAGACACAGAGCAAAGTAAATTTTGGTCTTTGATAGGAAAAAAAAAATAACTTGGAATTTGCATAATTCAAATTATTTGATAGGAAATTTTGAAAATTAATATTTTCAACAGAAGTTATAGAAACAAATATATGTAAACTACTGATGTCACTTTTAAAAGGATTAAAATCTAATTTTTAAAATTTTAGACTATTCTCATATTAAAAAATGCCTTTGAAATATGAAGCAAAGTTGCATTTCAGTATAATAGGAGCCAATTATAGTAAGACTATGAGAATGTTTGCATGAGTATAAATGAGAAAAAAAATAGATGATAGATAGATACTGCCCAAACTAATGCTTTGACGAATTTTATAAGAGAAGAATATAACTGTTACTTATGAATACCTTAATTTTATTCTCAAACTTCACTTCCCATTAAGAACACCAGGCAATAATAAAGCAATTATAAAGTTCACTCATTTTGTTAGTCAGCTTTCTGGTACTACAACAAAACGCCTGAGACCATTAACTTGTAAAGAAAAAGATTTATTTTGTCTAATAGTCTTAGAGATTCCATTCAATGATCAACTGACTCCTTTGGTTTAGGCCTATGGTGAAGCAACACATCATGGCTGAAGTAGTTGGCAGAGTCAAGTCATTTGTTTCAAAGTGAGAGAGCAAATAGAGAAGAGACCAGGATTCTACAATCCTGTTCAAGACACACTCCCAATTATCTAAGGACCTTCCACTAAGCTCAAGCTCTGAAAGTTTCTGCCACCTTCTGATTGTGACACGTCTGTATTCAGGGTTTCCATGCTGCAGCAAAAGCTTTTAACCAAAGGACCTTTGAAGGACATTTGGATCCAAACAATAGCACTCATCATTAATATTTTGCCCACTTTCTTTCATAAAATGCCACATATTTTTAAGAAGGTATTTGTTAAGAGAGTAAAATGTATCTTATTTGACAATTTATTGGGTTAATATACATCTTTCGAATAATTGGACATATAATATGTGGGACTTTACTTACAATATTCCCCAGAGCTCTGAAATGTTATCTCTTTGAGATCTTTTTTATTTTAAAAGAAACTTATCTTTTGAATTGAGGACTAAGTCAGATTGAAAAAATGATAGAGACAATTGTGTTAGAGATAAGGTAAGACCAGAAGATGAAGCTTGCCTATTAATAAAGCTCAGGGGCCTTCTTACGTCGATTCCATTACTAAAGCAATTCTTTTTTTTTTTTTTAACCTTTTACTTGTGTTAGGATAGAAATAGAAAACACATTCAAATTAAAGTAATTCAAGAAGAATTTAACAAAAACCAACTTACAAAAGCACAAGTCTACAACCAAACAGAACGCAGTAAGTAAGTATTTGGTAAGTAGGTATTGGCAGAGTTTTTAACATTTCCCCAAAGGACTTCCTTGAGAGAAAGAAATGTCAATAAAAACAATTAACCCAAAAGTTTCCCATAGGAAATAGGTAATCAAACTCCTTCTCCTTTCTCCTCCACATTTTCTGTGGAACTCTCTTTATATGAAATCAAACACAAACAAGAGGACAAGAAAGTTCATTGATGCAAATTGCAAATCAGCCTCTCAGGACAGAAAATAGCATAGAGGAAGATGAAGAGTAGATCCTTTGGAAAAGTAAAAGGTACCTGGCACAGAGCATCCCTTCTCCCCCTTGAATCTACTCATCCATCATTGTCTTAGAAAGATTTTACTACGCACCTTGGGGATATATATACCTTCAGCTACCAAATCATTGTGGTTATATTAATCTGTCTATACTTCCCGACCTAAATCTGAATTATTACCTACCACTTCATAAAAAAATAAAGGGGAAAATAGGTAACTAAGTAATATAAAAATAACTGTAAAAAAAATCTGCTTCTATCACTTGTTATAAGACAAGTTAGTAAATGTGGTTGTTCACTTCACATCAGTACCTCTGCTCTGACCACTGTTGGCATCTGCTGCCACAGAATCGGTACCCTTGGAAGCAGACACTGTGACTAGGAGTAGAAAGTTTATGTGGACAGGCTGAAGGTCAACCACTTTGAAGTTAAGAAGTAGAATTAGATTAAGATAAAATTTGATGGTTGATGATGTCATGACCAAGACCTCAGTGGATTCTATGACTAACTTTGGAGTCAGGTGGTTCTTCAGAGTTGTTCTCTATTGTGACATGGAGACAGGTGTTTATATTTATCTGTTGACCAATTATTGAATTGGGCAGCCTCAAAGAAGAAGGGGGCATGACCTTGGGTGAGTACACTTTCTTTAGCAGTGTCCCCTGTGATAACTATTCTCAAAATATTCTAGTTAGAATGTGACTTCCTGGGGCCCCGTTGAGATTTTGGTTTGCTGTATTTGGGTTTGACTCATAACAGTAATTGGTTCAGGAAAATTGCCCTAGGAATCAGAATCTTAAAATGGAAATTTAGAATGGAATTATTAATATGAGCAAGGCGTATTGGAAGAGTAGTTCTTTGTTATAGGGGATGAGACATGGGTAATCCAAGGCAAAGAATATCATTATAATAGTCAAATCAAATCACCGGATGAAACACAGATGGAGGGAGATCAAGAGGCTGTGGTGCTAAGTAGCTGTGGCAAAAATAGATTGTTGGGTTCCCTGTATTTAGATTTAATGTCCTAGTGGTGTGCATATAGAAAAAACAAAAGTTAAAGCTATGATCATACAATTATGAACCCCTGTGCAGAAGCAGAAGGTCTGCTGGCAGTTTAGAAGGAATCTTCCATTTCAAAAATTCATAGATATAAGATTGGGAATCAGCAATGTTTGATTGTGAACATTGGTTAATTAATTAAGCTTGTTGAATATTTCACACTAAGGTAAGAATCATGGTAGGAATAGAATAGGACTTTTTAGTATGGAATAGAGATATTTATATGTACTTTCCTAGTTTTATCTCAAGATTTTCATGCCTACTGTACCTGATATGGTCTTGGGCACTGCTCCTCTAATTCTGATGAGCCTATGAATTACCTGGGAATCCTGATCAACATAGGTCCCTTTGCAGGTGAAAGTAAATAAATGAGTTGGAAAAGGATGATCAAAAATATTATATATTGGGCTGGGGATATAGCCCAGTTGGTAGAGTGCTTGCCTTGCAAGCATAAAGCCCTGGGTTCAATCCCCAGCACCGCCAAAAAAATATATATATATATTATATGTTGCTTCCAAAATACAAAGAGGCCCATTAAGTTATATATATTGTTCATTATGTTGACTGAAATAACTTGTCATGTTTTAGAAGAGCTATGCTATCACAGACCCCTGAATATTTCACTGATATTACACACCAAAAAGTTTTATCATCACTTACCCTTTATTATTTGCCGTGCTTATAATTTTATTCCCAGCACTTTTCTATCTTTTATTTAGAAACGGAATCTCACTATGTTGCTTAGGGACCTCACTAAGTTGTTGCGGCTGGCTTTGAAGTTTTATCCTCCTGCTTCAGCCTCCTGAGCTGCTGAGATTATAGGTGTGCACCACACCTATAATCAACATGTTTATATCATACTTGGACATTTACAATATCCATTACCTCATGCTCACCATTTTCAACTAGCACAAAGTTTTCAATGTAATGCTTAAGATGATAGGCCACCTCCCAGATCATTCCCTAAATCTACAGAATCTGAATCTGCACTGGGAACACAGAGAAGAATAAAACATTGCCTAAGTCTTCAAGGAGCTCATAGTCTAGTGGGAAAATAAACCAGAAAAAATTATTCACCATGTGTTACATCAGAGGTTAAACACAAAATTTCCGAGATCTTAAATGAGGTCACTTAGGTAGACTAATGGATCAAGGAAGTTTCTAAGCAGAGATTATCTATTCAGTGTTAAAGATTACTAGGCATTAACTAAGAAAGACATGAGAAATACATTCAGGAGAAACAGCATTATCTGCAAAAGTGGGATGAAGAATACACAGAAAATTGCCCAAGTTTCAGTTCATTATTTCTGGGATGAGAGTATGTATAACATATGGTGTGACTGGGTGAGAATACCCAGGTCTCCAGGAACAAACTTATGCCAAGGTTTTTACCTGCTAAGAAATGTATACTTTACCCTGGAGTGAATGAACAGGGAACTTTAGGAAATTGTAAAACCTTGAAATAAGCTGAATCTTGAAAGAAATTCACCTGCGAATTAGCTGCTTTCCTTCCTAAATAGTACTAAAGACATCCTAGAAATCTTTGTACTTCAAACTCCACTTTTTCAGTCTTCAAGCTAATGACCGCACTTCCGCTCACAGAAGTGCATCCTTCTAACAGTGGTCACCCAACTCGTGTTTAATTTTCTATGTTACAATTGGATTCCAAAGTTTGCCAATTCGACTCGATTAAAAAATGGATATCCAGCAGACATCATTACCCTACGTACATATATGATTGCATCATGTACAACAGAAGAATGAGAAGTTATACTCCATTTATTTACAATGTGTCAAATGCTTTCTACAGTCATGTATAACTAATTAGAACAAAAAAAATGGGTATCTAGAAATTCTTCAGTCACATATCAGTGTATGGAGTTAGTTACATGCACAGTAACTTATCCCAAGTAGATTTTTTATTTATTTTATTCTTATGTAATGTTATTATTGTTTGAGTTTAGGATTTCATTGCTGTTATTCTTAGACTGGGATGAAAATTAAATAAGGAATAATGGGAAGCACTAGCCCAGTTCTTTTTTTTAATAGTTATCTAAGTATATCTTATTCTAATGCAGTATTTTAGAGGCCAACAACAAGATCTTATTCATAGTAAAAATTCTGAAACTAGTTCAATGAATGAATATCTGTATGTAACCCCAACATTTTTACAATACTATCATCTGTGCACGTTGGTGTTGAGAATGAGTTTACCAGACATACCTCTCTGGCAGTGTTACTCAAAGCTTCATCTTCTGCAGAAGATCAGTCCTTCACAGGTGTTCATTTCCATCCAGAACCAGGAGTCCCCATCTTGTGTTCTTAATAGGCTTCCAACTCTGTAAGTGATTTCACTGTGTTCAGCTCTTAGTGATGGCAGTTTTTATTGCCAGGGACATTTATTTTGCTTCTACACCCCTTCATTTATCTTACCACATCTGCCTCTTTAAGAAGTTATTTAAGAAACTTATCTGTGAATGGATGAAAATATTTTTAATTCGTATTAGACTGTATCATTAAATTATAAGGACCATGAATTTGCACATTATAGATGTTAGATGGATTGATAGATACACCATACATAGAGATTGAGTCTGATTGCTTCTAGAAGGGTGATATGGACCCTTACAATAAAAAAAATGAACATGAAAAACAAATACTCCAAATAAGCAAAAAAAAAATCAACATCATCATCATCATCATCATCATCACTATGCAAATGGGAGAAAAAAAACAAGGCAAGAAAATAATTGAATATGTGTTCCTCAAAAAACTTTTTTAAAAGGAAGAGTAGGTAGAAATAGAACCTTTTTGAAATACGATGTAAAACAGAGTTAATTCCACTTCTATACATTATCTTTTATTTTCTAAAAAAAAAAATGAGAGGATAAGTTCAGCCAAGAAGATTGAAACCATCAGAGGAGAAATTAAGTAAGCAGGCTAGAAACATAGTACAGGGCAAATGTAAGAGTGTAAATTCACAATATCTGGAATTATTATTGAGCAAGAGTGAAGCCGCAGTCTACAATTAAACAGAATAACATTCTTGAGGATATGTTCAACCTGTGGCTGATTGTTTCTAGAAAGTCTTCATAGCAGGAAGCAAAACTGGTAAAAGGAAATAAATAAAATTGTCTGGAATGTAAAGTTAAGAAAGAAAATTTTAAGGACATGAGAAAATAATTTTATTATCTTCTAATCATATGAAAATTTTTAAAAGCCCTAGATTGCAAATATTCTGAGGTTTTGTCTTACCTTGGGGAAATAAAATTCAGAAATTATAGAATAATGAAGGCAAAAATCAGGTGTTTAAGAATGCAAGTACCAGTTACATCATTGCTTTTGTGCTCAAACATTAGCAATATTATTACCTAGAAATAAGAGTAAAAATGAAAACCCATTGAGACCACATGCCTTTTCCCACTTTCCACCAACAAAAATGATGAACTGCACACATTGCTACTTTTATGTAATAATATTATAGCCCCTGAACGTGCAGCGCTCCTGGTGTGGTTCCTGCAGCTCACCCAGGAAACCCACGGGCACAGAGACCGTGATGGGGAGAGCAGGACCTGAGCTGCCCCTCCACATATGGCCAGAAGAGATACCAGGCTCCTTCAACAATCCTCTTCGCCAAACTGGGTCTCTTCACCAAGCATTACCTGCTGAATCATGTCCCTTTGAAATTCATAGTTTGAACCTCTAACTCCTAGTGTTTCAGAATGTGACTGTAGTTGGAGACAGGACCTTTAAATAGGTAATCGATTTAAAATAGTAACTGGTTAGGGTAGGCCTTAATCTAATATGACTGTTGTTCTCATTTAAAAAAAATATTTGAACACGCAGAGATAACTAGGGATTTTAGAGCACAGAAGAAAGCTCATATGAGGCCACAACAAGAAGACAGTCACCTGCAAGCCAAGGAGAGAAGCTGCAAAAGAAACCAAACATACCAAAACATTGAGCTTTGACTTATCTCCAGGACTGTGAGAAAATAAATTTCTGTTGTTTAATCTACTTAGTATGTGTTATTTTGTTATGGTGGCCCTAACAAAACAAAAGAACAAATTTTTCTGGTTTTTAGCTTTCCACAATAATTCACAGTATAGATTATTTTCAGTGTTCCCTTCAGTATTTTACTACTTGCTCCAGTTATGTTTCCTATCTTTTTAAATGAAATCCAGAAAAGCAGAACTAGAACATGGTGAATATCTCCATGCAGGAGGACTGGGTCACTCTGGAACTCCACAATTGAGGAAGTTACACTAGCTAAAATTAAACACAGTTGTTGAAATGACTCTGAAGTTTGTAGGTAGCCCTTTAGCAATATTTGAAAGGTAGACCAGAGTTCATTCAGTGTTGTTTCAATGCTCAAACATGCAGCACCTCCTTTGTCAGTCAAAGGGAATGTTAGGCTTTGCGGGTTGCTGATTCACCAATAGCAATTTTGGACCCCAAAAATACCACTCCTTATTGCACAAGACTACAAGTAAATATCATATTTTCTCTACTCAACTTTTTCCTTCAACATTACCTTGATTCCTTCTCTTTTAAATAATCATATTTTCCCTCTTAATTTCAGAGCAAATAAGCAATGAGACAATATGAGTCAATTAGACCATGGCACTATTGAGTACGGAAAGGTCATCATGTTCTCATGTAACCTTGGTATTCACTCCACTCCAATCTCCATTCATGGTTTATTTGCCCATAAACAGGTGCAAACCAAATGGGGTTAATAAGTGTTCTTCCCAGAATATTTTTATTTTTATAAAATTCAACACAGAAAATAAACTCAGTCTGGTTGAAGAAAGTACAAGTTTTGACTCTTAAGAAATAGTAGCAGCTATATGCCATAATTTGGAATAAGTGCTTCTACAGTGAGAGAGAATAAAATTGAGGTGAGAAATAACATTATCTAACTCACAGGGTTATGAGACTTCAATAACAGGATTCATGTTAGTTACTTACCCCTATAGTAGTGAATAAATAATGGCAAAAACTATTAAGAATTGTAAAGGGTCTGAGATTTTAGTTTATTTTTGACAAATTAGCCTGTCAGTTTCATGGATGCTGCAGAAGACATGAGACATTGGCCAGAAACAAAGGAGTTTATTACTTTTGGCCCAGCAAACAGCAAGAGCTTCAGGGGTATGTTAACACCCAAATTGAGCCATTATAGGAGTGGGTCCAAGTGGATACTGCATAAATGCTGGGCATGTGTCACAACTGAGAAATCCAATCAGGATTCTTCAACTTTTTATAACAGATTGTAAGAAAACCTGCTCAATCTTTGCCCTCAAGGGAGACCTCATCTTATTATATTTGATAACAAACAAATGTGCCCTCTTCTTTAAAGTCACCATCCTTTTTCTATTTGCAGGACAATTTGTCATATACAACCTCTTGAAAAGACAGTCTAAACAAAACTGAATGCCTCTACTTACAAGTGCAGGAAGAGAGATTCAGGAAGAATTCTCTCCCCAAAATAATTCATAGACATTTAAAATTGAGAGTACTCAGGTACCTATTAAGAATAAGTAAACAAAGGAGCACATGAATTTACAAGTTAAATTGCTGGCAAAATTATGTAATATTTGATATAAATAGAAAAGGACTCTTGTCCTGGGTAAGAAAATTAATTTAGTTTTAGGAATGGTGCATATGAAGTAGCTAAAGGATATATTGGAACTATCCATTGGGAAATTGGAAATTGAGTTCAGATGATAGAGTAATGGTAAAAACCAGTTATAGCAATATTGAAGCCATTCTAATGGAAAAGTCAGCTGGTACTTTCTTTTCCTCTTTAGGAAGGTTTTCTAGCCCAAGGGTCAGCAAACTAACCCATGAGTCAGATTCTACTCACCATGTGTTTTTGTATAAATATAAATTTAAAAATTCATTGAAATAGCCACCCACATTTATCCATGTATTGTCTATGGTTTTAATATAATATTACTTTGGCAGAGCTGAGCAAGAATGAGTATGACTCTCAGAAGCAAACATATTTATTATTTAGCTCTTTACAAAACATTTGACTTGCCCCAATTCTACATTCTTGATTTTTTACAGTTATGTATGTGTTTCTTTAGGTCTTTCTTAGACATTTCCTATTTTTCAAAGTCATTTGTTAAAGTACACAAATGTCATCCTCCTTTTCAAAGAGTTATGTCATAAAACCTTGTTTACTTTTTCTCCGAGGCTTTGGAATTTGCCTTTCTACAGGTTGTTTCCCCAAGTGATTATGATATAAAGATTGTGTTAGGCACTAATTAGCAGTACAAGTTGCAATGATAGGATCAAGAAAAAATAAAAGAAATTCATTTGCCTAGAAAAGATCTAAAATGTCCTTTCAGAATATACAGCTTGGGGAAGGTCTTAAGTTCAGTTGGAGCTTTGATAGGCAAAACATCATTACTGGTGAAGGAACCACATGAGTAAAGGAAGGGAGGTGGTTGGAAACCATGTGGATACAGACCAACAAGGAACCAATCTGCAAATTTAGATCAAAGCAAGAAGATGCAAATACACATTATCATATGGTTTTGTGAGTGAAGTTTGTAACAGCTGAAAAGTCTGGAGCATGTTGTATATGTATTATGCAGAATGAGAAGAAAAAGGAAGAGTCAGCAAAGTGAAGGCTTAAGATAACCTGCTGTGACAAGCAAAGCAAATTAGAAGCTTGTTTGACGAAAATAGATTCTACAGTCCAGTGCTTGTTCCTGAAAATTGACAGAGAGAAAAGAGATGTGTATAATATGGAGCATTTATCAAGGTGATGTCAAAAGATGGTGAGTCCCACCTGGGAACTTAGTCCAAGATTACGATTTACAAAGGACAAAGACTTGCAAATGCGAAGATCGTTGCAAAAAAGAATCTGCCATTACAACTTTCCATGTAACATAATTACTTAAATTTGAAATAAAGCATAAAAGATCAAGAGAAGAGAGTATTTTATTGTTTGAGATCAACTTTCTTTTCAGTAATTTGAACCAAAAAGTATCTTCCAATTGCTCCAGGCTATGACACTTAATGATGTCCTTCACTTTCTAGTTTACTATAAAACGTCTTAGTTATGAATTTTTAAGAGCATTGAATATTTATTTCTCCTATTTTATATTTCTGTGGTTATCTCATCCCATTTCTACATGTAGTGGTTGTGAATTTCAATCCATAAATTTGAGTGCTCAAGAAACAGCATTTTATTTGGAATAACTCAGTTTTATTTCTGATTCTCAGTCACTCCTAACTTTTTTCCCATTCCCAATGCCTTTCCATGATCCCAATATCTTCATTTGAGTGCCAAAATATTGATTTTTTTCCTCACAGACATCTCTCAATCTTCACTACATGGCTGCTTCTTATCTGTCAACTCTCTAGAACATTCATGCCTTAATGGGGATCAAGCAACATTTTGAAAGCCTGTTCTTGATTCTTCCTAGCAGAATCAGCATGTGGTTAATTATTTTTAGGGTTTATTTGTCCCACTCACTCTACAGAAGCACTTTCTGGGAAACTAAATGATCTCTATTATTGCAGAATTCACAGTTCTCTTTTGCTCACTTCATTCATGCCAAGGTAATTTCTTTTATGAGTCTTTAATAAGAAGCATCTCTTCAAAATACTCAAGGTAGTTCCTTTCCATTTCTTTTCCTCTGGAAATCCAGCTGCTCAACAGCATGAGTCAGTGGCTTCTGAGCTGGGGAAGAACTTGGTCAGCATACCCAGCATGTTTTATAAGTCTCACCCCAAGATAAAAGCCCAAAGGATGATGGGATTAAAGACCCAGGTTTGAACAAATAACTAAACTAACTTAGAAAGATGGAATTAGGTTTCTGATGCTGAATTTAAAAAGATACAAACATTAAAGAGGAGAAAGTTTAGAGTAAATTGAAGGTATCAGTATGAATGTATGGTTTTAACATAAAGATATATGTAAATAGAAGAATAGGTGAGTTTACATATGCATGCATATATTTTCTAGCTGCCCTATAAAATGTCCTTAAAAAAATTGGCACACTGACAGTAGTGAACATATCTGGTCCCTAATTTTGTTTTCCAAGTTTATCCTCCAATAAGATAAACCACTTTTGATTTATTTGTTTTTTGTTTTTTGTTTTTGTGTTTGTTTGTTTGTTATGGAAAATGGCTGGTTCCATGGCAGGGGCTAAGAAAATGTAAGATTAACTTAGAGTATCCTGTCATAGAAGAAGTTAAGAAAGCTATTCAAAGATAGATGGAGATATTTCTAAAGAACACAGAAGTTGACCTAAAGGGTCCCCACTGACTTAACTTGGGAAATTTTCAGCATTGAAATTAATAATAATAATAATAACAATAATAATAATAATATAGTAATAACGATTATAATGTACTATAACACCTCAAATAAAATAGAAATGAGGAGAAAGAGCTTTCTTGTTGTAGAATTTCAATTAATAAATGTAAAAAGAATAGAGGAATAAGAAAATCACCATTTAGAAATAATCTTTAAAATACTTGATTCAGCAATAGGTGCAGTGTACATGCCTATAATCCCAGCAACTCAGGAGACTGAGGCAGGAGGATCAAAAGTTCTAAGCCAGCCTCAGCAGATTAGTGAGGCACTTAGTAACTCAGTGAGACTCTGTCTCTAAATATAATATTAAAAAGGCTGGGGATGTGGCTCAGTGGTGAGCACCCCTGGGTTCAATCCCCAGTACCAATAATAATAATAATTGATTCAAGAAAGAATCATCACAAATACTAATATCACTAGTCAATATTTCATGAGGAACAGAATATTTACACAGTCCCACAGTGTCTACCCACAAAACACTTTTACTTAATTGTTAATTTGTTTGAGAGCCTTATTAATTTTCAAGTGAAAAACTCTACAGATTGTATTTTAAACAAGGGGTGAAAGTTATCATCATCAATTGTAGGACAAATTTTTTGCCTTCTAATTAGTTGTACTGAGAAGAGCACTGCAATACTTTTGTGATATACTTATCAAAAAAAGTATGTAACTGGAAATAAATTATAAAATTTCATAGAAGTGTTATATCTCTTTTAAGAAGTCAAGGGGCCATGAAAGATGAAGAAACTTTGAAAAAAACTTTAAAGACGAATTCTGTAAAAGAATAGTGATCCTGAATTGGTTCATGGAACAGAAAATAAATGACTTTTTTTTACTCTATGTGGGCATTATCAGAAAAACTGGTAAAATTGAAGGTATAAGGATTATATAATAGTACCTCACTAATTTTTATTTGCTGATTTATTGAGTACCTTAGGGTTATAAATGAGAATTTTCTTCCTTTTAGGAAGGAAACAAAATTCTGGGATTTGGGGCCTTCATGTCTGCAACTTTCTAATGGTTCAAAAAAGAAAGAGAAGGGAAAAGTTGAAAAATATTAAAAATTATGGGACTGTGTGAAGGTTGCACAAGAGTTCCTTGCAATGTTCTATGACTTTGGAAGTTTAAAATTGTTTCAAAATTGTAATTTTACCTCTTCATTCTTTTTAATTCTCCTCAGAACCTAAGGGTTTATAAAACACATTCCAAGAAAGCTTGCTAATGACTTACACAAACTACTTTTCTGCAACACTCTTCTTGAAGAAAAGAGGAAACATGAAAAATTCAAACACAAACTTCACACGCGAGGTATGTAATTCAAAGCTAATACTTCTCGTGGTCTTTTCTATTATATAAAGCAAGTACATGAACCCGAAAAATCTGTAAAAACATCAATTTCTTGACCTTACTAGGACCCTCTCTGTGAAGAAAGCAACTTCCCCAGGGCATTTATTAAAATAAATAAAATTTAGAAAAAAATTTTGGCAATTATTTAATTTCATAGTGACTACAGCTTGAGATACATAGAAAACTCAACCACAAAACAAAAACAAAAAAATCTGGAAACTTAGTCAACTAAAAGTCCTAGAAGATATCCAGTTTGGAAGAAAATAATAAAGCTATCTCTACTGATAGACAATGTGATCTTGGATGAAGAAAATCATAAGTATTACACACATAAACATACACATATGCACACACTTGAACAGCTACAAAAATAATAAAGGAGTTATGTTGCAGGATCAATACACAAAAATCAATTGCATTTGTAAATAATAGCAATAAAAATGTAACTATGAAATTAAGAAAAGCAATTTCATTCATAATTTCATCAAAAATAACAAATATATAAAAATGATTTTATCAAAATAAGTATGTAGATTGAAAAACCACAAACATTTTAAAATAAAGAACATACAAATTAATGAAAAGACCTAATGTTCATAATTGCAAGACTTGATATTATTTAAATGGCAATACTCCTTAAATTCATCTACAGATTTAATGAAGTCTTTATCAAAATTTCAGCTGCTTAGCTGCTTTTTTGGCAAAATTTGCCAGATCAGCCCTTAAATTCCTATTAAAAGACAAAGAACTTAAAATAAGCAAAATGTGGGGCTGTGGAGTTGTGGCTCAGTGGTAGAGCACTTGCCTGGCATGTGTGAGGTCCTGAGTTCGATACTCAGCACCACATATAAATAAAATAAAAGATCCATTGACAACTAAAAAAAATATTAAAAAAGGCAAAATGTTCTTTAAAAACGACTATAATTGGAGCACTCATTCATTCTTCCAGATTTGAAACTTACTACAAAGTTACAATAAGCAACAGAGTGTAGCATAAATTTATATTTAAATATGAAGTAGGATTAAGTCCAGAAATAAACCCATTTTGTCATGTTTAACAATTGACTTTTATTTTCCATTCAGTTTTGACTAGGGTGCCAAGTCAATCCAACAGGGAAAGAAGATGTTTAAATTACTGATGCTGAGACAACTGGATATTCAAGCAAGAATCCAGAACACTGAACTTCTATCTCAAACTACACAAAAATTAACTCATAATTTTATCATGTACATGAACATAAGAACTACAAAACCCTTAAAAGAGAACATGGAAGTAAATTTTGCTACCTAATATATGAAACAGTTTCTAAATATGACATCACAAGCCACAGAAAAATTAAAATCAAAAGGAATCATCAATAAAGTGAAAAAATGTCCCATGAAGTGTGAGAAAATATTTTCCAATCATTTATCTAACAAGGGACTTCTGTCCAGAATATACACAAAACACACCTACTAAGATAGTTGGAATAAAGAAGACAGACAATAATGAGTGCTGGTGGAAAAATTGGAACCCTCAGACATTGTTGGTGGAATTGCAAAATTGTGCAGCCACTACAGAAAATATTTTGACAACTTATCAAAATGTTAAACAGAGAATTACCATATGACCAACAATTCCACTTCTAGGTATACAACCAAGAAAAATGAAAGCATATGTTCACACAAAAACTTGTAAACAAATGTTCACATAGCAGCATTATGCATAATAACCAAGAGTGGAAACAATTCAGATATATACAAACTACTCATAAATCAACAAAATGTGGTACATCCATACAATGGAATTTTATTTGTTAATAGAAATAAATTAAGTAATGTTCCATGCTACATCATAGATGAATCTTGACAACATACTAAGGAAAAAAGGCTACTTACAAAAGGCCATTTATGGTGTGTTTCTATTTATTTGAAATGTCCAGTATATGCAAATCAAGTGACAGAAAAAAGCTGAATGTATACCAGGGGCATGAGGAAGCATAGGGGCCTGGAAGTGACAGGGAGTGTGAGATTTCTTGTTGTGGTACTAAAAATTCTAAAATCAATTGTAGTGATTGTTGCAAAACTCTGTAACTCAACTGAGTCATTTTGAAGTGTCCACTTTATGAATTGCATCTCAATAAGGAAAGTTTCAAAAGAAATTTTAAAAAAATTATATCCTTTACTTATACTTTTACTTCCAATAGTTTTTTTTTTTTTTTTTTTTTTCCATGAACCTGTAACTCTGTGCAATCTTCAACACACTTCAGCTCTTGAATCTTAGGTCTTGAATTGTGGCAATGAAACAGTGTAATTGAATTTGAAGATAGCAATACTATTTTAGATGGTCTCTCTATAGCTTTCCTTTCCTTGCTAACACACCAATTTTAGCATCAGTTCTTAAAAAGATTGACAAGTGGATCCTTAGTGCAGGTAACATGTAAGAAATATGGCAGTTTTTTCACAGCACAATCAAGTTCCAGCCACTGTACTCCACAGGGAACCATTGGTTATATCTTGCTATGTTCACATCATCTGCACGGCCTAGTTTTAAATTATCTGGTCTAGCAATCTTCCCTTTAAAAACATGTAAAACACATGTAGAAAAGTCCTTGAAAAAGCATGCATATACTCTTGTATGTCATGTAGTACATCTTTGACTTAAGCTCAGTTATCTGATGATATTATGTTGTGATTATTCTGTGAACAGATAACTGATATGTGAAAACAGCAACCATAAAAAGAAAACCCATGACTGTTACATTTTCAGTGACAAATTCATGACATTTTCTATAAAGCATTCCATGCTGAAAATATATTTTTGATCAGATTCACTATAGTGTACATTGTAAAAGACTCAGGAATTGCTAAGAAATGAGTACCATGGAATTTACCATTATTTCATCTTATTTTTTATCTTAAATAAACCAAGACTCTATGTGCCACAAATAAGACACAAACATAATATTTTTAATACTATTACTAATAATCTGATGTGAAAGCAGAATATAAATCAAGAAAATTCTGTCATTTCTTCTTATGAAATTCTGTAGTTCAGGGCCCCGCTTATGCAAATCTCAGCGAAGATTCTTCATGTTCATTACTAAAAATGTTGAGGAGTTTATAAAATAATTGCCTCAAAATCTCATTATTTCACTTCCCATATATTCAGAACTATAAAGAATTGATTTGTTTGGAGTCTATTCTTTGGGCATTTATTTAGTTACATTTTGGTTGGAAACTCTACGTCTATTTTATTTTCACAAGATGAGAAAAATTAACAAGAGTTTTCTTGGAAGACTTATGTTCTAATCACTGTCCTAAATGCCATGAAATAATTAAAAATAAAATATACTTTAAAGTAGATTATTGCTGTAAGAGCTATTTTCTTTCTTTAATTACTCGAAGTTATTAATTCCTGCATAAATATATATTTTAATCATTACTAATTACTAAAGTACTTTACTTTTGAAATAGTATCTATACATTTCAATTATTGATGAATTTTCAACACAGAAAACATTTAAAGAGATTTTCCACACCAACTTGCAACTAGAATGGTCTGTTCATCTAGATTGCATATTTAGATACAAAAATAAATGCAAATGAAATACTTACCTGTGTTTTTGAAACTATATGGGATGATAACCTATGTTATCAAATTATTATTGATAAAGTATTATTTTGTGTTGAAAAACTGATTTTGTATTAAGTGTTTGCTAGTTGGTATCAGAGATGCTAATGTCAAAACCAAAACTGAATAGATATTTGCAGCCAGTCACCAAGACCAAATTTCAAAGGTGGCACATACAAAAGGAGCATTAGCCAAGGTGAAACATGCCACCAGCTTTCTTTGCAGACTTGCCAGGCATTGGCTGGGTCATCCAGACATTCCAGTGAAGGTGTGAACTTTATAATTTGTCTGAAACAAATACACATACACACAGAGCGGTATTCTTAATCTTAGTTTTTAATGTACCCAGCATCATTAATATTTTGTTTTGTAAAGTCACAAAAACATCTTCCTTCTTCCACATCCAGGTCCCAAGGACAATATCTTCAAACCACAACAGAGACCTTTCAACATTCTCTTCCATTTTTTATTAACTGCTTTTTTCAGTGTATTTCATTCAGTTACTAAAATTAACAGGCTCACACCAATAGAACTGGTGAAGTAGAACTCTGAAGAGTGTCATTCAGATCTGCACTCTGCTCACATCCACTTTGCACAGGTGAAGAAATGCAGAACTATTAGTTATTAGGTTTCCAAAGAGAAGGTGGAAAATAAAAAAATCTCTGTGACTTGACTGGTCTCAAATATATCTACAAGAAGATATTCATCCTCTTTTGTGTGACTTAGTACTTTTGAAGCTAGACATTCATTCCCGGCAACAACACCCTTCTTTCCTAAGCTCATCCACTTTATGCCCATGAATCTCTGCAAAGTGTAGCATTTCTACCAACATCAAAGCAAGTTGTAAACCCTGATGCCTTCTGAAGTCAGGATGAGGGAGGGGGGTCCTCAATAGGAATTCATCCTTGTAGGTTTCATCTTAAACATATTTTACTTCAAACACTGTCAATACTTAAAGCAAGGAGAGGGGAAAAAAATCTGAGTTCACTACATCTTGAACTATTTGAAGCACAAAAGTGAACACACAGGGAATAGATCTATTTAAGTGTTTTGTCAATACCAGCTTTAGTATTGCCACTGGGCTTTATAAAACTTTTAGGACATAGATTTCTTACTTTTTTTTTTTAACAGAAGCATTGGAGCTAAATTTAAGTTATTTTTATTAATTTGAGGACTAGGATATTTTTAAAAGTCTGATTTATCATTTACAAGAGTTTAAGAGTTATAGTTTGCTTCCTCTAAGTATCCACATGAATTTTCTCTTTCTCTCTTGAATCCCACACAAGATAAAGCCATTGTGTCTTACTGCTGACCGGAACTCTTCCTGAGCTGCCCTAATCATATTTCCTTTGGCAAAGAACAATCCTGAAAAGGATATGGGATGAATAAAAAACATTGAAGATTTTTACAAAATAAACCCATGGGTTTGTTTTAAAAACAAACACTAAATGTTGTTTCAGGAAAGCTTTGCCATTTCAGTAGAAGTTGTAAAGGAAAAATATTTTCAACATTACTATCACATATTCAGTTTATACCAGCCTGTCCAAACATAATCTTTCTTATTTTCCCTTTTCAGGGAAAAAGATTATATGTGGATATACATTTGATAAACTCACATACACACATATACACACAACACACAAATATATGAGTGTTCACTTAACAAAAAGAAGTGTGTAACAGATTTCTTCAGAGTTTAGGAAAATAGCACCAAGAGATTTCAAATCCATAAAAGGAAGTCATATTAACTCTAGAGAAAACAATATCAGCTCCACAAATGCCAATTGAGTTTCCTAGTAAAATGGAGTGAAATTAGTTTTAAAAAAAAGAAAACTAGATAAAAGTACTTTGGAAATGGCTTAGATTTGGAAGTCTAATAGGTAGTTCTGTCACATTGCTATGTATTTCAGGAATGATATTGATTTATTAGAAAATTTTAAAAATCCTACAATGGCGAATCAACAAAAATACTCATTTACAGTTCTAATCCTTGAATGGTCATGAGCAGGAGTTTGACGATTTTCTTCGCACAAACATGTTCTTCTGGAAATTTCCATCCTATCTCTTACTGAAGCCATATGACACTACTCAAATATCTTCTTCTTCAAGCACTGTTGTCTTGACCTAAGTCCTCTCCTCTTTGTCCTTCTACCACCCAGTCTATACCTTCATCATTGCATTTCTCAACCTATAATTCTGGTTTAATTCTGTTTGCTACACTACACTGCAATCATTTTGAAGGTATAGATTACATCATCTCCTTTTTGGCATATCAGGTGCAAAACCCATGGTAGTGTATCATTCAATATCTGCTGAATGAATGCCAGTGGGCAGGGCAATGTCAGGGAAAGACAAGTAGTGTAGGAACTACCATCGATCTGCCCATCATGAGCCTAGCCCTATACTAGTCATCTAACTGTTTCACACACTATTTCTCACACCAATCCAGTGAAGTGCCTATTTTCCAGCTGAAGATGTTCAAGTTTAAAAAAGATTTGAGTATCATGCTCTGAATTTCACAATTTAACCTCCAAAGGGTAGAAGTTAGCATTAGGAAGTGGTTTTGAGAATTCAGTAAGAGTAATGTGCTAAGAAACAGCTTTCTATCCTTAACCCTCCATGCTTAATTAGCATTTATTCCTATGGCATCAAACACCCGCTTTATAAATACCGTCCACCTTTTGGAAATTTCTTTGATTCAGAGTTGGATTCCTTCCTCTTTGAGAGTTCATCAGAAGTCCATACTCCCCACTAGTTTTGAATGGACTTCAGATGCATAGGGCTGATTAATCCTGGCACATTTCACAATATGTTTCAATATCAACCCATACAAATCCACACTTCCATTGTATTTCCAAAGCCCCTGGCTTCCCCACTACCCACAAAGGCAAATATTCTAATGAGATCAAACTGATTTTGTTTGCATGTGTCCTTTAAAAATGTAAGACTTTGGTTCTTTCAAAATGTGAGCATTTGGTGCAAATGTATTTTTAATTTACAGAAATTATGTTTTCTTGTATAAATTGCACTTTTTAATGAAAACATTTTAAAATATATTCATGTTGATGTGTACACATTTAATATATTGCTTATTCAATATATTGTTCATCAATTTTCTACCAGAACCACTTGAAAATATTCTCACCTCCCTAACCCATCCTGTTTTCCAAAGCATGTAGAAATGAGCAATTGAGAAGGGAAATGATTTGTGTCAACTAATCATTCTTCATGGAGATTAAGTGATATTCAGTACAAAACATTAACAAAGTACTTTGAGTATATCTATACACAGATGCATAATATTCATATGTTCATGTTTATGTTTAATATAGGTATATTACTGGATATGTAGTATTTGTAATCTGAAACAAAGGGACTAAAAAGAATTTGGAAGAACACAATAATTTAAATTCGAAGTGGATCACAGAGAGGCAATAAGAACTAAAATAAAAGTTTTCTTAAACACTGGCAAATGGTAACCTTTACTAAATATCTTTGTTTAAACAAGTTTTATAGATTCTCCTTTACAATGTCCTTTATTACTTCTGTCTTTAAATGTAGGTTTATGGAGTCCTATAATTCAGTCATTTTAATTTAATTTTTAAGAACATAACAAGCTTGACATTATTTTATTCGTAAGGAACTGAGATGTTAAATAATAAAAATCAAGTCATGGAGCTAAAGCAAGGTAGGAATTGACAGAGATCTGGGGTTGGATGAACATAGACTTCAGCCAAAAATACTTGGCTCAAATTCTAACTCTGCTTCTTGTCAATTCTCCGACATTTGTCAAGTTATTATACTCTCTGTGCCTTGTTTTTTAACCAATAGAAAGAAGTCATAGATGCCTCTCTAAACAATTGCAGTGAATATTAGAAATGATACATATGGAGTGTCCAGAAGAGTGTCTGGCACATAATTGGTACTTACTTATTTGTTAATTCATTCATTCATTCTTACTAGGCCTGTACATTTTATGGCAGAAATGGGATGTGAACACAGGCTTTGAGGGTATAAATTCAGAATTTGTTCCAGGAGACTATTAAATCTTTAATTGAGCCCCATACTACATGCTTTATTGTATCTAAGGCATCAGATGTTTAAACTACTTTCTGTGTCTTTACTTGCCTTGATCTCTTTCCAAACTGTATTGGTTAAAGTAATCTTTCTCTACTTCCAGAGAAGTCTTCCTTTTGGCCTAGTGCCTTGATTGTGTTATTAATTTTCTCAGAAAAGCAACATATTTGAAACTTTTCACAAACTATAATCTGGCTAAATACTTCCAAAATTCATCTGCTACTGTCTACTGTCCCAACTTGGAAGGTCGACTTTTTATCCTTCCTTCACTTTGACTCATGATTTCACTTGCCTCCAAATGATGATCTCCTTGCCTCTTCATTGTTTTTTTTCCCCCTGTGGGGCAGGAGTGGGAGACAGGGTCTTGCTCTGTTGCCTAGATAAGAACCACTACATCTTCAAGTTTTCATCCATTTTTCAGAGGTGTGAAGTCTTTTGTCTGCCTTCCAACATGGAGTGTTGAAACAGCTCCCCTAAATCTTTGCACAAAGTTTTTCTTCTTCTCTTATGGCATCTACATAGATCTTCAAAATACAGACCTCTGTATTCTTAACTCATTCTCTAATTCTCTCTAGCTAGCCAGGGTCTTGAAAACAGGAAACTTCTTATTTATTTCCAATCAGCTGCTCCAGTTAGCATATAAGATCTTATAAAAGGATGGTACTTTGTAAATATTAATGGAACAAAATTAAACTAAAAGCTTGAATTTTTTTGATCCCTATGTTGCTAGATCTGTTTCTTAAACTATTTCAGTATTCCAAATAGTTTATATAAATTTGTAATTCATATAGTTTATGTATAAACTTAAAATTGATATAAAATGAACTATCCAGAAAATGACCAAAAAAAGAAACTGATGAACAGAATACTTTAAACTTTCAGAAAACAATGACAACATTATTCATTTTCTTCACCAGTCAAGACAGATTCAGCAATGCAATTAATAGGTATGGAAGAGCATTTAGATTCTTGGTGAGACATTGCATAATACCTCACAGTGACTCAAAGTCACCACAGTGCAGTGGTTAAAGCATTTGCACTTGGAATCCAAGGCAACTTAAAAGGATTATTGATTTTTCCCTGTACTTATAAATGAGACTCACAGATTAGGAGTGAGAGCTACAGACACAACATAATGACCTTTCTACTTGACTTTTTTTCCCCCTAAATAAACAGAATCTCTTTTGTTGGTTAAGAGGACATTAAGGAGTCAATCGTGTGTGTGTGTGTGTGCGCGCGCGCGTGTGTGTCTGTGTGACTGCCTATACCTTGATAGATAAAATGAGCAGTTACATTTAAAATTTCAAAATTTTCAGTGCTGTTCACTTAGCACTAGAAATCTCAGCATTTAATTGTGTGTTTTCTCTTCCTGCTCTGGTGTTCCAAAGTCCTGTGTAGATTTCATGCCTCAGCACTAATGTACCACTTCAGCTTGAAGCAATCACTTGATTGAAGACATGGGACCTTGTTAGATGTTATTTTAGATATGTCTTAAAAAACACCTATAATTTCCTATCACATCATCACGAAGAGAAAGACCTCAACGATGAAATGCTAAGGAAGCCCATATAAGAACTGTTCCCAAACAAAAAGCTATAAGGTTGATAAAGTAATTAAAATCAGATTTTGTTTTATACCTGTCATATTTCAACTCCATAGTTTAATTAGGGACTTTCTGGAAACAAGTTGAGGCTTGAAGGATTTCCTACTCTCGTGTTGCTTACTTTCTCAGGGATTTAAAATAACTATATTTTCTTCCAACTATTAACTCTATTGGGGTATATTCTTTGAATCATTTTTATCTGTGTCTCAGGACTTTTCTTTCTTTCTTGAATATTTGGTCTGTTATTTAGTATCGTCTTTAACACTAGAGAGTAACATTCTGCTGTGTATTCATCCACAACTACTTCACAGCAAGCAGCAGAGACATTTTTGTGACTTGAAAGGTACCAAGTAGATATGTACTCTGTTGCAACATGTTACCTCCACTGAAAATGGAGTTTTAAGATGAAACTCCATTCACTGCTTCTGCTGGTGGGTGGGGTATGCCCAAGCAGGGAAGGGTTGAATTGGGAGAATGAACTCCACAGACCAGGATGTGTGAGTGTAACAGTAGGATTTATTGAAGAATGAAAACATAACTCTTCTAGTACAAGTGGGGACCTGATAAGCAGATTTTTCTCCACCCAAGGGTGCTAGTCTAGGGGTTTATATTGCATTTGGTTGACCGCTATTGGCCCGAATTTATGCTAATTAGGGTTTGGAAACATACTACTGCTATTGGTCAATTCTTGAGTCCCAACTTTCATTCAAGTCTGCCACACTTCCATTTCCTCCTGGCAGACCAGGAAGCAGGAGATTGAGGTCTTTGGATGGGGCTGCAGTGATCCTGGAAGTGCACTTCTGCAGTTGCTTCCCTGGGTAATGGTTCAGCTTGTCCTGGCTTGTTACTGGCCCACTGTGCCTCAGTCCTACCAAGCCTGCATGGCAGGTTCCATGTGGCTATGAGCTGTGCTTGCCACTCCGTGCTCACCACCCCATGCTCCAACCCACCTGGACTGCCACTCCACCACTCACTTCTCATAAGGGACCAGTAGGTCAGTTTGGTGACTGCCAAGCTGGGGAGTCATATCACCACTACCACCACTACCCTGGCACATACACGCACACACGCGCACACACACACACACACACACACACACACACACTCACTGGCAGTGGTATTCCTGAAGTTTACCCAGTGAAGGACATCTATGAGGTCAGTCTAACAAACACATCTTTCATATACTATGTGAGTCATCCTCTCAAATACTGGTGTTAGAAAAATAATATCAACAATTTACCCAGTAATTGTAATATTCTGAGCACAGAACTAAGTGCTCTCTCTCTCTCTCTCTCGTGTGCACACTCTCACTCTCACTATCTTTCTATCTGTTCTCTCATTTCATTTTTACATCATCACTGTGATATGTGTGTGTGTGTGTGCGCACGCACGCATGTACCTCCAATTTCCATATTAAAAAAAACAAAGTTCAGAAGTTTAGTAACTTGTTAAAAGGCCACAGAGTTTGTAAGTACTGAAATTTGCATATTTTTATGATTCCAATGGTTGTTAAAACTGCTTCTATGAATAAAGTAGTGTCCATCTAAGAGGTTGATGGTCAGGGATAAAATGGGAGGGATTCTTAAGAGTCTGAAGAGAGACTGCAAGAGTCC
This sequence comes from Glaucomys volans, assembly GCA_020662805.1. Taxonomy (NCBI): domain Eukaryota; kingdom Metazoa; phylum Chordata; class Mammalia; order Rodentia; family Sciuridae; genus Glaucomys; species Glaucomys volans. Next base: position 74,556 of record JAJEJO010003701.1, read on the forward strand.
AGGATATAAGAAAACAGGTTCAGGGAATTTTCAGACTTGTCCAAGCTTACAATTCTGGTGTGTTAGTTATCAATTTGGAATGTCTGAGCTTCAAATCTGCACTTCACTGTCTCCTATTCAGTATGGTAACAGATCTTGTGGATTCATTTGTTAGGGCTGCCATAACAAGTTACCACTGAATGGGTGCATCATACTATAGATTATTTATTTTCTCATGATTCTGGTGGCTACAAGTTTGAGATCAAGGTTTTCACAGAGGTGATTTCACTCTGAGGCCTCTCTCAGCTTGCAGATGCCCATTTTCTCATTGTCTCTTCACATGGTCTTTCCTCTGTGCATTTTAGAACTCTAATCTCCTCTTCTTATAAGGACATCAGTCATCTTGGATTAGGGACCATCCTAATGACTTCATGTAACCTTAAATTACCTCTTTAAAGATCCTATCTCCAAATACGGTGCTATTCTGAGGTACTAGGAGTTGAGAATTCAACATGAATTTTAGAAGACACAATTGAGCCCTAGTACCCTTTCCATACTTCTCCTTTGCAATCGGCATAGTATTAAGCTTTCCCAGTAGGAGGTGTTAGATATACTCTGAAGAAGGCATTTCTGTTCCTGGATTTGGTGGACTCTTCTGGATACGCCCCTGCAGCATACTCAGCACAACTTCTATAGTACCAAGACTCTGCAACCTGTGTGGCTTCTGTAGCACATGGCTCCGGTGACATTCAGTAGTACATGCAAGTTCCCCATGGACAGCAGCTACCAGCTTCCTCTTTGGAGGCTTTATAATGAACAGTTGACAGCATGGCACCTATTGTGAACAGCTTCTCCACATCCCCCTTGGGTGTAGCACCTCTCCTGCCAAGCTTCTTCCCAGAAAGGGAGTTGTACGAAAATAATACCAATATGGTATTTCCCTGTGGAATACTTCCCTAGGCTCATCTAGAAATGTCTTGGGTAGGCTCAAGGCTTTAGTGAACATCTCTGCCATCCAATGAGCTACAGCTACACCTCTATCCAATGAAACCTAAATTGCAGTACCAGAGTTGGAGGAATCTTCCAGACATTTCCTTTATTGGGTATTCTTTCTTACCTCATTTTTTCAGAGTGTTTTTAATCCCACTAGTTATAGTTCTTCTCTTACTCTAATCTCCTGTCAATAATTCCCTGTATTAATTGTCTCTTCCTCACTTTATCTTCAAATTCAAAATATCCATGTGGTTTCTTTCTCCTGATTAGATCCTAACTGATACCAGTGGGAAGTGGCAAGTTGAGTACCCAGATAATCCTATAAGCAAATATAGGACATTATAAAAACTGAAAAGAAAAATGCAATACTGTTATTATTTGCAGAGGACAAGACCATCTACCTAAAAAGCACAAGAGAATGACCAGAAGAAAAATGTTAGCAGTGAAAAAAAATTTCATGCTTGCTGTCTTATACAAATAAGACAAAAATAGCATTCTTTATACTCCATATAAATATAGAAAATGAAAAAATAGCATTCTATTCTTATAACAACAAATTTATGAAGAATCCAAGAATTAACCTAGCCAAGAGCACATAAGATCATTAGAAAATAGTTTTAAATAAGGTGGGATCACTAAATGAAGAGAAATATACACGTTTACAAATAAAATTAATCAAATTAAGGAAGTCAATTCTCCACAATTAAATTCAGTAACATTCCATTAAGAACCTAGGCATAATGCATCCACTAGATTTCCATACTTCTAGAATTCTAGGAATTAAATTCTTTTCACCAACTCCCCTTACTCCAATTCTATTTCTATCACAAACTTTCTGATTATCTTAGTTTTCCATGTGATTTGACTTTGGAGAGAGCGTACTGGACTATGAACTTCTTTCTCTTTCTGGTCCAATTGTTCATTGTTAATTTTTAAATTGGCACTAAATTTTACATATTCATATTTCTAAAACTGTTTCCCATCCTGAATTGCAATGACTAGATGCTGTTTTCCATCACTATGAATATATAGAAAGTGCTGTCTCACTGATTACCTTTAAACTATAACAAATAGCATAATGTATATTTGTTTCATTGTAGTGTAAAGAAGAGCAAAAGATAGAGCAAAGAATACTAAATATGTTAACATTAATTCCATTACTATATGCCTCAAACACAGGTAGAATTAAGTTTTACAGCACAATAAGAGTTATGCAGCTAAAAAAAAAAACTTCTATCATATGAATTTATGTTTTAGAATTACTATGACTATTGTGAAAAACATGAGTACATTGCCTAGACCTCTGATGAGATATAGTTCACTTTCCTGCCCCTTCTAGTCCTGAACAATGAAGAAGTAAAAAAGTTCCAAAAGGATCACTTGCTTGAAGAAAATGGTCCATGCTGCATACATTTTTAATAGGCATACATTTTTCTAGCCCTCTACATTATTGCCTTCTTTAATCAATTTATTTTCTTTAAAAATACTTCTATAGCTCCACCCTCCCTTGGCTTTCTTTAATCTTGGCTTGTAAGTATTGGTGGGAGTAGCTCAGTGGTAGAACACTTGTCTAGCAGATACAAGTTCCTGGGTTTGATCCCTAACACTGAAAAATAAATAATAATAAACCAAAAATCTTGGCTTCCATAAAAATCTTTAAGGGCATGTACTTATTAATGCTTTCCACATATTAACCTATTTCATTTTTTGAAATTAAAAACATATATAAATAATATCAAGCATGATTTTGGCACTTCTACATTTGGAAGCTAACAAATGAAGTTCAAGATAACAAACTGCCAGAGACTGCAGGAAAACAGATAGCAAACACTGAGTGTGCCAAAACAAGTTGTTTGCCATCAGTCATATTGACATAATGCACATACACTGAGAGAGGCATAGCAGTATCTTGCTAAATAATTCCAGGAAAAGGGGTAATCACTTAATAGAACAATTAGGAGAGTATTTATTAAGGTATTTAAGGACTGATTTTAAAATGACTTCTGAGTTTGAATATCTGATTGGCATTGATCCATTTGCCCTCAGATTTTCTATCACACTTAGAAGAAATATGGACACGCAATTTAGTGAGTGGGGATAACCAGGCAGGGTTGTGCTTCTCTTTTGTGACCTATGAGATAAAGCTTGATCAATACAAAGATAGCAAATGGATTATTGGCATATGTTCACATGAGAAAAACACAATTTTCATCCTCAATAAATTTTGTAATAAAATTTTAAAGTTTTAATTTAAGGAAATCTGAGCATATTGTCTTTTCCCTCTTTGTCAAAAATTCTTCATGTATTGACCAACTTAAAGAGTTCTTGTAAATAAGAAAAAGATGAAAGCTATACAAATAATGGCAAAACTGTCTTACATCCTATTGTGAGGTGAAAATACTCATCTCAAAGGCCTAGTTTGGTAGTGGTTGATGGTCTTGATATTATTATAGAACATGCTTGGTGAACTGGGGGTATCTCAGAGAAGCACCTGCATCATTGGATGAATAAAGCACATTTTTATTCAATCAACAATTAGCCACTGTAGTATGGCATACAACTTAGAGTGAACAAGAATAGACATCTAGAAGTTGTGTCATATCACAATAAAACGAAATTTAATCAGAAAATAATGAACGTTATGTGGCAGAAATTTTCTTAATTTTCAGACAGATGATCAGATTATTAACATTCTCAACTGACCAATTTAAAACCAAACAGCTAACACTCTGTCTAGATGTGTCATGCATTGTATTGTTGAAAATTAAATTCACCTCATTTTTAATTAAAAACTGTTGAATAAGACAATGTGACTTTGTCCTCTCCCCTTTCCTATTGCCTTGTTCAGAAAATATAATTCATATAAAATAAACCCAAGACTAAATATTTCTAGTTACTGTGTACAAGAAAATCAGTTTTTATCATAAATTTTTACTTCTGCTTTATAAGTATGGACATTACTCAGCAAGTAATTTGCAAAATATCCCATCAACATGACTGAGCACCTTTGGTTCCCTCTGAATCTTCATCTTTTAGGAGTTTCCTATACCTGTGTAATACGAATCCTCCAGTCTCTTCACAGCATCTTTCAAGTGGCTCTCCTTTAAAGCCAGAATCTTTATTGACAATAGTAGAATCCAAAGCATGTAACTGTCATGCTTAAAAATAGACTTTTGTTTCTATCTTCATGATTTTTATACAATTGATGTTAAACAAGATAATCACTGTTTTACAATATATTGCTCCACAGAGTATTTAAAACTAATTTATACCCAAAGAAGTCATCCAAAGATTCAAAGAGATATGCATTGGTGAACTCAGAGAATAGACTCTAGGTAGAATTTTTTTTGTTTTTTCCTTAAGACTACCATCCACCTGTTACAATTTCCTGACTGAAAAAACACCAGCATCCACACATGTACACACAAAAAAGTTACATGAATTCCATTTTCACTGGTCCTGAACTTAAAATCTATGATATTTTTCACAATTACATGATGTGCCCTTTTTTCTACCTTAGTTTTCTTCCATATTACTTCAGAGTGAAATATTTACAACATTCTGACCAAGATTTAAAAAAATAAAGCAAAAACAAGAAACTTGATCTTCCTCAAAATTAATTCCATATTGTGGAGAGTTGAGAAAAAACTGGTCAATTTAACAAGATCAAATTTATTACAATCCATTTTTTTCCACTTTGCAAATCACTGTTCAGTAGAAAAGGAAATTTGTAATCCTCACGACTCTACAAACACAGATCAAAAGATTGGCTAAAATAAATCTCTAAAAATAGTCAGTCTTGTTATTTTGTAATTAGTATGCTATCTTTGGAAAATAACTTAAGCACCGCAGAAATTAATTTTGTGTATTAAAAATTATTTTACCCTTCTCTAATGATTGTGTTCTAACTGGCCATTTCCTGTTTACCATGTGAAATATATCAAGAAGGAAGATTGTATTTTTAGAGTAAGATAGGCAGAAGCAATAAATAGACTCCAAATTTCAGCAGCTTAGTCCACCTGAAGTCTATTTCTCAGTCACAGTGACACTGCTGGTTACCTTGACCAGTCCTGCTTCCTCAGATGTTGAAGTATAACACCAGAGGCACAAACTGAGGCAAACGTAGAGTAGAAAGGAAAAAGCTTTATTAAAAAAAGTAAAACAGACTTCTCCCAGGTGGAAGAAGGGAACCCAAAGGCAGAATTCCTGGGATGAGCAGATCTTGCCCTTTTTATAGGTTTTGTTCTCCTGTTCCTTCCCCCTTGTCTCTTTCTTTCCTGCCTATGGGACTAAGCCCAGGAGATGCAGGTGAGACGGCAAAAAGGTGAGAAGCAGATGGGCAGGGGGAAGGGCCAAATGGAGTGATCTAGACAGGTAAAGGCCCAGGAGTATTAATTAACAAGTCCTTGTCTGCAGCTTTTTGGAAGGGATGGTAAGGGCAGGTAAATTTGATAATCAATGGGCTCCAGAGGTCTTTGACATTCCATTCTCCCAGGGGTGGTCCCCAACTTTCCAAATGCAGATGGCCTCCATTTTCTCAATTTGACCCAATTCCCTATTCTATGCTAACTGCCTATTCTCAATTCTGGGTTCAACAAGTGTGTACTCCTGCTTGATGGAGGCTGATCATGCTGTAATTTAGGGAGTGGGACTTTCTCCACACTGACTGTTTCAGTACCCTAAGGGCTTCAGCATCATCACTTAGTTCTAGATAGACAAGAAAATCACTATTTCTTCTTTAAATTTACCTGGAGATTAAACACCTCACTTCCTCACACTCCACAACCATCTATGAGATCCCACCTAAGTTCAAGGAAGTCTGAAAAATAAAAGTTCTCTAGGAACAGTCATCACTTTATACCATTAGAGTTTGCATCAATTTTGATGGACAGTTACCCACCTTTGCCACCAGTATATTCAAAAAAGCACAAAAGCATTTAACCAAGAAATACAATTTGGGGTCAAGAAAAAAAAAATTTCATTAAAATCCTCTGGGGGAAAATATATATCAATATAGCATAGTTATCTTGGTTTGGTATTTCTTAAATTTCTTGAAATTACTATTTTGTTCAACAAGGACATCAATGGATTTAGTGTTTGATCAAACAAAACTATTGCAGAAACATTTGTAGTGACGCAACAATGAGAACCTGATTCATTCAGTTCCCTAATCAAGACTTCAAGAACACATCTACAGATTTAGATGTGTATTTGTTTTTGGCTCTTATTTTGACATGAAATGCGAGTAGATGTCTAGGACCCTGACTGTGACTGATTAAAAATATTAAGATGGAATATCAAGGGATTTCTCACAAGTTTTTCTACTTTTAGAAATAAGTAATTTCAATATCTTTATTCTAGCTGCAACAGTGCTTCCAAATTCCAGATTTATTTTCAGTTGATTAATTAAATTCTGTAGCAGTGTAACATACAGTTGACTCAAAATTAATAAGTCCAAAACTAATGCATCTTCCACTTGGAATTCAAAACTTGTTGGTCTTTAAATATCTTTGTGAAATGATATGCTCACTCTTTAATTAAATAGAATTACACCTGCTACTCATGTGAGAGGTGTCAGCTCCTTGTCAATACACTCTAAAGGAAGGGCACTTTGAGAAAACAGACACAGCACAATGGCCAATAGCAAGTCATCCCAATCAAGATAGTCCTTCAGGCGTGTAATTACTAAACAGGCAAGAAGATCACCAAACACTTAAAGAGATTTAACAGGTAGAGGGAGATGAAAGATGAATAAATCCGAACTGATCCTAGATTTAATGAATAATAATTTCAGAGATTTTTAAATTTAAAATCTAGTGCATATCAAGAGACTATTGATGTCATAAAAAAAGACTGCTGGAGTCACAAAAATGTGAAAACAAAGAGTTCATAGAAATTAAAAAATACTTCCATTAAATCACTAAATTAATAGGTCTATGAAAATACTGTGTTAGTAGTATTTCCAGATAAAATACAGAACACCCAGCTGGATTTGAGATTCAGATGAATAATATGTTTGTTGTTGTTTGTAGTGTTTAGTTTAAATATGTCTCAAATATTGTGTGGGATATACTTACATGAAAGATCACTTGATGCTTCTCTAAAGTTCATATTTGAATGGGAATCCTGTATTTTTTATTTGCTAGTGCCTGTCTTGTGTGCTAGGTACTTCATCTGTTTTGGCAGCCAATGACCCATTTTTATATTTGCTTTAATTCCTTCTGTTTCACTCAGTGTTTTTTGCATTCCCAGTTTTTCTCATTCCCAGTTCCTGGAATCACTTTCCAAGTAAACTACCTGTAAGCTCAGTCTGAAATTCTGCTTTGGGGAAACTAAGCTAAACATAACAACTACAGGGTTAAATAATTCATTCCTCTACCTTGAGTCATGATTTTCTCCCCATTTGAAACACAATCATTCAGGAACCAGAAGTTGATATGCACAGGAAAGATCACAAAGAAACTATAAAATAACATTTTGTGACTTTGCTATTTAAAAATATACAATTTTCAGATCAAAAGTTAAATTACTGAATATAAAAATGACATAGCCAAAGGCTTAAGTAGCAATATAAATGACAGTCAGGGAATTCTCTTATAAATTATATCAAAAAAGATAGGAAAATCACAAAGAAAAAATTGAAGGGTACATGGAGAGAAGAACTAAAAATCTAACATCCATTCAGTAGTTCTAGAGATAGAAACAAAGATAAAGGGGAAAAGGGCTTTTGGAATACTACATTTTCATTTTACATGATAGAAAGTTAATAAATATTGTGTAAATTTGGAATTCTTAAATAAATATATAAATAAATTTTTAAGGTGATATGGAAAATTAATGGGCAAATTTACAATAATAATATAACTATTAAATTGAAAGGGAAAAAGGAAAGGGAAAAGAAAAATATACCCAAATGATTGTGTTTCAAATGGGGAGAAAATCATGACTCAAGGTAGAGGAATGAACTATTTAACCCTGTAGTTGTTATGTTTAGCTTAGTTTCCCCAAAGCAGAATTTCAATCTGAGCTTACAGGTAGTTTACTTGGAAAGTGATTCCAGGAACTGGGAATGAGAAAAACTGGGAATGCGAAAAACACTGAGTGAAACAGAAAGAATTAAAGCAAATATAAAAATGGGTCATTGGTTGCCAAAACAGGTGACTAAAACTCAATTTTAACACCTTTTCTGAGGTATATTAGGAGAATTCTTTTTCATTAATCTCCTAGGAAATGAAATAGTAAAGCATTTATCCATCCACTCCATATCCCATTAGTCAAAGCCTACAACATGCTCTAATACATTGTTAATTAAGAATATTGTTTATTTTCACATGCCAGGACATATTCCTTCATATTTTTACAGATACATTCTAGATATGGCCTCTCCAAAAACTTTTCATTTCCAGATTAATACAGATTGTATAACAACTTCTGAGATCCTAAAAGGATGTATCCTTTTCATATACTTCACAGAAAAATACATTTATACCACCTGCTTATAATGTTGTTCTTGCTTCTCTCACTAGGTTATAAAGACTGAACTCCTCTATAAATTGTTATTATTTTGATGTGTTCATCACACATCACAATGCTAACATCTAATGTTGACATCTAAAGTCTAGCACTTTATCAAGGTCAGTTACTAATTGTAATGGCAAGTTTAGACTCATCTTGAGACTAAACTATTTTGTTTTACATGTACTGAACTTAAATTATTTTCTTTTCCTACTTATGTTTGTGTAAATGCTTGAATTTTAATTCAGGAACTACACAATCAAATTTTCCTTAATACTTATGAAAATTTATTTTAATTGATATTTTTCTCCACTTGTTAATGTACATTGTTCATAGAACACTTCTCTGTAATTCCTGTAATGTTGGTGTTCAGAATTCCTTTCACTGCATTGTTTATTATGTTTGGTAGCAATGCAACAGAAATTTGATAATATCCATATAATGTCTAAAATGCAGTTACATTAAAATATTTGGAATCTGATTTGATAAATATTTTTCAATCCTCAAAGAAAACCATTGAAATATCAACAAAGCTTCTACTATTCCAGTGGGAATAAATTTCTACTTTACAAGCTAGAGCTATCTGAATCAAAGTAATTTTCTATATTATGTCCCTTTATAAGTAATTACATTATTTTTACACTGTCTGCCAATATTAGAGAAAATACTTGAACTCTGCTGACTTAACATTACTCTAGGCACGAAACAAGAGAAAATGTGATCATAATATTGGCAACTCTGTTTAAACCCCCTTCAAAGAAGTTTGTATCAGGTCTTATACTGTCTGAAAGCAGATTTTTTTAAATTACTTTGAATTATATGATACCTTTCTTCTCCCAAGGAGCTTATCCTGGTAGTATTCATTCTGTGACATTTCAAATAATTGATCTGTTTCGGTGTGCATGTCCAGAAGCCCCAAGGACATGGCCATGTTTTTCACAGACCTAATAAGTAAAATTAACTTGAGGCAAAAAGCAATGAAGGTAAGCTAATGCAATCAAGTGGGAAACACCAAGACATTATGTGTCATCCGTTGCTCATCTCATGAAATGTTTTTCTGTGTGCTGTAAAAATATTGAAGATATATAAGTTATTGAATTTTCTATTTCTATTCCTGACCCTATGCTGACTCAGTAACTGACCGTGGCCAAGGAGTCACTAAACATTTTGCAGCTGCAACACATTTATTTAGTAGAAATTCTGTTAATGGTCAGCTGTGTTCTAACAGCACTACCTGCCAGATATTACAGTGACAGATGAGATCACATCGTAAATAAATTAAAATTCCCTGGAGGATGAAAAGTAGCAAATCATAGCTCACATCTTCCTCAGCAAACAAGAGACCTCCCACAGCAGCTCCACTCAGGGCCCACCCTAACGTTACTTGACCCATGAAAATTCCTTGGCTTCTCCAATAAACCTTTGCCTCAAGAGAACTTTGCAATATTGTCTGAGTTCAGGCACCAATGATCAAAGATCATATCTAATATAATAACAGATTGAAACAAAGACTACAGAAAATGAGACTAACATCCCTAATATCTGATAGCTATAATTCATAAGAATTAACACTTCTTTGAATTTACAACTTTCTTTTCTCTGCCTTGAATGTAACTATAAAGTGCAGTCATATTTAGTTCAATTAGATTTGTATGAAACACCATAATTAAAAAAAATAAAGGAGCAAGCACATATTATAAGTCACCATTTATATTGTTTCAGTCTGTTTCTATCTTCAATAATGTATGTTTTGTTTTGCTTTGTTTTGTATTGTTTTAACGTTTGTTGAAAGTATTTGTATTTCTTAGGAATATATTTCTCAGCATTATTGTTTGCATGCACTATCAGTATGTCAGGGAAGACAAGAATAAAGAAAATATGGTACACATGTGAACATGTATTTTGAATAAGTTAATTGTGGCTCAATCCCACCTGAAATGAAATGTCATTAATATATTGGCAATAAATGCTATCTACCATTCTTGGTAATATCTCAGCATGAATAAATATCAGAATTCAACTAATATCTAATGTTTTGTGTGTCTGTATTCAACATGGCCCATTCTCTCATATTTTTCCATTAGTGAGCTCCATAAGGCTTTTCCCCAAGCCAATAGCTAAGCTTTGATCTCACATTTCTAACAAATCTCTGCCAGTAGAGGCAATAGGTCCAAGATTGCCTGCCAGTTCACTGCAGCCCTTACCTCTTTTTCTAATTTTTCTGATGTTCTCAGGATCCCATTTGCCAAAATGAGGTCTGTCTGTATATTCACGGCTCTTTGTGCCTTAACTGGTTTCCAGAAACAAGAAAATATCTCCTGCACTAAAGCTTTGTGCAAACATGGAGATTTGAAAAGCACATAGATTGGATTCACTTACAAGAATTTTTTGCTATGTCCAGTTATGAAGATAAAGATTATGTAAGACTTTTCAAATTGTTCTGTTAACTGATTTATTTTCTAACCATCTTGATGATAGTCTTCCATCTTAATAGATATGATATTAATGATTATGAATTTTAAAGAGGAATGATTATTCTATTTATGCACTTTTCTCTAGTGACTCCAACTCCGCAGGTATAGACAAGGATTTGAATTTAACCTAGGTTATTGTCTCCTCAAACTGGTGCAACTGGGCAGAAGACCTAGAGGAGCTGAATCTATATCTATCTGAATCTATATATAGCTGTATCTATATAACAGCATTTAAAATGATTGGTCAAGGGCTGGGGTATAGCTCAGCAATAGAGCACTTGTCTCACATGTGCAAGACCTTGGGTTTGGTGACCTTGGGTTTGGTCCCTAGTCCTACAAAAACAATGACCTTTTGAAATCTGGACCTACTGAAGCAACTTGCCATTATGTCAAGTTTAAGAGTGCATTTAAGGAAAAAACAAAAAAAAAAAACACTTTTTACTTCTGCCTCCACACACTATGCAATACAACTAAAAAGAACAGCTAAATGTAAAAATCAATGATGTTCCAATATTGGACAAAAGGTAGTTCAGGACAATGACCTCTGAAAGAAGGGGAAAAAAAACAAGGTGAGCCCTAAGATTGCCCTATTTTGTTCCCCCAGGGAGCTTCCAGTCAAGGAAAATAAAATTAAAAAGAGAGCCATAAGTGTTCCTGAGTTGAGAAACTAGAGAGTTCAGGGAGACCAAGGCAGCTAGAATTTTCAGGACAGATGACTGGAAAGAGATCGCTATCCAAAAAGAAACCCAAGGGTCAGCAGAGGCTTCCTCCTTGAACCTTCACTGTGAGCATGAGCATGACCAATACAGGCAGAGGAAACTCCTTATCAGGTGGGGCATCAAGTAGCATCCTCAGAGGTCACTGCTTTATTTCCTAGCAAAGCACTGGTGAGCAGGGCTCTGCAAGAATCACTTTGCTTCCATTAATTTATTGCTTTCTGAAATAAAGTCCAAAAGAATGCTAAAAGTAATACAAATACCTTAGTGCACTACATATAAAATTCACAATGTGATATTCAATTTAAAAAAAAAAATACCAGGCATGCAAAAAGCAGGGGAAAAGATCAATTAGCACAAACAGACACAGAAATGACACATGTGACAGCACTGGTAGATAAGAAGGCTAAAACAATTATTAGAAATATGTTCCACATGTCCAGGAAAATAGATGAAAGCAAGCAAATTCCTAAAGATAAAAAGTAAAACAAACTACATTCTTTTAGAACGCACTTGGAACATTTATCAAATTAGACCACGTTATGAGGCATGCAAGTTTAACAAAAGTAAAAAGCTTTAAAATATGCAAGTAGATTATTGTCTAACCACAATTAAATTCAATTAGAAATCAATAACAGAAAAAATATGAAAAATCTGTAAGTATTTTGAAACAAACAGCACACTTGTTAATGATTGATGGGTCAAAGAAGAAACCACATAGAGAAAAAGAAAATATATAAACTACATAAAATTTGTTAACTCAAAATTTGTGGAATGAAACAAAAGCAGTTTTTAGAGGGATAGTTATATCTTTAAATGTGTGTAGGAGGAAGGCAGAAGGGTCTAAAATGGATATATGATGCTTCCATAATAAGAACCAAAAAAAAAAAGAAAAGAAAAAGAAAAGAAAAGAAAGAACAGTACATTATATTCAAAGTAAGCATAAGAAAATAATAATGAAAAAAGTGTAATGCAATTAAAGAATAAATATAAATATAAACAGGTGCATATACATACACAACACACAGAGAAAGAGAGAAATCAATTTTTAAAAAATCAGGTTCTTTGAGATGATCAATAATATTAATAATTAACAAAACTTTAGCCAAAAATAAGGAAAAAATGCATATCAATGTATCAGAAATGAGAAAAGGAAACATATTACAAATGCTATAGGCAGTATAATAGAAAAATATTATGAGAGTATATGAACAATTGCATAGCAATTATTTCAACAGCTTAGATGAGCAAAACTTAAAAAGAAGTGATCAAACTTCATTCAGAAAGAAATGGATAAACTCAATAGCTCTATATCTACTTTAAAAATTGAATTTGTCCTTAGTGAGATTCCCAAGGTGTAAAACCAAAGTATATATCAGATTTCACTGCAGAGAGAAAAATGGCAGATTGGAGGAAGAATTCATTCCCAGCAGCTCCTTAGCACCAGGCCTAAGAAGCAGGAAGATTGCTTAAGGAACTCACTGAATTTCAATACTGAGCAGTAAAGGGCAGCACCTATATACCAGACAGAAACTTCGAACATAATATAAGAAAAAATAGGTTAGAGAGGCATGACTGTTGATGGGAGGGGGAATGTTGGCAGAGAGAGAGAGAAAAGCATGAAAAATAAAAAATAAAAAACAACTACTAACTACTACTGACTGACTTGGGAGAACTGTGGAATGGAAAGGAAGGCTGGTCTTAATGCACCCAGAGTCAGTGGGGCAAGTTGTTGAGTGAAAGGCAACCCAAATCACTCAGCACATGAATAAATAGTTTGATGGGAACTGGGCTGCTGGTGTAGGAGCCATTTATAAGTGCTTCATGTTCATGAGAAGAGGCCAGAGATCAGGAACTCATAACAGCGTTGCCAGTGAACACTGCAGTCATCTATTGTAGGTCTAGAGTTGTCTGAGCCACAGTGACTGAACTAGTTGCAACAAGAATTGCACTTAAGGCAGTTCTGGCTTGGGATACTGAGGAGACAGAGTTCCTTTTGTTGCTGGCACCACATAAGATCTATTGGAAGATGCCAATGCTAGTCAGACGGTAGCATCTACACTCCAGGGCTGATCCTGGGTAAATAACATCCATAGCAATGAATGTGCCACCTGTGACCTTACACCCTCAAAGTGGAATTTACTGGAGGACCCTTGTTTCAGTCAAATTTTTCACTGCTGTGGCCAAAAGACCTTAGAAGAACAATTAAAGGAGGGAAAATTTATTCAGAGTTTCAGAAATCTCAGTTCATAGACAGCCGGCTCCATTCCTTGGGGCTCCAGGTGAGGTTAAACATCATGGTGGAGGAGTGTGGTGGAGGAAAGTGTCTCAGGACATCACACCAGGGAGCAGAGAGAGAGACTCCATTCACCAGGGACAAAAATATATACCCCAAAGTTGGTATCGCCCGTTAACCATCGAAGATTGAATACCAGAGAAACTCCAAGGCAAGCGTAGAAAGCAAGTTTCACTTAAAGAATAGAAACAGACTTCTCCACAGAGAAGGGGACCCAGAGTTGGTATACAAAGAAGTGTGGGTATCCTGCCCCTTTTATAAATTTTAGATTCTCTTTGTTCTCCTGCCCTCTTCTCCCCTTATATTATCCCTTTCCTTTCCCTATCCTGCATATATGACCAAATGGTGGGCCAAAAGGTGGAGTGATTAAGGAAGGTAGCAACCCAGGAGGTATTAATTAACAGCTCCTGCAACTTCCTGCAGGGAGGAACAATTCCTGGGGCAGGTTACCATAGCAATAGGTTGGAGCAGGAGGGGGAAGGGCTTTGGAGGGAAGAGGGGGAAAGGGCAGCATTTGATTTCCTTTCCTTTCCAGCCACTTCCCACCTTTCCTATGGGGCCCAATTTTTTATTATCTACATTGACTATCATTTTGTCCCCGGTTTCAAAGCCATGACCCAATAACCTACTTCCTTCAACCACACGCCACCTGCATACAGTTACCACCCAATTAATTCCTATCAGAAGATTAATTCACTGATTGGGTTAAAGCTTTCAAAATCCAATCATTTCAACTCTAAACCTTTTTGCATTGTCTCACACATGAACTTTTGGGGGATGCCTAATATTTAAATGATAATACCCTGAACACAGACATCAGCAGCAACACAGACATCCAACATCTCACCAGCAACAGGAGCTATGAAACAAATCTCAAATACCCACCAACAGTGTTTCCAAGGTCAGCCAAAATTAAATCCCAACTCCAAAACTTCCAATTTAGAACTCTGTAGCATCACTATTGTGGTTTAGATGGCAGGTGTCCTCCCAAAATCTCATGTGCAAGAAGACAGTGCAAGAAAGTTGAAAGGTGAAGTGATTGGATCATAAGAATCTTCACCTCATCATCTCTAATAGGGATTAAGTGGTGGTAACTGTAGTCAGGTAGGGTGTCATTGAAGGAGGAGGGTCATTGGTGATGTGCTCATGTGTGGGAATGTAGGAAGAGTCCCTGGGGACGTTTGCATCCTCACGGCTGTGGTGTGGGCAAAATCCTGTGGAACACCCAGGATTATCATGCCCAGGCAGAACACACCTGGGTGGCTCCCCCACTGGGGGAACAATGCCTCAGGAGAGTCTCACCCCATCCCCCTGTCTCCCTCTCCTTGTGAACTGCGCAGCTTCTGACTGGATCACTCTCATAGGCTCTTGCATTTATGCCTCCTTGTTCATTAACTCCCATCTTGTATAAAAGATGTATGCTCCCACATTAAAGCTGAGATCGTGTCCCACAACCTTCCTCCCTGAGTTGAGTGTTCATTGCCTCACACTCCTTCAAGGGAAAATTCACATATTTTAGGACACTCATGGTAGTCATGTCCTGAGTCCCTTTCCTCCACCACTTTCTTGCCATGATGTCCTGCCTTATGTCAGACCCTGAGGAATGGAGTTGATCATTTATGGATTAAAACCTCTGAAACTGTGAGCACCAAACTTTTTCTCCTCTAAAATTATTCTTGTTGGGTCTTTTGGGCATAGCAGTGAAAAAGCTGACTAAAACAACTCCAACACAGGAGTACACAATTTGTCAGAATTCACCAGTTTATCCCATCCTATACTGGCAGACAGGAAGCTGAGAGCTAATCAGCTTTGGCTTCTAGCCACAACAAATGGCAGCTAGATGAAGAACACAAAAAATTGGATATAACAACACCCAGTCCTTAATCCAAGAGTTACTAAATCCAAAAATAAATAAAAAGAATGGAAATCCATTCTTGCCAATAGTTTTGACCACTTCAAGAGAAACAAGTCCTTCATTTTTCATTAATAATTTTTTATCAGTTCCCCAAGTTCAACCTTCATTATTTCTAATATTTTTAATATTAATATTGAAAAAAATTTTGAATTTTATTTTATTACATTTTATTACTTTTTATCATTCAGTGAGATTTTGTGTATTTTCATTGCATAGAACCATATATATTGCATATATATGGTATTTCATAATTTTGCTTTCATTTTAATTGCTTTATTGACCCATTTACTATTTATTTATTTAGGCATTGTTTGACTTAGTTGGGGTAAAATTATAATACTATGTGTGGGTTTGAGTGCTTTGGATCTTACATTTGTTTGTTAGTCCATACCTTAGTTTTTTTCCTTGTTATTGCCCCTTATTCCTCTCTTCACCCACTAATAGCCAATTTTTTTCTGTTTCCTTTTCCTCTCCTTCATTTTTTATTACTTGTAGTTATTTTTTACTCCTCCTTTATAGCTATCTTCTACTACCTATCTCCAGCTTCTCCTCTTTTCACTTTCAAATATTTCAAACTTTCTCTTGTTTTCCTACCATGTTTTTTCTTCACTTAAGAAACTGCTATCCCACTATCTGATAGAATTATAGTTTTTGTGATTCTTACCCAATTCATGTTGCAATTATTAATACAGTGGATGACATAGAAGACACATTGTTTAATACCTGATCTAGATCCTATTCTAGTAAATAGTGTTATAGTTGTCAAAGTAGATTTTGGACATATATATTCATTTATCTTAAGACTGTATATCTGTTGCTCCCCCCTTCCTCTAAGATGTGCTGGGAAGTGATTAGGACATCATCTCAAGTTCACAGACTAGAGATTCTGCAGCTGAACAATACTCATCACTCAACCAAGAAACAGCCAATTCAGCCCCCCAACACAATCTAACCCACATGAGCCTCAATAATACATGAACACAAAGAATAGGGGAGATAAAAACCTCAAACCAATAACCAGGACCCAAGGAGGAACAACTAGAGGGGTACCTAAGATCCTGTGCCTAGACATCTACTTATACATCAAAAATTTAAAAAGAGGGGGAGTGGGATGTGACTTAGTGGTTAAGTGCTCCTGGTTCACTCCTCAGTAAAACCACCCCCCAACAAAAGTCCCAGAACAACAACAATAAAAAAGATAACTACAGACAAAAGGACATGTGTATTAAAGAGATATTTACCTCAATAATTCCAAGACCCTTGGAAACATGAGGTGATAACCAAGAAATCTCCCTCCAAAATTCACAATTCCCAAAAAAGGATCCCACAGATATGGAAGTGATTAATATTCTAGAGAAAGACTATGAAAAACTGATTTTTAAAATGCTCACTGAACTAAAAGAAGATCTAAGGAGTGAATTAGGAGCAAATACAGGAGATGAAAACAATCAACGAAGAAATAGAGGTAATGAAAATAAAACAATCAGCACTTCTAGAAAAGGAAGACACAATGAATCAAATAAAAATTCACTTCAAAGCCTTACCAACAGATTCAATTGTGTAGAAAATAAAACTTTAAACCTTGAAGATAGAAATTTGGATCTCAAAGACAGGGTATATGAACTTAAAATACTCAGAACACAATAGAGAAAAGACAAAGAAAGACCATGATCAGAATATACAAGTACTCTGTAGATTTGTTCATTAAGAGAACAAATCTGAGAGTTATCAGGACAAAAGAGAATATGGAAATACAGGTTAAAGGCATTAAGAATATCTTCAGTGAGATAGTAACAGAAAAATTTTCCCATATTAGAAGTGAGATAAAAATATACGTACAAGAGATACATAGGATTCCAAATAGAAATAATTAGAAAAAAATTTCACAGAATCTTTCTAGAACATATGATAATCAAAATGGTTAACATGGAAAATAAGGAAAGAATATTCAAATATTCAAGAGAATAATGTCAGGTCACTTTAGAGGCAAACTAATAAGATTTTGTTTTGTTTTGCCAGGGATTGAATCCAGGGGTGCTTAAACACTGATTCATATCCCCAACCCTTTTCACTTTTAATTTTGAGACAGGGTCTCACTAAGATACTTAGAGCCTCACTAAATTGCTTGCCGAGTCTAGCTGTGAACTTACAAACTTCCTGTCTCCACATTCCAAGCTGCTGAGGTTACAAGTGTGCACCACCACACCTGGCAATAGATTCACTTCTGATTTTTCAACTTTGACCCCCAAATCAAGGAAGGTTGGAATGAGATACTCAAAACTCTAGAATAAAACAATTGCAGTCAAGATTGTTATATCCAACAAAGCTATATTTCAAAATTTATGAAGCAATAAAAACTTTTCATGACAAGGATACACTAAAAGAATCCATGACTACTAAGCAAGCACTACAAAGAATACTCAAAGATGTACTGCACAGAGAGAAACTCAAAAACAAACCTTAAGCTCCCAAATAAAGGAAAATCACTAGAAAGACAAACTAGTGGAAAATAAAGACAGAATTAAATATAGCAAACAAATCAAAATGGGGGGAAACTACAAACATATATCCATAGCACTGAGAGTAAATGTTCTCAACTCCCCAATTTCAACACATAGATTATCAGAATGAAACAAAAACAAGATCCAGAATGTGCTGTCTGGAAGAGATTCATCTCATAGGCAAAGGCACCCAGAGATTGAAAGTAAAAGGTTGCAAAATACATTCCATGCAAATGGAGTCATAAAACATGTAGGAGTAGCTATTTTCCATACATGAAAAAGCAGATATGCAAGAAAAAATTAATGAGGAGAGATTTTTTAAAATGCCACTATATGTTGGTAAAGGAAACAATACAATAAGAAGATAAAATAATAGTAAATATATGTGCCCCAAATATCAGTGCCATGCTTACACTAAAACAAGACAAAACAAAAACAAAAAAACTTCCTGACATTAAATCCCAGATAGACATAAATATGATAATACTGGGTGGTTTCAAAACACCCTCATCACATATAAATAGGCCATCAAAACAAAATCAATAACGATATTTCTGACCAAAACAATACTATTAATCAAACAGACCTAACAGACATCTACAAAATGTTTCATGCCAAAACAGCTGAATTTACTTTCTTCTCAGAAGTTCATGGAGGCTTTTCCAAAACAGACCATATAATAAGTCACAATTAATTCAGTAAATATTTTAAAAATTGATACAATCCTCTGCATCCTATCAGACCATAATGGAAGGAAACTAGAAAACAATAGCAAGAAAAATAGTGGAAATGACATAGACACCTGGTGCTTGAAAAATACTCTTTTAAATGAAGAATGGATCATAGAAGAAATGAGAGAAGAAATTAAGAAAATCTTAGAAACAAATAAAACAGAGATACAACATATCAAAATCTTCAGGACAGTATGAAAGCAGTTCTAAGAGAAAAATTTACATTAATAAAACAGACAGATCCCAAATAAATAAACTTATGCTTAAACTCAGATGCCTAAGGAAAGAACAAACTAATTCCAAAATCAGTAGTAAATAGGAAATAATTATGATCACAGCTAAAATTAATAAAATTGAGAATAAAAGCCAGTATTCATGATCAGTGCAGCAAAGAGTTGGTTCTTCAAAAAGTTGAATAAGATTGATAGGCCCTTAGCTAAACTAATCAAAAGAAAAAAGAAAGAAAATACCCTAAGAAACAAAATTAGAGATAAAAAGAAACATCACCACATACATTTCTGAAATCCAGATGATCATTAGAAACTATTTTGAAAATTTATACTCCAATAAACTGCAAAATACAGATGACATTGACAAATTTGTAGACACACACAATCTGCCCAAATTGAACTAGGAAAATATAGTGGAAGACCTAAACACATCAATATCAAGTAATAAAGTTGGTAATAGCAACTAAAAATCATCCAACAATGAAAAGCCCAGGACTAGATGAATTCTCAACTGAGTTCTACCAGACCTTTAAAAAAGAACTAGCACTGATATTTCTCTATTAATCCATGAAATTGCAAGGGAAAAATACATCCAATAACAGTCTATGAAGACAGTATAACCCTAATATCCAAACCAGACAATGACACATTGAGGAAAGGAAACCACAGACCAATATCCCTGATGAACATAGATGCAAAAATTCTTAATGAAATATTAGCAAACTACAACCACAAACACATAACAAAGATAATACATTATGATCAAGTGAGTTTCATCCCATGGATGCAAGGTTGGTTCAATAAATATAATTCAATAAAATGTGCAAATCAATAAATATAATTCACCATGTAAATAGAACAAAGGATGAAAATCATATGATCATCTCAATAAATGCAGAAAAGGCCGTTGATAAAGTATGGCACCCATTCATGCTTAAAACATGGGAAAAACTCAGGAGAGAAGGAATGCCAGGATTACCAGCATCATGGTACAGTAGATTCCTGCTTGGATGTCTGAACTGACTGGGAAAATAAAAACTCTGAAAATATTCAGTAAGGAACAAAAGACAATAGACAGAAGATAGATTTAAAAGCAGGATCCCTGGTGAGTCTTCTAGCCCTGATAGGAACTGGAACTGAACAAGGAAAAAGGGCTCAAACCCTTTATGTAAAGGGAAATACATCATAGGTTTCAGTGTGACAGGTTTCTTGATGGAACAGGATGAAGATGGGAAAAACAAGTTGTTTGGGGCATGACGGGTTACACCCATCTCTGGGTGGCTGTGTTTGAACCTGGGGCTGTGAGCTAAGGTAGGGCTCCCGCATGATCTGAGCTTTCTCAAACAAGGGAATTTCACCCAGGAATTCCCAGAAAACCAGCCTCCCTGCCTTATGTTGGCTCAAACATCCCCATAATTTATACATGGCTTCCAGCAAAGGAACTTACCTCAACATTATAAAGGCTGTATATGACAAGCCTAAAGTCATTATTATATTGAATGGAGAAAAAATAAAAGCTTTTCCTCTAAAATCAGGAACAATACAAGTTGAGCACTCTTGCCATTTCTATCCAATATAGTTCTCAAAACTGTAGCCAGAGCAATCAAGTAATGGAAGAAAATTAAAGACATACAAATAGGGAAAGAAGAAGTTAAACTATCTCTGTTTGCTGATGATATGATTCTATATCTTGAAGACCCAACAAAATTACAGTAGAAGACTTCTAAAGCTGATAAATGAATTCAGCAAAGTAGCAGCATACAAGATCAACACTCACAAATTAATAGCTTTCCTATATTCCAACAATGATTCTGCTGAGAAAAATTAGAAAAATTATCTTTCACAATAATCTCAAAATAAATTACTTGGGAATTAATCTAACCAAGGAGGTGAAAGATTTCTACATTGAAAACTCTAGAAAACCAAAAAAGGAAATTGATGAAAATTTTAGAAGATGGAAAACCTCCCATGTTCATGAACAGGCAGAATTAATATTGTCAAAATGGTCATACTGCCAAAAGCCACATAGACGTTAAATGCATTCCACCTCAAATCCCATTGAAATTCTTCACAGAACTAGAAAACAAAGTACAAAAACTCATTTGGAAGAATAAAAGACCCGGAATAGCCAAAACAATCCTGAGTAAGAACAACAATGCAGGAGGCATCACAATACCTGATTTCAAATTATACTACAGAGCATAGTAATAAAACAGCATGGTATTTGCATCAAAATAGATATGAACACCAGAACAGCAGTGAAACAGAGTAGAAGACACAGAGAAAAACTCACTTATAGTGGTCTGATATTTGAAAAAGAGGTCAAAAATACATGCTGCAGAAAAGATAGACTTTTTACAAATGGTACTGGAAAAACTAGTATACATATGGAGAAGAATAAAACTAGATCCCTATATCTCACTCTATACAAATTAAAAATCAAAGAGGATCAAAGAGTTGGGAATTAGACCAGAAATGCTGCAACTGCTAGAAGAAAACCTAGAGTAGACATTCCATCCTGTTGGGGCAGGTACCCCTACAGCTTAAGAGAATGAAGAAAGAGCCTACAAAATGGGAGAGAAATCTTTGTCAACTACTTCTCTGACAGGGAATTAATATCCAGAATACATGAAGAACTCAAAAATCTTAAAACTAAAGAAACAATAACCCAGTCAACAAATGAGTAAAGAAATAAACAGAAGAAGAAACACAAATGACCAACAAATGTGTGAACATTCAACATCTCTAGCAATCAAGAAAATACAGAACAAAACTACACTAATATTTCATCTCATTCCAGTCAGAATGGCAATTATTATGAGTACATGCTAATAGAGAAGTGTTGGAAAAGGAACATTCATATCTTGTTGTGGGACTGAAAATTAGCACTACCACTCTGGAAGAAGTGTGGTGATTCTGCAGAACTAAGAATGCAACCACCATATGACCCAGCTATCCCACCCTTTGGTATTTATCAAAAAGAACTAAAATCAGCATATTATATTGATACAGCCACATCAATCTTCATAGCATCATAATTCACAATAGTCAAGTCATGGAACCATCCGATGTCCCTCAATAGATAAATGGATTAAGAAAATATACAAAATGGAGTTTTACTCAACCTTAAAGAAAAATGAAATTATGGCATTTGCTGGTAAATCAATGGAAATAGAGTGCATCATACTAAGTGAAATAAGACAGTCTCAGAAAATCAAGGGGTGAATGTTTTCTCTCATATGCAGAAGCTAGAATAAGATAAGATAAATAATAAGAGAAAAACGGAAGAGAACTGAATGTCCTAAGGATATAGAGAAGATTAATGGAGTAGAAGTAGATCAAGAGGGAAGAAGGAGGGATGGAAAAGGTGAGAAAATGAAGAATGAATTTAAGACAACACACTAATAAAATCATACCACTCAGAAAATAAATCAATAAATAAGTTTAAGGAATATCAGTAGAGAAGAAGGTGGCAAATAGGGTGAGAGAGGAGGGGAGAGAAATGGAAGCAACAGGGACCAAAATGGAGTAAATTAAATTCTATTGCATACATGATTTTGTCAAAATGAATTCAACTACTGTGTGTAACTAAAAATACTTCACCAATGAATTCTACCAAACATTTAAGGAAAAACCCAATTCTTATTTCAGTTCATTCTGAGGACAGTGCTATCCTGATACCAACACCAAAGAGATTTCAAAAATAAAAAAATATATATTGTTAATCTCCTTTTAGGAAATGGAATTTGACTATTTTGAAAAATATCTTACATCCTGGCTAAGTGGAGTTTATCTCAAAGATGAAGTGCTAGCCAGATGTGGTGGCACACGCCTATGATTCCAGCAACTCAGGAGGCTAAGGCAGGAGGATGGTGAATTCAAAGTCAGTCTCAGCAGATTGGTGAGGCACTTAGCAACTCAGTGAGATCCTGTCTCTTAATAAAATATAAAAACGGGCTGGGGATGTGGCTTAGGGTTAAGTACCTCTGGGTTCAATCCCCAGGTATCAAAAGAAAGAAAAGAATGAAGTGATGTTTAGCATTTGAAAATCAAGTAGAGTAAATCATCATAATACAAACTTGATTTTTTTTAAATCATGATATTCTCAGTAGGCAAAAAGCATTTCACAAAATTCAATATCAATTCTTAATTTTAAAACTCACAAAACTAATAGGAGTTGTGGTAGGTTGAATAATCTTTAAAGAAATGACTAGAACGAGTGAGTTTAGTAAAATTACATGACTATTTTAATATTAAAAATTAAATATTTCAATAAAATATCAAGAAGCAAAAAGAAATAGAAAACATTTACAAAAGCATCAAAAATAGTAAATTTTTAAGAATAAAATTTTATAATCTTTAAGGAAGATTTATATACTAAAATCAACAAACTACTAAAATTTTAAAAGTTATATAAATTTTATGCACTAAAATCTACAAAACACCATCTATAGGATTAAAGAATATAAATAAATGAATAAATAAATATAACACATTTAGTAATCAGAAGATAGAATTGTGTTAAAATACAAATTCATACCAGTTTGATTTGTTGACCATGGTTTGGCAATTTTTTTCTGTAAAGGACCAGAGAGTCAGTATGTTAGGATTTGTAGGCTGTATATGGTCTCAGTTGTACATTCTGATCTTTCTTTGATTTGTTTGCTATAACCCTTTAAATATATAAAAAATATTCTTAGTTTGAGTACCCCATGAGAAGAGAACATGTACAGGGTTTGACACATGAATTATATATTATGAATTCCATCTATAGATTCAAAAAATCCGAGTGAAAATTCTGGCACATTTTTATTATGGAAATTTACATGGAAGTATAAATTCCCTATGATTGCTAAAAGTTGAAAAGGAAGACAGAGTTGGAAAACATACTTCCTGACGTGAGGATTTATTTTCAATCCCAAATAATCAGGTTAGTGTTAGATGAGTGAAAAACTAAATACAGATCATTGGAACTGGATAGGAAGCTCTGAAAAGAACAAAGCAGAAAAAATAGGAGCACAAGGTCTATTAATTTTGACAAAGTTGCCAAGGTAATTTCATAACACAAAGATAATTTTTCAACAAATGGCTGGAACAATTGGATATCCATTTAAGAGTAAGGTAGGAAATCTTACCCCATATCTCAGGAAAAATCTTAGGAATAAATTTTAGATTTGGGCAATGATTCCACAACAGAGCACCATTATCAGGACTTATCACAAATTTTAATATTTTGAATTTCATCAAAATATAAAATTTTTGCCTTCTACGAAACATTTTTAAGTAAATCAAAGGACAAGCCATGAATAGGGAAATATATTTGCAAAATGTATTTTACACAAAGAATTCCCACCTAGAACTGGTGTAAGCAAACCCAAGGCCCATGAGCTAAATCTGGCATGCCATATGCTTTTGTAAATAAAGTTGTGCTCATATATTTATGGCCTCCGCATGATCCTTTTCATGATAAAGGACATTTTTCAGTAGTTGCAATAGAAATCATATGGCCCATAAAGTTTAATATATTCATTGTCTGGCCCTTTACAGATCTGGAGTACATATGAGCTAATCAATAACTTGGATTTCATAAATGGGTAAAAGATTTGGACATTCTGCAAATGAAGATATATGAAGACTAATAAACTTTTAAATAGCTGTTCTATATCAGTAGGCATCAGGAAACTACAAAATCAAACCACATTGAGGTACCACTATTTACCCACTATATAACCCAAAATTAGAGACTATTAATACCAACTGAGAAGGAGGAGAGGGACAATTGGATTTACCAAGATTGCTGATGAAAACTTAAAATCCTACAATCACTTGAAATTTTGATAATTTGATGATTTATCTAAAAACTAAGCATATACATATGATGTAGTTCAGTCATTCTACACCTAGGTATTAAATTAGAAAAATAAAAGAATATATCATAAAAAAAGTTCATGAATGCTTTTAATTTTTGATATGTTATAGCCCAAAACTAGAAATGATATAAATATGTATCAGTAGCTAAATGGATAGATACATTGGGGTCTATCCCTTCAATAAGAGTCAGTAATAAAAAGAGTGGTAATGTGCTCAGTAATGGAGTAATCATCCCAATTTCCAAATTATGAGAAAATAGATTTATATGATTCTACTTAAATAAAATTCTAAAAAATGCAAAATCATCTAAAAATGACAGAAAGAAAGAAAGATGGAGGAAAAGAGAAAGATGGATACATTACAAAGGGGCCAGGAGAAATCATTGAGATTGAGAGAAATATTCATTATCTTTATAGTCATAATGGTTTTGTGGTTGTAAACATATGTCAAAATACCAAATTGTACACTTTAAAATGTCACTATGTTGTGCATCAATTTCACCTCAGTAAAGCTTTATAAAATGAAATCTTTGGTGAGACAAAACTCTCAGCCACAACTTCACCAACACAGTTATTCCTGGAGTGTTACTTGTGAAGGAAAAATAATCACAGATGTTCTTTGGCTTATGAGAGGATACATACCATTAAACCCATCATAAAATGAAAATACTATAGGTCAAAAATGCATTTAATATGCCTAATCTACTGAGCATTGTAGCTTAGCAACACAGTACACTCTAGAATGTCATGACCATGTGACTGACTGGAAGCTTTGGCTCACTGCCACTGCCCAACATCACAGGAGAATATCATTCTGCAAACTGCTAGCTTTGGAAAAGATCAAAATTCAAAGTATGCTTTCTACTGAAAGTGTATTGCTTTCTGTCATCATAATGTCAAAAAATCATAAGTCAAACCATTGTAAATCAGTGACCATCTGTATACTGGCATTCAACCTAACTATTCAGATTGCTGCCTGAGAACTGACATCTTTCCCATTGACTGAGAACTTGTTAGGAACACTCAATGCTTTGCAGCCCAGCCATTATCCTAAAGTTTGTGATGAGACTGTGCATTTTGAAAAGGTCACCAGTAATTAACACATACATTAGAGATTGAGAAACACTGCTATATGACACGGCACCTTTGGCTCAAATGAAAGGTAAAAATCAATACAAAAATCTCTCATCAGAGATGCCCTTCATAAGATTCATGGATTATGTCTTCCTTGACATTACTAGATAATTCAAAAATACCCTTCAATTCCACAGCTCCAAGCCATTATTTAACAGGTCTGCCACCTGAGCATTTTTCACATATGCTCTTTCATCTAGTGTTGCCCCTCCTGGATATCCTCAATTAATAATAAATATTCATTTTATCAAAGGTAATTGTCTTACACCATTCTCTGCTGCTATAACAAAATACCAGAGACTGAGCACATCGAAAGCAATAAAAATTTATTTAGCTCATGGTTCTGGAAGCTTGGAAGTCCAAAATCAAAGGGCTATATTCAGTGAGGGCCTTCTTGCTGCATCATAATATGGTGGAAGGAAATCACTGGCAAGGGGTGGGCAGCTGAACTCTTTCCTTTTATAAATGACCCACTTGCTGAATGACTAATCCATTCCTGCCATAATAGCCTTAATCCATTCAAGACCCAATCATCTTCTGAAGGACTCACATCTCAAAGCTGTTACTATGTCAATTAAATTTCAACTTGAGTTTTGGAGGGGACATTCAAATCACAGTAGTAATCATAAACAGTTGCAGTCACTTTAAAATCATATCAGTCTCCCCTGCCTCCTTTACTATTCATGATTCCCATACATTTTGATAAAGTAGAAAAACAGACAGTTTCAGGGAATTAGTTTTATGACTTATTGAATAAAGAATCTCTAAAATTAAACCAGAAATTCATGACAGAAATAAATGAAGAGGGAAAAAACTCAACCATAAAAACAGTTACACACTGTTATTTAATGAACTTGCAGTAAAATCTAAATACAACACAAGACACATGAGATTGAAATTTTTGAATAGTGATTCATAATACAAAGCAAGTGCATTAAGAAAAGAGTCCATGCCAAGGAAAGCATTACCATACTTGACACAATTTTTATAGATTTTGCTGTTTTCTCAAATTCATTATATCATCTAAACTTTTCTATAAATCTGTGACATAAGAAGTCAACTATTGTCATCATTTTCCAAAGAGTTGTGTAATTTTTCCAATATCATTCAGCTGGGGATTCAAGTCTAGTTGTTTCAATATGCAGTCCAGTGTTCCCTGTACTAGCCCACATTGCAATATAAAATATCCTCACAAAGAACGGTGACGATCTCTTTCAAGTTCACATATAAGTGATTCAGTCAAAAGCTAAAACAAACACTCTGAGTCATTTGTCTCATGGTGAGCCAAAATCTGAAAGAGTTTGATAATAAAATCAAAACTGCTTTTGAGTTCCAAAAGCATATAAATTCAACTCTATCTCCAGAACTTATTGTCTTTTCACCTAAATGAAATAGCAGGCGGGGTTAAATTTCATTTGGTAAAAAAATAAAACATGAGTAGAAAGATTTTTTAAAAATCTGGATAGTTTTTTTTTTCCATCAAGTAGTTAGTCCTAGTAAGTTCCAGATGTCATATTTTGAAAAGCTCTATTCTCAGACTTCTTTATACTAACCAAAGAAATCTTCCCCTCTTTAGGTAAATTTACTCTATTTATCCTACCTTTAATCTTACAGTTAGCAATCACTTGGATCCTTTCTTCCTTTGTTAAGCAACAGTTTTCCTTATTTCTTGTTAAAGGGCTTAACAGAAACTGATAAAAAGACACATAGAAAAGCACACTTCTGCTTTTGGGAATCATAACATCTAAAATTAAAACTTGTAAAAATATCTTAAGCAAGAAAGCACAAGGATATGTTTCTTTCTTTTTCTTTTCTTTTCTTTCTTCCTTTTTTTTCCCCAAGAGGAGGGGAGATTGTTGATTGTTTTGTTTTACATTTGGTCAGCTGGCACACTGCACAGTAACATGAGATATTTTTTTCCCCTTTCTCATTTCAGTTGCTTTTAGATGCATCCTAATTTAGTTTTTCTTTAAGTCTCAAAGGGGATTGGCTTCCATTCCCCAAATAGAACAATAGCTGCTCATGGGCAAGAGTGCCAGCTACATATATTATCTGTCCTGTTCCCAGCAGGACCATTCCAGTGTCTACTTAGAAAAATTAGTCACATGGATTTTTAAGATGGGGGTGTTGTCTAGCTTTAGTTGTCATCTTTAATTTGTGAGAGAATGGAACTCTTTCTCTTTTCATGTTTCCCATTTACCCATTTTAGACTTTTGTAGATGTTCTATCCTTTATTTACAACAGTCAAGAATGAGCCCATCTTTGGAATGCTCCAAGAGCTGGGGGCACCATTAGCCTGTTAATGCTGCTTAGTTGGCCCAATTCCACTAGGCTAATTAAGTTCTGTTCCTCAAAAATATCTCTTTGCACTTTCATTTGGTGATGAAAAAGATTGTTTTTCAGCCCCCTCTTCAGAGCTAAAGCTCAATCCTCAAAAGCCCAGCATGGATCCATCCGAAGTTGCCTAAGGAAAAATTCCCTGACTGTGGGAGAATCCGAAAGAACACAGCCATTCCCAAAATCAGTATTCAAAGAAAAATATGATTATGCCACTGCAGAATTTTGCCCTTTGCTTAAAAAGAGATACTTCTTTACCCAGAGGTAGTGAGGACATTCTTGAGGATCCATACCAAATACCATCCGAGGGAGTCAGGAATTCCCTGGAAACACACTGTCAGTGTCTTTTCATTTTAAAAAATGAAAAGCATTGCAAAGTAAGCCAAAAAGTCAAATTCCTGTGGTTTCTAAACCTCTTTTTTGATGCTACGTGCTGCATGTTCCAAACGTGTATAGCATGCTGAAGATGTTGAATGAAATACATGCATTTTACTATGATGTCTCTTTTGTTACAATGCTTATAATAAGGGCTCTTCACATTTATTTCAGCTGCATGAAAGGATGTGATGTTTGCCCTTCTTATTTTAGCTTTATTTCAAAAGTTTCTACACTTGTGCATGCAAGATTTCCTTGAGGTTAAGGCATAGGAAATTTGCTCTAGGCTCTGCTGACTTAACATTTGCACATTTTTCTTCTGATGAGGTCTTTTGTTTGCTTTAAAACCAAATGACATCATGCAACTAAAACAATATAGAATTATACTAATTATGATCTACAGTGACAGATTTAGATGGAATCATACTTTATGTCTGTTCAAGGAGTATATATAGTCATTATCAAGCGTTCACATGTAGATCAGAATTTTTCACATTAACTGCCAAAACCCCAAGCCAACCACTTAAAAAAAAAAAAAAAAAAAAAAAAAGAAAAAAAAAAAAACCACTTCAAAAGACATACAGGTTTCACTTGGACAGCACCACCAGGAAGTGATCCATGAGCAAAGACATTTTGTTCCTCTTTGTGACCAAAAAGTTCCCATGATTAAGCTTTTTTTCTTTTATTGAGGGGGGAATACTTTTTAACTTCATGATTCATGGACTAAAATAGTTTCCCTTACCATTGGAGTTATACTTCACATTTTCTATTATAAGTTTTGTATAAGAGTAAAATTGTGTTAGTTTCTGTCTCATAAATAGCCTTAAAAGAAAGAAATGAATCATAATAGAAGCAGATTTTATTTCCCAGACATCAGTGATAACAAGGTCTTAGAGAATACAGTTTAGATGTCAAAAAAGAGGGGAGACACTGTGAAATGTCCCAATTTTCAGTTAAGCCTTTTCATATAGAAAAGAAAATTGCAAAAACAAAATTACTAAGTTCAATGAAACAACATAAGAGTGCTAGAGGAGCTTTCCATTGGATAAAAAAGGAAGATAATCTATTTACCAGAACATCACTATAATATGTGAATCATACAGATTGCTTCTAGAAGGTAGTACTTTGATGAGCAAAGAATGAAAAAAAAAAAAAAAAGATAAATCAAAAAGTAGCTTGTTTACTAAAACACAAGTCCTTGTCTTTGGAGCTTGAGAGTCTATACCTCAAGAAAGAAAAAAACCCTGGTGGTGTGCTCTTAGAAAGGAATCCTTGACGAATAATGAGTTTTGGTCTATTGAAGAACAAAACAATTTAAATACCTTTATCTAAAAATGTGACTGCTTTCAGAAAATATGGCTTTACTAAGCCAAGTCTTAAAATATTGAACTTAGATAACTTTCTGGTGTTTGAAAGAAATACAATCAAAAGAAGGAGAAGAAATTTTCAAAATGTAGAGAAAATTGGTGAAATTCATTACTCCAAGAAGTTGAAGATATTCTGTGCAATAGATGGGTGTGAATTATTACATTAAATATACAATACACGCAACAGAGGAAAGGTTTGTAACATTCATTCATAGTCCTTCCCATTTATACCTTTATTATATTATTATTGTACATTATGTTATGTACAATAGTAGTTTCAAAGAAAAATTATTGAAATAAAGGATCCATAGTTTAAAGAATGACAATTTATTATTTTTCTTTATAAAGCTCTGGGGCTTTTATTTCTAGGACAAAATCCTAATGATCGATGAAAACACTACAGTAGTAGTTGGCGGACTAGAAAGAAATTAAGCATGTGCAAGGGCAGAAATCCATAGCATCTTTCATTTTTCCCCTCTCCACTAGGTTTTAGGGCACTTTTTGGATTTGGTGGAGGCCAGAGTCTTCACAAACATCCTCTCTTCTGTCTTTAGTTCTTGGTCAAATTACAAATGTCAGGACTCTTAGAATAATTCTACCTACATTTCCAGGTTTCTAAGAATATATAAAATAATAGGATTTAAAAGACCAACATACCTCTGAGGAACCAGAGTCTGTACAAATTGGCACGTAATGTTTTCACTTCCTTTCTTTCACTTTACCCATTTTGTGATGGGTTGATATATTTGACTCCATGAAAATGTTATGGGCCAAGCTACGTGGGCAATAACTAAACAGACTCCATTTTACCCTGAAACTCCGTACTATGTAGGAAATGGTTCTCCCATGGCAACACTCCACCTCTGTACCCATCAACAGTTGCTTAGTATAGTTTGTTTGGCAACATAAAAGGGCAATTCTTATATAATCAAAATTGTTCTCTTTTTGTTTTCTATTTTTCTTGGACAATGTACCCTATCAGCAACGATTGTCTAGATGTTAGTACCCATTCTTTAACTTCTACC
Organism: Glaucomys volans; assembly: GCA_020662805.1. Classification (NCBI taxonomy): domain Eukaryota; kingdom Metazoa; phylum Chordata; class Mammalia; order Rodentia; family Sciuridae; genus Glaucomys; species Glaucomys volans. The sequence goes on from JAJEJO010003701.1 coordinate 106,014, forward strand.
CAACTAAGGTCATTTTGACCCACTTCTTTTGGTTATGATTTTAGATCTCACGATGCTAAATTGTAGTTTTAAATCATAGCAACAGACCCGTATAATTGAAGTACTGACTGATGGTATAAAAATCCCTGCCACCCTATGCTTGGGGCTGTGCTCCCAATAGCCAATTTGGGTGTTGTCTGAGACAGTCAGCCCGCCAGCTAATAAAGACTCTCAAATTTGAACTTCTCAGAGATGATCGGTCTGCTCTTAAGTTGCGCCCCACAACAATTTTAGTTTCACTTTCCTTTTCTCATTTACTTTTCCCATTTCAGAGAATGTCACTGAAGATAAAAAATTGATGTCTAAAGACTAAAGCCATAGGGGATTCTTAACTTAAAAAATGTCTTAGTTATTTTGACCAAGGGATAGATTTTTTTCTCCTCTTCCTCACACTGTAAAATGAATGCATAGTGTTGACAGCATCAACAACTCAAAGAAAATACAATTCCAGTAACTTCTGTGGTAGGTGAGCACAGAAAATATGAATTTAAAATGCCAAAAGAGTCTGAGGTGATAGATATGCCAACTACCCTGATTTGATCAGTAAGCATTCTATGCATGTATTGCAATTTCACTCTGCACCCATAAATGTGTACAATTACTATATGCCAAGTAAAAATAAAATATGTAAACTGTAGAAGATTAACAATATTATAGTAATTAACTATTTCACTAACTCAATTTTAGCTATAACATTTACCTGATTTAGTGCAATAAGAAATGGAAAGTTAAACAATATTGCCATTTAGGTCTTACTAAACCGTCATGAATAAGGAATTTACTTACAAACTTCTTACAAACTTACAAATTTATTTACAAACTTCTGACTATCCAGCGAGGGATATATTTGCATGAATATTAGCTTGAGTGTTTTGCCTTTAATGTCTATTTTTTAATAGTGGAAGCAAAAATTTTATCTGATTTTTGTGAAGGCAGAATATCTTCATAAATGAACAAAGACTTGAATATCTAACTCTCCCTGTAAGCAGAACGGAGACAAGTTTCTGAAAGCAAGTTTTCTCATTTAAATGTAGCTGAGTTTGAATAAACACATCTCTTTAGCTTTTTTTTTCAATTAAATATGACCTTTCATTAGGATGCTCTCAGTCTACTTGCTTAACATAGCATCCTGGTGCCCATTGTGGGAAAATCTGTGAGGAAGCATTAATGAAGCAATCCCCGGATGTTCAAGTGGACTGATTTCATCCAATTGCTTCTACCTTACAAAGTTCAAGAGGCTTTAATGAAAAGCTGAGAGAGACATTCATAGAGATCTCATACATGTACAAAGATTATGATTTAGAAAACAACTAAATTGATACTTTAAGCCAGGTGATATTTTGGAGAATATACAACCAAGACATTAAAAAATTGCAAGCAAATGATAAGCTGAAGCTGCAAAGATATCAAAGTTTGTAAAAATGAAGAAAAAGTACAAATACGGAGAAGGTGCTGGGCTTGAGCTTCCCTAGATTAGGATAGTTAAAATCTGAGTCAGAGCAGTTAGAAGTACAATGGAGAAAAAAATAAACTGAATTAAATTGTGGTATTAGTTCCTGGAATTAGTGACTGCTTTTGCTTGAATGTTCTCTCCAAAACGAATGCTGAAATTTAGTTGTCATTGTATTACATTAAAACATGGGGCCTTTCAGAGATGATTAAGTCATAAGTCATGATTGGATGAATGCTGTTGAGATTGGTTCCCTAAAAGAAGAAAGTTCAGTCCATGAGTTTACTTTCTCTCATGAGTTTACTTGCCTATCTTTCACCAGGGTTTACTGCAGCATAAAAGTCCTTGCCAGATGCCAGTGCTATGCTCTTGGATTTTTTAAACTCCAGAACCATAGGAAGTAAATTTCTTTTCTTTATATATTGTTGCATCTCAGGTATTGTGTTATAGCAGCAGAAAACAGACTGAGACAGTGCGTTTGCCATCTTTCTGTTACTGTGTCAAAATACCTAAGCTAAGCAATTGAAGGGAAAGGTTTATTTTGGAGGTGTCAGCCCACAGACGATTGGTACTGTTTCTTTTGGGCCCGCAGTAAGGCAGTACACCATGGAACATATGCCTATAATCCCAGAGACTCAGGAGACTGATGCAGGAGAATTACAATTCATGGCCAGCTTCAGGAGCTTAGCAATGTCATAAGCAATCATAAGCAACTTAGCAAGAACCTGTCTGAAAATTATAAATGGAAGGCATTAGGGGTGCCATTCAAAGTGCCCTGGGTCCAATCCCCAGTACAAAAAAATAAAATAAAACAACAAGGAGGTGGGGAATAAGGGGCTGGGAAAACAAAAGAGAGGAAGAGGAAGAGCCCAGAGTCCCACAATTCATTTTGAGGGACCACCCTCAGGCATGTAATTTACTCTCACTAGGGCCTACCTCTCAAAGTTTCCACTGCCTTAAAATAGTGTAACAGGCTGCAGAGCAAGCCTTTAACACCTCTGGGATCCAAGCTACTATAGTAATGACTAATAATTTCATTTGCATGGAATTTGTGACAGCCTCTGCTCTTCTTTCTTTCTTGGTATAACTCTTTGAAGGGGAAAGCAGAGGACAAATGAAATGTTTATTTCCCTGGAGCCAGTTAAAGTGCCCTGTAGTCAACATGCTCTTTTCAAATCTCATACTCAGGAAGAGTGAGAATGCTTGGAGCTGTCCCTTGAGGGTACACAGCATAAAGAATCTCAAGAATGCCAATTCCCTGAGAGAAGTGATAAGTGACCAAAATTTACTGAATTCTTCTCAGATGATGGCTAAGAAGGTCCACTTCATTCCTAGAATAGAATTAACAGAAGGAGGGCAACATGATGATCACTGTCTTTAGAAATGAGTTGACAGTAGAGGTCTAATGTGGACTTCAAGACAGAAAGCAAGCCAAAGACCTGGAATCCCTAGAGAAGGGACAGCTATAACATCAACCTTTCTTCAAATTTCTAGTACTCTCATAGGCTGTTTTATTTGTGATTTCTCATCAACCTTAATGAAATGATTGGTTTTAATGCAAAAAGGGCCTTATTCTTTGATTCATGAAGTAGTTTGGTAGGTGGAGAACCTGTAGCTAACTCAGTGCAATTGGAAAAAGATATCCTCAAAGGATACTTGAGGGTTTTTTTGCTTAACCAGAATGAAAATAAGTGAAAAAATGAAAGAAGGAAGAGAGGGAGGGAAAGAAGAGCTAGAACTAGAGAAAGATAAAGAAAGAGAGAGAGAGAGAGAGAGAGAGAGAGAGAGAGAGAATATCTCGATCTCCATATCAGAAGGCTCCAGGATGAAAAATTAAAATAATGCTTTACTATAGTCTGAATAGAATGCATGGTAACAAAGGAAGCAAGTAGCCATTGCACCATTTAGGTTCACAGAAGTTCTGGAATTTGCCCGAGGTCATGCATCCAGCGAATTACACAGTTAGAATTCAAGTCCAGTTGTAATTTCCTCCAAAGTCCTTAATTACATTTTTTCATCACAATGGCCAATGCAAAAGAAATTTAAGCCAATAGTTAGAAAATGGAGCTGTTAGAAATAAAAAAAAACAATAATAATATGTAGCAAAAACATTTCTGAACATATTTTAATACAATCAGTTTAATTGAAAAAGAAAAGTAAAATATACCAAGATAAAATGTTATAGCATAAATATTTATTAGTCTAGTAATTTGAATAAGGTAAAATTCTGGCGAAATATCTTAATTTCACATGAGACGGGATGATTTGCAAGAGATAAACAGGCAAACACTTTTATGTGTTAGGTTGGGAAGAGTTCAGTTCTGTTGTCACTAAATGGGTCCTGCATTACAGCCCACTTTCATTTTGTCTGTGCTTTACTGGATATACATACAATGAAGATCTAATCCTTAGTTTGTTTTAAAATCTATAATAAATCACTTCAAGGAATGTCTGCACATGAGTTTTCTAATTGTAAATTTGAGGCAATTGACTTACATAAGTGGATATCATACACTTTTTTGTTATAGAACTACTTTTTAAAAATCAGTTCTAAAGTTGGTTTCAGATAGGTAATGCAGATTAAATTTCAGCAGGATAAGTACCAGAATGTAAAGTGTTTTTTTTTTCTTTTGCTCTTGAACTCTTAGATTTATGTTTTAGAATAAGCCTAGCCTTTAACATGTGGAAAAATGATACTACAATGAAAGATATTTTGAAAAACTCCTTGATCTTGAAAGTACTGTTTTAAATAGAATTCTCAGGCTAATAATATTGTTGAATGATGAATATTCCATTGCCCATTTGGAGACTTACAATACATGTATCATGTCAAAAAAACAATGAAATTTTGCAGTAAAGAATGATTCTGCAATATGTATAATCAGAAAAATGAGAGTTTACACGCTATTTATGTATCTATCAAAATGTAAAAATGTATTCTACTATAAAGGACAATTAATTAGAACAAAAAATTCAAAAATTAAAAAAGAAAACATAAAAAAGAAAACTAGCTCTCTTTATACTCATGTATCATAAATGACCTTGAGTTACTGTTTCTTTTTTTTTTTTTTTCAGTGAAGTGAATGCCCCAAGAAAGGTGTTTTTAAAAATGGGTTTCCCTGTGGATTACACAATGGGAAATGAAGGAAAGGGAGGGGAATGGGAGTAGAAAAGACAGTAGGAAGAATTGGATATAATTTTTCTATGTTCATATATATAAATACGCAACCAGTAAAACTTCACATTATGTAAAACCACAGAAATGGAATCCTAATTAGAATAAGTTATACTCCATGTATGTATAATATGTCAAAATATACTCTACTGTCATGTATATCTAAAAAGTACAAATAAATTTTAAAAATAAAAATTTTTAAATTTAAAAATGGTAATAAAAAAATTTGCCCTTTCAAAAAATGTGGGTTTCAAACTTAAGAACTCCAGGAAGCGGAGGTTAAACCCTTCAATCTTCTTTCAGATTCTGAAAGGGTAACTATTATGTAATTACTGCTCAATAAAAATTACTTCTATAAATTAAAAACTGTTTCATAAACACAGTGAACTAAGCACAAAACACAATTCATTTAAAGTACCATTTAAAATGGAAAGAAGGTGATACAAAATATTCAGTTTTTTGAGGAAAATAAATTAAAGATAATGTAAGTGCACATCCAAAATTTTAAAAATACCTTGAAAATGATTTTGTCTCCCTTTTATTCCTTGACTGAAAGCTAAGACTTCCTCTTATTGATCCATCTTCTCTCCATTTCTCAGCTCATCTCTTAGTGGAAGACAGAAAAAGTGAAGAAAAAGGATATGTTGGAATGTTAGAGATGCCACATCCCTACCTGCTCCCCTCTTAGTCCTAATCCTGCTCACAACATGGTCCTTAGCAGCCCTTATCCTAGATTTCATAAAAACAGCCCCTTGCTGGGTACAGTGGCTCCTGCCTGTAAATTCCAGCAGCTGGGGAGGCTGAGGCAGGAGGATTGCAAGTTCAAAGCCAAACTCAGAAACTTAGCAAGGTGCTAAGCAACTCAGGGAGACCCTGTTTCTAAATAAAATTTAAATACACACACACACACACACACACACACACACATATTCACACACACACACACACACACACATATATATATATATACATATATTTTTTAAGAAAAACAGTTCCTTTTCATCATTTTTTAGACCTTATGTCCTTGGTACATCTCCTATAATAATAGTGTGGCCTGGGACTGGTTTCCTACTGAAATGTGGAGAGATGTTCTTTACAACCTTTTTGTACTGAGATTCATCTTCATCATCCATAAGCACCTCTAAAATTACTAGTTGAAAAGGGTGGTATCACATAGGGAAGACTGACATTGCCTTACTTTTACAAATAGAAAATAAATCAGATAGATAAATAAACAGAATTTTTGTTTTCTTAGGTTCCAGCACCAAATCTTCAGCTGCTCTAATCCCTAATCTGACCCGGGGTCCACACCATTGATTTAGGAGGACTCTCCATTCCTCTTTCCAAAATACAGGTAGGATGAGGAGGAGACTCCGAGTAAAAGAGGATGCATTGCTACCATCCCATATTGAAAAATCATGATGAATTTTCATATAAATTTTTTAGGATGTAATGCTAATTGTTGTAGCATTATTGACACAGTTCTTTACTTTGTGTACAATGTAACTGGTGAACTAGACTTGGGGTGAAAACTCCAATTGTAACATGGTGCCTACACAACCTGACCAAGCAAAAGAGGTTGTCTAGACTTATTTTCAAAAAGAAAAATACTGAGGTTTGTGTATAAATATAGGAAATAGTCCAGAGGATAGCAATCAAAATGATGAATGAGTTAGTGTTTTATTTATGTGCAAATACAAATGAAGCATAAATTACACAAGAGAAACTTGCTGAGAGAAAAACAATTTGAGGAAATTGTGTGATGGTGTATAGAATATGAAAGGCGTAGATATAAAGGCTAAAGAAATAATTTTCAAGGGTTGAAGGGTTAATAGTATGGATAATGAGAATGCTCACAGAGTAAAATAGAAGCTGTCCCCTCTACTAAAACATACAGAGGAGCTACATAACTTGAATATGACCCAGAAATCCAAAGTGGTTGAAGACTTAGGAATATACCCTAACAATAGATAATGCTCATGTTGGAGGAAATAAAACTGCATAAATTAGAGCATCAACAATAATTGAGGTATGTTGTCTAAATATGTCTTTTTATTTATCATGGTTGTATTCTTTCATGCATAATGGACTTAACCAATTGTTTTATCATCTCTTCTACTACTGAAAAAGCCTCTTGGAAACATTAATGTTTGGGTGACAAGCTGCTTATGCTTTTCTCTGGGCATCTAAAAAATGAGCAGATGCATTATGAGCAGTTTAAACCCATAATTAGCTTATTTCCAATGACAAATAAAGAGCAATCCCACATATCCTCAATAGTCTTCAATGAAATCCAATAAAAATATATTGTGAGCCATCTATATAATTAAAAATTTTCCAGTAGCTGCATTTCTTCAAAAATGTAAGGCAAATCCAGTTCAATGATACATTTTATTTGACCCAATTTATGAAAAATATTACCATTTATATTTCTTAATCTTAAGAGATTAATCAAAAACATATCAAAACATAATTTTAAAAAGTATTTAAAGTTAGCAAGTGTAATGATGTTAAAATGTGACAAGAAAATATTGTAATGAATTTTTTTAAAAATGGTCAAGGACAACACTTAAAAACATTTTCATGACATCAAAGCTGCTCAGATTCAAAATAGCATCTAAGGACCTTGATTCAGGAATATCCCAATAATTAATTTCTTTATTTAAAAAAATTCTTTAGTGTGTGCCATATACAATGAGTTTTTCTAGCTCCTGGAGATACAACAAAAACAAAATGGGTAAAATCCAAATATTCTTGAAAATATTTGCAAATTTTTTTGTCTGCTAAGACTTTGTTAAATGACTTTTTAAAGAACTTACTTCTTTCTTCATTAATGAACTTGATCTAGAGTTATATTTTTAAGGGAACACGTTCAATATGATTGTCAATCTCAAGAAATCTGGAACTTGTCTCACCTATCTCTGAATCTAATTCAGTACATAACAATATCTTCTGCACTACTTAATGATAACATTGAGTATAATTAAATTAAATCAAATTGAATTGGATAAAAATAACAGGAATATCTATTAACAGGAATTGATAAAAATTACAGGAATATCTATTAAAAATCAATACAAAACCAGATAAAGACATTAGAAGAAAGAAAAACTACAGACCAATATTTCTGATAAACACAGATGCAAAATTCCTTAACAAAATATTAGTAAATCAAATTTATCAATATACAGAAAGAATTATATATCATAACTAAATGAAATTTATTGTAGGAATGTAAGATTGGCTGAACATGTGGTAATAAATTAATATAATCAATCATACAAACAAACTAAAGAAAAAATTTCTCTATCAATTGACTCAGAATAAAAATATTGACATATAACCACATTATGATGAAAACTCACAGCAAACTAAATATAGAGTGGAACTTCCTTGACTTGCTTAAGGGTATCAATAAAGAACCTATTGCTAACATAATACTCAATAGTGAGAAACTAGATGCATTTCCACCACACCTCCAAAATATCATATTAGAAATCTTGGCAAATTCTATGACACAAGAAGTAGAAATGAAATATATATGCAATATGAAGTAAGAAATCAAATTTCATTTGTTTAGTGATGACATGATTATATAGAAAAATCCCAAAGAATCTCCTAGAAAAATATATATGAGTAAAACACATATGAAGGATACAAAGTAACATGCAAAACATTTGTTTTCCTATACACAAACAATGACCAACAGAAATATAAAGTAAAATGACAATATCATTTACCTTAGCACCAAAAATAATAAAATACTAAGGCATAAATCTAAACAAATGTGCTAAGGATTTATATTTAAAAAAAAACTATAAAACTCAGATCAAATATATCAAAAATATATAAATAAATGGAGATACAGTCTATGTTTATGGGTAGAAAGATTTAATATTATTGAAATGCTTTTCTCAACTTGTTCTATAGATTCAAGTAAATCAATAAAAATCCCAGCAAGTTATTTTATGAATGTCAAAAAAATTCCAAAGTTTCTATAAAAGAGTCAAAGATCCAGTATAGTATAGCCAGCATTTTATTGAAGAAGAAAAACAAATCAGAGGACTAAAACTAAATGACTTCATAATTTGGTATCTTAATAATAAATAATTATAATATTAAAATAATATCTATAATAATTAAGACATCTTTATATTTGCAATAAACACATATAATAGAACAAGAATAGAGAAGTCAAAAATAGATCCACTCAAATATAGCCAACGAACCTTCAACAAAAGAGCAAAGACAAATAAATCAAAACAGGATAGTGTTTTCAATAAATTGGCACAATTGTACATCCATATGCAAAACAGTGAATGTAGATAAAGAAGTTGCACTTTTTCACAAAAAATTAAAACTGTTCATGAGCTAAGACTATAAAAATTACTGGCAGATAATATATAAGAAGAGGTAGATGACCTAGGTTTTATGATGATTTTTTAGGTACAATATCAAAAACATGTAAATTATGGGGAAAAAGTTAGCCTTGTTAAAATTGAAAATACCTGCTCTGTAAAAAAATTATGAATAGAATGAAACGACAAGCCATGTACTGTAGAGAAATGTTTGCAAAATATATATAACCCTTGAAACTCAGAATTTTTTTAAATGTTCAAAAAATATAGGACTGGGGTGTAACTCAACAGTAGAGTATCTAACTAGAATATGCTCAAGGTCCTGGGTTCGATATCCAACAGTGCAAAAAGCAAAAAAAAAAAAAAAAAAAAAAAAAAAATG
>JAJEJO010003701.1:115517-134780 GCA_020662805.1 Glaucomys volans
AAAAAAAAAAAAAAAAAAAAAAAAAAAAAAAAAAAATGGTCAAATGTCCTGACATACACTTCATCAGAGAAAATATACAGAGGGAAAATAAGCACATAAAAAGATACTCAGCATCATTTTTCATTACGGAACTACAGATTCATTAGGGAACAATGAAATACCCCTATCTACCTATTAGAATGGTATTTTAGTCAGCTTTTTCACTGCTGTGACAAAAAGGAGAAGAGGTTATTCGAGGGCTCAGGGTTTCAGAGATCTTAGGCCACAGAAGGTCAGCTCCATTCCCCAAGGGCTCCAGGTGAGGCTAAACATCATGGTGGAAGAATGTGGCAGAGGAAAGCAGATCACATGATGATCAGGAAGCAGAGAGACAGACTGCACTCTCCAGAGACAAAATATATGCCCCATAGCCATGCACCCCAAAGAATCCACTTCCTCCAGCCATACCCCATCTGCCTCCAGTTACCACTCAATTAGTCCCATCAGGGATTAATTCACTGATTAGGTTAATGCTATAACCCAATCATTTCTCCTCCAAACCTTTTTGCATTGGCTCACATGTGAGCTTTTGGGGGACCCCCTCACATCCAAACCATAATGAATGGCTAAAAGCTAAAAAGCTGATAATAACAAATGCTGACAATGAAGTACACCAACAGGAACTCTCATTCATTGCTGGTGGGAATGCAAGATGATAAGTGTGTCCACTCTGGAAGATGGTTTGACCTTTTTTTACAAAGCTAAACATATCTTTACTTTATATATGGTCTAGTAATTACACTCTATGTATTTACCCAATCAAGTTGCAAACTATGTACACAAAATATCTACACTCAAATGTTTATAGCAGTATTGCTTATAATTACTCTAATTGGAAACAGTTAAGAAGCTACATTCATCAATAATCAAATGGATGAATAAACTGTAGTACATCAAATAATGGAATAATATTTGGTGATTAATGTGATTTATCAAGTCTCAAAAATATATGGCAGACTTAAACACATAGTATATTTAAATGAATACTGCATTTAAATTGATATGCTTAAATACATATTGTAAGTGAAAGAAGATAGTCTTAAAATGCTACAGAGTAGCATTTATTGTTTTAAGAGAAAAGCTCAATGGTTGTTCAGGTGAAGGGCAAGGGTGAGAGGAGTGAAAGGATAAAGCACAGTATTCCAAAAACCAAAACCTCAAAACCAAAAAGAAAAAAAAAATCTTCACAACAATGAGAATATGTTAAAGTGACTCAGGAGCCAACTGAAAGGATCCTAATGACCCAAACTGAAAAAACTGAAGCAACAAAATAAAATAGTATTGGACTGTAACACAAAGGATAAGACACAAACGTCCATGAATCCAAACTGGATAAATAATTAAATAAATTGATAAATGGGAGATAAGGGACAAATCTCTCATGCAGAAAATTTCTGAATAATTTAAATAATCTATTTATAGGAAGGGAAGCATAACTTTCCAATTCCTAAACCTGAGCTGAATGTAGAACTTTGTTCAAAGAATAAATATGAAAAGGAGGAAGAAAGAATAAAAGTGGAGAAAGCTGACAAACCCTACTTCAGCCAGGTGACCAAAATGGACGTCAAAGGTCATGAGATAGGTCATCTGTGCCCTAGATATGACATGATAAAAATAACAAACCTACAACACCAATAAAATGAGAAAATCATGAAATTTCAATAGAGGGATATCCTGCAATATACCTAACTAGTATTCCTTAAAATTGTCAAGATCATCAGAAACAAGGAAAGTGCTAGAAATTATAAACACCAAGAGGAAATTAAAGAATACTTACCTAAAACATAAAATGATCATTAGGTTAAAAACTAAGGAAATCTGAAATGCTTATGGATTTTAGTTAATAATTTAGGGAATATAATATATAATATAATCAATATATGCATATTGATTCATTCATTGTTAACAGACCATAATATATTAACAAGAAGGGAAACTGGATGAATAGTAGAAAATATACAGAAATTCCTGTACTGCCTGCTCAATCTTTCTATAGATCTAAAATTGTTCTAAAAATAAAATTTGTTAATAAAAATTAATATTCTGAATAACCAATTGACACATTTATTCTTTAATATGAGTACGATCAATTTTTGGAACTAACCTAACCTAACTAACTGTGGATAATAGTTGTACCCAAAGAAGTTCAGAGTCAAGAAGACACAATCTGAAAAAATATGTCATCCTTACTCATTTATTATAAAAACTACAATTCTACAATTTTCTATGGCACCAGTTCTTATCAGAATATAAAATTTTACATATCTTTATTTCTACAACTCTAGTCTAGCTACTATCCTCATTCTTTTTCCCATTTGTAGCTAATCTTGAAAGATTTCTCTATATTCATTGCTTCTGTCTCTTTATTTTCCACTCATTCTTTCATCTACAATAATCTTGTTTCTGCTGCAATTACTCTTCCAAAGTCAGTAATTGTCTGTCTGTTGCCAAAACCAATAGGCACAATCTTTATTTTTTGGAAGCATTCGACACATTATCTATTTCTTCCTTTTATAAACATCCTCTTTCTTAGCATTCATCACATTTTATTCTCCTGGTTTTATTCCCACCTCTTTTGCTTGCTTCTTGCTGTGTGTGTGTGTGTGTGTGTGTGTGTGTGTGTGTGTGTGATTCCTATCCTATTGTTATTTTCTATAAAATTCAGATCAGCCAATTGATTTTACTCTGCATTTCTCTCTGTATGAGATAACCTTAACTCCTATGACTCTAGTAACCACTTTAATACTGATGCATCCCAAATTTCTCTCTCCCTTCCAAAGCTCTCTCTTCAATTTAAGATAATATTATCCTATCTATGCTGGTATTTCCACATGACACTGCCACTTTTGCCTATAAAAATCAGCATGTACCAGAATGCCCTACCTTTATCTTTCTCCAAAACTCATTATATTTGTGTTCTCTATGTCTGCATACTATTGTCTACTCAAGACAATAATGTAGTCATTATAATCAGTTCTACCCTTACCTTCAATATTAAACCATTCCTTAATTCTTTGCAACGTGTGTCCAAAACATTTTCAAATCCTTTCACTTATATCCATTCCCAACACTATCATCCTATCATTATCTCTCACCTAGTTTCTTACAACCACTGCACCCTGGTTCCCACATATTCACACTTTCTTCTTCCAATCCATTTTCCACTTTATCTCATCATTCCCTAATTCAAGGCTCTTCTAGCATTCCCCTTTGCTGTTGGTTGGGAGGCTTGGGTGACCTTATTTTGCCAATAAGGCCTTTCATATCTAAGACTTACCTTAACTCTCCAGTCAATATTTAGGACAATAATTGAAACACAGAAATATTTGGATGGATGGATTGATGTATGGAAAGAAGTAACACAGAAAAAGAAACTTGAGAAGTAAAAAATCTATTTAAATTCAGATATTAAAAAAAAAAAGAAAAGAAAACAACTCCAGACTGAGTTACTGCTTTTCCACTCTTTTTGATTCTAATACGTAGGTCAGAAATAACCTTGGTTTCTGTGGGTGTGAAAAATAATACCCACCATATCCAGGTGTCATGTGAAGATTTTCCAAGTGAGCATTTTGCTTTCAATTGTAATAATCATGTTAATCACCTAATACTATGTTTGAACTAAACATGAATAAACAGGACCAAATTCCAACACATCAAAGAACTCATGGTTGATAATAACAGCTTGAAAGTAAACAGAGAAATCATTAAGGGAAGATTTGTCAGCCATCGAAGGATAACAGTGGAAACTAAAGAGGACATATCATGAGGCTAGCACTGCAAATTCAAACAGAATGTTGCCAGAATCAAACCCCGGTCTCAGGCATCCTTCAGACTTGACAATTGAACAGTCCAGGAAGAGATCAAAGTGTCAAGGGAACAGACCTAGAGCAATTTAGGAAATTCTGAGTATTAATAACAGCAAAATATATAGAATAATTGAAGAAAGATAAGAGATGTCCTGCAGTGCAAATGAGTAGGAGAGGAATGAAAAACGAAACTGGTGTGCAAAACTTAGAGGTCAAAAATACGTATTGTATTTTCTCAACTTTTTCATTTCAAAGCAACAATAGTTAAACAGCTTCAGAATATCTTAATTTTACTTTTTCTTTGGATTATATTTTAAAATGAAATTAAAACTCCACATTAACACTACCAAATATATTACTTTAAAATATATAACCTTATTGTCTTACGTTGCAGATACAGAAGTATACTAAAATAGCATTAAGGATATAATGAATGTTACAATTAAAGAAAAATACAGTAACAGCTAAAATGTTTCTTTCAACTAATGTTTCTTATAATTCATTATTGTTTCCTTTGTTTGGTTTTGCAAATGAATACACTATCAAAGAGGGAATGGTTGATTGTTAATCCATGCATTTTGAAATTCTATTTTTTTATCTTTCTTCCCTGATGTCATGACCATTTAGATCATTTGCAAATAATTGGACTGGGAAAGAACTGTTTTAAATAACCTAGTTGTAAGGATCCAAATTACCACGTTGTTGGAAATCCTCTACTTGATCTTTTTCCAAATTGATTTAACCTACCACATGTTAGAAAACCCTTGAGTCCAGGAGTCTGGTTCAGCTTTTCTTCATTATCCCCACAAGTCGCATAGTAATAAACAAAGAAAATTCTTCTAAGTGTTTCAAAAGTACTTGTGGGATGAATGAGTGAAGCAGGAGCAAAAGAAATAAGTCTCTCCATTCTCTGTTTACCTTGTCCCAGGATTACACATAAATGACTAGATGAGAGTAATGGATTTAAACATACTCAATCACCTTTTACCTGCACTGTCAAACTACTGAATTGCTAATTTCTGGAAGGTGTGAGGCCCTTTGGGTGTGCCTTTTTCTCTACATCCTTTTTTTTAGAACCTTATTTCTACAGGTTCCCTATTTTCTCATTCCCTTTTTCTGCAGACATTTATGCACATAACTGCTTTCAATACATAAAGTTGTTGGTACAAACAGTGCCCTCTTTGATGAAGAAGACTGTACTTGACAGATTAAGGATATTAAAATATTTAATAACCTCCTATCTTTAAATAAATGATAAGAGATGCAATTCATTAGTTTATTTTTAGTCCTTAGACCTTGTGTAGACAGTTAATACATAGGAAGGAATTGCAGCAAACTCATTTCTGCCTCAGGAAGTAGAGTTGAGCTCTCTTCTCCCAACATTGAATATTTATTTGAATTTCCATGGGAAGTCAAGTGCCACTTACATTCAAATAATCTAGACATCTTTAAAATCTGAAGGCCTATTCAGTGGGTAAGTTGAACTCCAAATTTTATGGAAATAGTGATTTCATAGACATCTGCAGTAACGTGTTCCCTTGGCGAATGTGCCCATTGAACAAAACAGCACAGATGCAAAATTTTATGGGAAAAAATATATTTGGTATCCATAAGTGGAAATATTGTCTAACTTCTCAGCTGTTTTCTCTTAAAGAAAGAATCTCGGGTAGCATGAAGTAAAATGTATAATTGGATTTTTGTCTTCAAAGACTAATTATTCCAAATTTTAGAAAACAGTCTTATTTATTCATTTAAACTTATAAAGAATGAAAAATTTAGTTAAGTGCTTTCCGTTTATATCTGTACCTCTTACATTTCATTAGATTTCTATTCTTTTCATTTTGGGTCCTGGGCATTTTTGTTATTTGACTTAATATTCTCTGAGGGCAGTGATTTTTATTTTATTTTATTTTGTTTTGTTTTGTTTTGCTTTGTTTGTTTTGTTTTGTTTTTTTTACATGCTTGTGGATATACTACCTAACTTCCTAAAATAGATTTATCTACTTAATTATAAAGTCTGTTTATATCTGTTATGACATTCACTATCATTATGTAATGTAGTTTTTGTAAATTTCAGCAATGAGTTCCTCTCCCTTAGATGCATTTATTCAAAGTTGGATACTGTGACAACAGGCACGAAGATTGCTACAGCCACAGAAAATACCTTGAGTCATACTGAAAGTTCCAGATGATGGTGGCTGACTGCTCCTCATTTAAGTACAAATTACTTGTTATAGAAGATCATTACTTGTTATAGAAGAACAAAAATATATGCAGCACTATTTTCTGAACAATCTTAAGGAAATGAACGCCTTGGGGAAACTTTATTATTGATTCATAACATTCATTTTTAATACACTTTATATTCTAGCTCATGTTGCACAACCTTTTTCTTGGGCCTAAAGCTAAAATTCTCAGGGTTGCTTATCTCTGAGTGGGCAGTCATTTTCTTTCTCTCTTTAAGCAGCAGTTTAATCACTAAATGTAGGTTGACTGAAATACTCAAAAACAGGAGAGTTTATTTTTTCAGACCCTCTCCATCCATAATGCATTCCATATCACTTTGTAAAAGTAGCAGGAGAAACTAATGCAGTTGTTCTAATGAGTTGTTGTTATTGTTTGGATGTGAGTTGTACCCCCAAAGCTCATGTGTGAGACAATGCAAGAAGGTTCAGAGGATAAATAATTAAGTTGTAAGAGTCTTACAATCAGTGAATTAATCCTGATAGGGATTAACTGAGTGGTAACTGAAGTGGTAGGGTGTGGCTAGAGGAGATTGGAATTAGGTTGTGACTTTGTGGCATATATTTTTATCTGAAGAGGGGAGTGTCTGTCTCTTTCTCTTCCTCTTTCTCTCTCTCTCTCTCTCTTTCTCTCTCTCTCTCTCTCTCTCTCTCTCTCTCTTTCTTTCTCTCTCTCTCTGTCTCTCTCCTTTCTGATCATCATGTGAGCTGCTTCCCTCTGCCACACTCTTCCTTCATGATGTTCTGCCTTACCTTGAATCTTGAGGAATGGAGCCTACTGTCTATTGATAGAGAACTCTGAAACCATGAACCCCTGAATAAACCTTTTCTCCTCTATAATTGGGCAGGTTGGGTCTTTTAGTTACAGCAGTGAAAAAACTAAAACAGAAATTGGTACCAAGAAGTGGGGTCATCATTGGGACTAACCTGACCATGTAGTTCAGAAGCTTTTTGAACTTTTTAGAATTGGTGGGAGGAATTTTGATGTTTTTAGCAGTGCAAGCTGGAAATACTTTACATTGTTGCAAGGGGAGTTTGATGGCTGATTTCTGGTGGGAGCTCAGAAGACCAAAAGCCAATAGGACCATGGACAATGAAGACAGGGTTCAAGAGGATTTAGAGGAAAAGTAGGACAGTACTGGTAATTGGATTAGAGGCTATTCCAGTAATGTTCTGGCTGATAGTTGTCTTCAGTTTGCCCCTGTCATGAGACTTTTTGTGAGACTGATTTTAAAAGTGATGGATTTCTTAATCTGGTGGAAGAAATTTCCTGACGGCGTAGCATGGATATTACTGATAACTTTTAGCCAAATTTATTGTGATAATCAGGAGCAGAAAGCAGAGCAGAAATATTTGGAAAATGTGGACTTGAAAGGCCAGAGTGAAACTAGGGGTAAGGAAGTTGCAGTTGTTAAAAACATTAATGCCATTAAAGAAATGCTAATGACTTTGCTAAAGGAAAATAAGAAAGATGGCTTGAGGACTTCTCAGGAACTGGCAAGACTACACCCATCTCAAGTTCAAGGGAGTTAAAATGGAAATTCTGTTAAGAAGAGACCAGTGGCCGGGTGTGGTGGCGCACGCCTGTAATCCAAGCAACTTGGGAGGCTGAGTCAGGAGGATCACGAGTTCAAAGCCAGCCTCAGCAACTTAGCGAGGCCCTAAGTAACTCAGTGAGACCCTGTCTCTAAATAAAATACAAAATAGGACTGGGGATGTGGCTCAGTGCCCTAGTGTCCCTGAGTTCAATCCCCGGTTCCAAAAAAAAAAAAAAAAAGAGACCAGTGGAAAATACTTTTTGCATGAGGCAACCTAGGAAGCTGCAACCAGGTCCCTGGGGGCTTGGCTACTGATCTAAATGGCGGCAGACTTGGGTGTCAACCACGTCATGCTGGTTTTGCAGGAATGCAGGATGCTAAAGTTAGGAGGTCATGAAGCCTTCTACCAAGATTTAAAAAAAAAAAGGTCTGGGAGGCTAGAAAAAGTGCAACAGGGTCCGAGTCCCTATGAGCAGCTCCTGAGAGGGCAAAGCATGGAGATATGAGGAGGAAGCTGAAGCTGCATTGAAGACACCTGAGATTAAGAAATGCCAGTAACGGGGGACATCATCCTAGGAAAGCTGCAGGAATCTAGCAGAAACAAGCCAACAGAAAGGCCACTTGGGCTATAACCAACAGGACCAGAGTGATGAAGCTACACAAGCCCTTTGCAGAGAACGTCATGATGCCATGTACTCCTGATGCCAGATGTGGACGTACAGGACATGTTCGTCCAGCTGGTGTTCAATCTTGTTTTGGCTCTCTCCCTTCTTTCTGTGTCCCTACTTTTGGAAATGGAAATGTTTACTCAGTATCTTTATATATTAGATATTTGTAAATTGCTTTTAATTGTAAAGGAGCTCACAATGAGAGATTGCCTTGAGCCTCAGAGAAGACTTTCAAATTAAACTTTGAACAATCTTGGTACTATTGAGACCATGGGACTCTTGGGCATAGACTAAATGTATTTTGCATTGTCAGATGAGTGTGAGTTTTTGAGGGCCAGGGATGGAATGTTATTGTTTGGATGTGAGGTATCCCCCAAAAGCTCATGTGTGAGACAATGTAAGAGGAGAAATGATTAGGATGTAAGAGGCTTACAATCAGTGAATTAATCCCCTGATAGGGATTAACTGAGTGCTAACTAAAGTGGTAGAATGTGGCTGGAGGAGGTGGGAATCAGGGCATGGCTTTGGAGTATATATTTATTTCTGGTAAGTGGAGACCTTTCTCTCTTCTTTCTGCTCATCATGTGAAGCTGTTTCCTCTGCCACACTCTTCCTCCATGATGTCCTTCCTCACCTTGAGTCTTGAGGAATGAAGCCTACTATCTATGGATTGAAACCTCTGAAACTGTGAGCCTTCAAATAAACAAATAAAACTGTTCTGGTCAGTGTAAAAGCTAATTAAAACAGTTGTTGATCAATCAATACAAAAATTAGTTCAGAGAAGGAAAAAATTCAAAAGACCAACTAACTGTACATCATGGTAACTATAGTTAATTACAATTAATTGTAAAAATAAAGTCCTTATAATGACTCTAGTTTAAATATTGAAGAATAATTGTGATATTTTTATAATTAAACTATCCTAATTTCCCTTTTCTAATCAGCTTTTCCACCTAAGTGCATTTGATTTTCTTCTATATGGACTGATTAAGGTTGTTATAAATGCATCTATACCCGTCTCTCTAGCATTTCTTTCAAACATTCTCTCCTTCCAGCACTTTCCTTTCACCAGCACTCTGTCTTGTTGCAGTCTTCTTTAAGCCTTCTCTCATTTCCTCCTCTTCAAATCCATACAAATGCAGCCCCCATTGTCACTTCTGCTGGATTATCAATGGGATTTGAAGCTCCCATGGAACAACTCTTCCCTTTCTCTTCTTGCCTCCCCAGATATGGAATTTGACTTTTTCCCTTGTGTTTCATTGAAATAATCCTAATTTTAAAATTTTTAAATTGCATATACAAAGAGTAGTGGACTTTGCCAGAGGTCTTAGTGTTTTGAGAGTGAGAAACATAGTTTTGGAGTTCTAAGAGCTTCTTTTAAAGGAATCTTGGTGAGGATGGAAAGGTATGTAAAAATGATATGAATCCCATGAGCTCAAGATGTATTTAGGCAATTCAGTCAATAGCTAGATCTTTAATTAATTAATTTAATTTGAAGCTTGATAATTTGTTTCCAGAAAGTGATTCTGACAACCAGGTTTACAAATCATTACATAGTGTCATATAAAGGCTAAAATAGCCAACAGTGAACATGGAGCCTTCCGTTCAGGTATGTTATAAAGGGAAGAAGCCCACCTTGACCAGGCCTGGAAACAAAACCTGGCAGTTGGGGCCAGCTACACAGGGCAGGGCAAATGGTTTCAATTATGGTGTTCAAAGGCAAAGAATGCTGACAATACTTGTAGCTGAGTAGGACTCTAAAAGAAAGGGACTTCTAATAGCAGTTGTTTAATATTTTGAACATAATTAGACAATAAATAATACGCTTTTAAAATTTTTTAAACAATAAATTACCATTTGTAGATTTATGGATTTTATACAATTTTATACTTAAAAAGAATCAATAAGAAAATAATTCACTAAATGTCAGAAAATAAAACACACATTTATATATTATTCACATATATATACATACATGCATATGTATGTATTTATGTATGCATTATGTATGTATTATGTATGTATGTATGTATGTGTTTATTCATGTAATATTAGAAATAGTAACCAGGAATAAGACATAATGCAAGATTCCATTTATATTGGCAATAAAAAGATAAAATATATGGAAATTATATTAAAAATAATCTTGAAAAAACATTTTTAGGAGACTAAAGTATTATTGGACTTAAATGAAAATATAAAAATATATGATTTGCTCTTGGAAGAGAAGATTCAATATCATAAAGTATTCCTCCTTAGAAATTGTAAAATTTATCAGGACTTCAGCAAACTCACTAGGTGTATTTTTCCATTAATAAGGTGATTACGAAAATTGTAACAAAAACAAAGGAAGAGCAATATGATAGATAATACTAGCAGATATTAAAAAATTTTTAAATTTCCATAATTCAGGTGTGCTGTTAGTATATGAGTAGACAGAATCAAGAGAGGAACAGACTAGGGTAAGAAATGTATGAAATACAAATGAGAATTAAAAGCATGATTAAAATGGCATTTCAAATCAAATCAGTAGGGGATAAAAGGATTAATCAATATATGGCAAAATCAAATATTTAAATGTCAAAAAATGGAACCAAAAGTAATAAAATTATATAAATGAATTTTCATAAGACATAACCTAGGGAGAACTTTTTAAGCATGCCATAAAATCTGAGAGCCATTAAATAAAAGACATTCTTTAAAAATTAAAAAAATCCTTAAAAATGCAATAGACAGAATAAAGAGACAAACATCAAATTGAGAGGCAAAATATTGAAAGGACTCATTTTCAAAGCATATGAACAACCTTACAAATCAAAAAGATGCATTGGCCCATCCCTTTTAAAAATGAACAAAAAATTAGAAGTTCACAGATTTGGAAATAAAAGTGATTTTTGAAAATGTGAAAAGTGTAAAATTTTCACTCATAATAAAATAACAAAATAAAATGAAGGTACTGTTTTCTAGCACTCTACAAAGATTTCAATGTTTGATAACGATGAGAAAATCTGGACTCTCATTATTCATAGGAGGGTGACTTACTCTAAACTGTCTGTGGGAAATTCTTAGAAATCTACCAAAATTATCATTGCATTTATTCTTTGACCCAGTAATTCTATTTTCAAAATTTATTTTTCAGGTACACATGTAAAATGATTGTGTTAGTTTTCTGTCATTGCTGTTAAAAAATTCCCACAAACTTAACCTCAAAAAAACACATTATTATCTCACAAATCATATAGGTCTAATAGATTTGGCTGGGTTTTTAGTTTAGACTCTCACAAGACCAAATTCAAGATTCGGGCAGGGTTGTACTCTATTCTGGAAGCTTGGGGAAAAATACGTTTTCTGTGCATTCAAGGTTGGCAGAAATCAGTCCTTCACAGTTTTAAGAATGAGAACCCCATGTATATGGTGGATGAATTGTATCACAGATGGCTGCCAGTTGAGAAGAGTTAGCAGTTTCCAAAAGCTGCCTGCCTTACATTCCCTGAATCCTAGTTTACTCCCTTCATCTTAAAAGTCACAAAAATTGGTCAAGTTTCTTTCATACCTTAAATTTCTTCCACCTCTTCTTCCATGTTGTTTCATTCTGATTGGTTCTCCTCCCTTCCTGTTCCACTTTTTCTTTTATAATGATTTTTTTTAATCTGTGCATTATAGTCACATATAATATTGGGGTTCATTTTGACATAATTATATAAGCATAAAATGTAATTTGCTCCAATTCAGTCCCCAGTACTTCCCTTTTCCTTCCCCTCCTCCCACTTTCTGTTCACTTTCCTCTACTCTACAGGTCTTTCTGCTAGTTATTTATATTTTTTTAAGTGATTCATAGATATACATAGAGGTAAAATTCACTGTAATATATTCATATACGTATATAGGATTGTTTGATCAATTTCATTCCACCATTCCTCCCATGTCCCATCCCTGCTCTCTCCTCCTTAAACTCTTTCCTCTACTCCACTGATTTCTCTTTTCCAGGAATTCCTTGCTTTTTGTACCCTTACTTTGACCTAATTTCTGTGTATGAAAGAAAATATGTGAACCTGGACTTTCTGAGTCTGACTTATTTCACTTAGCATGATATTCTCTAGTTTCATCCATTTACCAGTAAATGCCATGCTTTCATTCTCCTTATTGGCTGAGTAAAACTTCATTGTGTATTTATCACATTTTATTTATTTATTCATCTGTTAACAGGTATCTGGTTCAGTTGTATAATTTGAACATCCTCAAATTGTACTGCTATAAACATAAATACGGCTGTATAACTATAGTATGCTGATTTTAGTTCTTTTGGATAAACACCATGGAGTGGGAGAGCTGAATCATATGATGTTCCATTCCTAGTTTTTTAAGGTATCTCCACACTGCTTTCCAGAGTGGTTGTACTAATTTGAATTCTCACCAACAATGTATGAGCTTATGTTTTTCCCCACATCCTCACCAGCATTATTATTATTTGTACTCTTGATAATTGCCATTCTGATTGGAGTGAGATAAAATATCACTGTAATTTTGATTTGCATTGCTCTAATTGCTAGAGATGTTGAATATTTTTTCACATATTAGTTGGCCATTTGTGTGTCATCTTTTGAGAAGTGTCTGTTTAGTTATTTGCCCATTCATTGATAGGGTTATTTGGGTTTTTATGCAAAGCTTTTTGACTTCTTTATATATTCTAGATATTGATCCTCTCTCAGAAGAGTATCTAGCAAAGATTTATCCCATTTTTTAGGTTCTTTCTTTACACTCATTTCCTTTGCTTTGCAGAAACTTTTTAATTTGCTATCATCCCACTTAATTCTTGGTATTCTTTCTTGTGTGTTAGGAGGCATGTTAAGGAAGTCAATGCCTGTGCCAATGTGTTGAAGCATTGAGCTTATTTTATCTTCTAGCAGTAAAATTTCTGGTGTAATTCCTAGATCTTTGAGCTACTTTCAGTTGACTTTTGTGCATGATGAGAGACAGAGGTCTAGTTTCATTCTTCTACATATACATATCTAGTTTTCCCAGCACCACTTGTTAGAAAAGCTATCTTTAATATATGTTTTTCATACCTTTGTCAAATATCATCAGATGTCCGTATCTATGTGAATTTAACCCTATCTCATCTATTCTATCCCATTGGTCTTTGTGTCTGTTTTGGTGCCAATACCATGCTGCTTTTGTTACTATAACTCTATAGTGTAATTTAGGTCCTATATTTTAATGCTTCCAACATTGCTCTTTTTGTTCCAAAAACTTTAGCTATTCTGGGCCTCTTATTCTTCCAAATGAATTTTATATCTATTCTTTCTAGTTCTAAAAAGAATGTCATTGACATTTTGATGGAACTTGCATTGAATCTATATAATGATTTTCATAGTATGGTAATATTTTACAATATTAATTTTGCCTAACCAGAACATGGAAGGTCTTCCCATTTTCTAAGATCATCTTCGATTTCTTTCTTTAGAGTTCTCTATTTTTCACTGTAAAGGTCTTTCATCTAGGTTTGATTTACTTCCAAGTATTTTTTGAGGTTATTGTGAATGGATGGTTTTTCTGACTTCTTTCTTAGAAGAGTCGTTATTGGAGAATAGGAGAGTGATTGGTTTATTATGTTAATCTTGTATTCTGCTACTTTGCTAAATTTGCCTATCAGTTCTACAGGTCTTCTTGTGGAGTATTTTGTTTTTGTTTTTGTTTTGTTTTGTTTTGGTGGGGGGGAGCATCTTCTAAATATTGGATCATGTCATCAGCAAAAGAGAAAATTTAACTTCTTCTTTTCCTATTTGTATCCCTTTGATTTCTTTATCTTTCTTGATTGGCTTGTGGTTCAAGGATCATGTTGAAAAGGAGTGGTGAGAGTGGGCATCCTTGTCTTGTTTATGATTTTAGAGTAAATTCTATCAGTTTTTCTCTATTCAGTATGATTTTGGCCTTGGTTTTGTCATATGTATGTAGTCCATATAATATTGAGATGAGTTTCTTCTATCCCTAGTTTCTCTAAAGTTTTAAACATAAATGCTTGCCATACTTTGTCAAATGCTGTTTCAGCATATATTGAAATCATTATGATTCTTGTTCTTAATTTTGATTATATGGTGTACTACATTTATTTGTGTATGTTAAACCAACCTTGCATCCCTGGGATAAAACCCACTTGATCACAGGGTACTATCTTCATATGCTTTCAAGTGACTTGCCAACATTATTTTTACATCTATGTTCACCAGGGATATTGGTCTAAAATTTTCTTTCCTTGATATGTGTTTGTCCAGCTTTGATATCAGTATGATACTGCCTTCACAGAATGAATTTGGTAGTGTTCCCTCCTTTTCTTTTTCACGAAATAATTTAAGGAGGATTGGCATTTTTCTTTAAAGGTCTGGTAGAATTCAACTGCAAATGCATCTGGTCCTGCACTTTTCTTTGTTAGAATGTTTTTAATTTCCACTTCAATTTTGCTGTTTGATATTGGTCTAAGATTTTTATATCTTCATGGTTCAGTTTGGGTAGGGCATATATGCCTAGAAATTTGTCAATATCCTGAAGATTTTCTAGTTTATCAAGTTATAAATTTTCAAAATAGTTTCTAATGATCCTCTGAATTGCAAAAGTGTCTGTGATATCTTCTTTGTCATTTGGGTTTGTGTTCATTTGGGTCTTTTTCTTTTGTTTAGTTTGGCTATGGGTTTACTGATCTTGTTAATTTTTTTTTCAAAACAACAATTCTTTTTTCATTGATGATTTGTATTATTTTTATTCTCAATTTCACTAATTTCTGCTCTGACCTTTATTATTTCCTGTCTTCTACTGATTTTGGAATTATTTTGTTCTTCTTTTTCTAAGGCCTTGAAGTATAATGTTAGATTGAGCTTGGTCCCCTTTGGAGCAATGTTCAGAGGTGGGACTTTTGGGAAGCAGCTGGATCATGGAGCTCTGACTCCATCAGCGGATTAAACTATGGGTAACTGAGTGGACTCCTGGGAAGAGGTGGAAACTGTAGGTGCTGGGACAAAGTTTGAGGAAGTAGGTCTCTGGGGACATTCCCTAGAAGGCTATTTCTTGTCCCTGGCCCCTTCCTGTCCTTGTTTTACTGCTTTCTAACTGCCATGAGCAATTTTACTCTGCTACCGCCTTCTGCAATGATGTTCTCCTTCACCACACACCCATGGCAATGAAATCAGCCAATCATGGGCTGAAACCTCTGAAATACTGACTCGAGATAAGTCTTTCCTCTTTTAAATTTTTTTCTTAGGTATTTGTCGTAGCAACAACAACCTAACACATATCTAGTGTATATACAGCATAAAGGTAATTTTGTACAATATATTTAGTGCATCTGTGTCTTGACTGAAACCCATAACATGAAGTCAAATATAGAATTTTCCACCTAGGTTGCCATATTAACACCCCAAAACTTTTAAATTTTAGAGCATTTTCCATTTTAAATATTTGTATTAGGGTTTTTTAAATTTATTTATTTATTCATTTATTCATTTATTTATTTTGTAGTTGGAGATGGACAGCATGCCTTTATTTGTTTATGTTTTTGTGGTGCTGAGGATGGAACCCAGTGCCTCACACATGCCAGACAAGTACTCTGCCACAGAGCTATAGCCCCAGCCCTGTATTAAGGTTTTAAACCTGGATATTCAAACCTTTTATATAAGCATCATTTAAAATAGCAACAGGGAAATGATGACAAACTTAGAATGTTCCAAAGAGGACCACTGTTCCATATGATGGAATATTACTCAGTTTTAAGTAAAAATTCAAGTTCAATTTTTAATTCAAGAGTGTCTGAAAACTTAAGTGAAAAAAAAAGACAATGAGCAGAACTATCTAAGTTATGCTACAAGATTCATTTACTTGTGAAAACAAAATAAAAATAAAGAAAATAAAGATTTGCTTTAGGTGTGAGACTGTTTCAAATTAAATAAAAAATATTTAAGGAGCTTATACCTTTCACAAAATATGATTTAAGTCAAACAAAACTTTGAAAAGAGTTAAACAAATTTTGTTTCAAATTTTATTATGTTTTGTTGTTCATAGTTTAAAAATTAAGGCAAGGGAGAAAATTGTAGCTAAAATTAAAATTAGTCATAGAATTATCTCCAAGGAATGCTGCATGTCTTAATCAGATTCTAAACAGGTATCTCACTCTGTTCTTCAGTTCCTTATGCATGTTGTAGATGATATATCTGCTGCTCCATCTGCAAGGATTCATCAGTAATAAAGAAAAACTGCAAAGCATTACATTAAATTAGATTATTACATGGTTATTTGGATCAAGTGAATTTTTTGATGAAAGCATATTATAAAGTTGAATTACAACTTTTAAGCTTCTAATTGACTAACATGCAAAATGACAAGTTCAATTTTCTGAAAGTGGCATTTTATGCCCTCCTAACTATGAGGAAATTTCTGCAATCTCTCTAAAAATGTCCAAATTCACATTTATTTATTTATCTAATTTTGAGTACAACACAACTATCTCATCTCATCTCATCTCTTTGCTTTTTTGTACATCTAACAGAGTTTCAGGTGCAATATATTCAACATTAGAACAACATATCCTTTTCTACCCCACTCCAAATCCCACACTTACCCCTTTTCTTAATATCTCTACATATGCTAATGTATCTGTCTTGGTTTGGTAAGTCTAACATAACAAAATACCAGAGGGTTGTCTTAAATATAAAAAATTCATTTTCTCACAGCTCTGGAGGAGGTTGGATGTCCAAGATCAAGGTGTGTGTGTGTGTGTGTGTGTGTGTCCTGATCTTCTCTTCTTATAAGAACACCAGTTATATTGAGTTAGGACCCACCCTAAAAACCTCAGTTTAAGTTAATTACCTTTTAAAGGCCCTGCTTCCAAATATAGTCACATTTTGAACTACTGGATATCAGGACCTCATTATTTGAATTTTGGAAAATACAATCCAACCCATAACAATATCCAAAAAATTCTGATCATCCCAAAACTTCAGATGCTTTCCTGTTCCTTCTTCCTCTTTCTCTTTCCATTAAATTTGTTTTGTATGAATTCTATGAAAATTTTCCCTGCTGTCAAATCTACTCTGATGAAGATATCTAGAGTATTCTCAGTATGGTAATAATCTCTTCAATACTGTCTTACATCTTACTGCAAGATTCATCTTGCTAAAATTTAACAATGATAATGCTATACTAGCTTAAAAACCTAGGAGACTCCTGTTACTGCCTAACAAGTACCTAATAATTTTTTAGATAGCTTTATAAAAGAAATTCTTATACTGCCTTTTAAGGTCTTCCCTCATCTCTTTCCAAAGAGATCTCCACTATTATGTCCCATGACTTTTCTATGTCTTTAGAGTCTAAAGGATGCATTGAATATTGTGATAAAGAACTAATGATGAATCAGGAAATTGATTTTAATCATTTTAGAAAATAAAGTATAGAGTAGAATAATATCAAAAAGAGTATCTAAATATTCATGCATGTTATAAAGTTTTAGTTCAAATTGGTTTCATCTCTATCAAGTTATTCCTTGAGACTTTCCTGAGCTTTCCATTTTATGATTTTCTTTGAATATTTTCAAGACACTATTACTATATAGGTAATTAGATTGTGCAACACATGAATATAAATTACATTTATTTCCCCAAGCAATAATTGAGTTCTGCACACATAAGTCCCTGTTTTCTGAAATCCTTCCTCTGACTCCTGACGGACAGGTGGGCTCAGAACCTCATCACCACGTGGCAACCGTGCACAGCAGCATGACAGCAGTAAAAGCCATAAGAACACCATATTTCTCAGCATTTATTAGACTTCCAGATCTCCTAAGCACCCATCACTGAGTAATTTTTAATTTAACACTAAATAGACTTGAACTATTCATCATGTACAAGTGCTGCTGTAGGTACTTAAAAAGATTTGTTGGCTAAGTATCAACAGAGCCAGGGTACTGCAAACCAATGAACAAATGAAGACCTACGATTGAGTCTCCCTGAACACTGAGGATAGAAGTCTGACTCGTATAGCAGTAGACTTACTGGATAGGGAGGTGCTTCTTTGGCAAGATGAGGCAAGAACGTAATAAAATACTGGATCAAGAGAAAGGAGGTCATGAAGGACAGCAAATTATTTCTGTTCTGCTTTATTTTTTAAAGGCAATAGAAAAATAAAGCAATGCTGTCTGTGTATTGTCATTAGTTCATTCAGGCTGCTAACATAAAACTAATGGGTTATTTAAGCAGTATTTATTTCTCAGAGTTCTCAAGGTTTTGTTCCAAGATCGAGGCAGATTTAGTGTCTGATGAGGATGTTCTTCCCATGTCATAGATGGCTGTCTTCTTGCTGTGTCCTCACATAACCTCACGGGGCAAGAGAACTCTCTTGAATCTTGTTTTTAAGGTCACTGATTCCATTCCTGAGAGCTCTATCTTCAGAGCTGAATCACCTCTCAAATCCCCCACCTCCTAAAATCACCACCTTGAGGAATTAGATTTTCAACACATAAATTTTGAGGAGACACAAACACTCAGTGCATAACTCCATGTTATTAAAATTAACTTTTAAACTATTGTATCTATCCATTGATGTTACCATGTAGCTTTTGATTGGGACTTTCATGTGTCCCAGAAACAAAGTGACTTACCAGGGTCAGGACTGTCCTGGTAGTCCTTACTCCACATATACTTTGAGTGACATTGAGGAGATACTGAATCAGAGAGAAGTTTGTCTCCCACTCATCAAAACTTGGGCACATGCATGAAGACCATTTTTCTTTTTAAAATGATTTGAAGCAAAAATAAAAGTGGTTTGAATAACTCGTAATATGTGTATTTAAGACATTTCTGGCATCAAAAGTTCTGACCAGGCAAGATGACAATGATGATGAAGAAGAGGAGGAGGAGGAGGAGGAGGATGAAGAAGAAGAGAAGAGGAAGAATATTCTACTTCTTTATCTTTCTTTTTTTTTTTTTTT
>JAJEJO010003701.1:134880-153211 GCA_020662805.1 Glaucomys volans
TTTTGGCAGTGCTGGGCATTGAACCCAGGCTCTTGCACATGCTAGGCAAGCACTCTACCATTAAATTACACCTCCAGTCTTATTTTCTCATTGGTTTTTAATTTTAATTTTGATTTATTTTAGATTTATTCTTGAAAATAAATGCAAAGAAACAAAGAGGGTACCCTTCAAATTACAAATATATATAGATGCATATGTATATATTTAAATCATGATTGTTATTGTCAACACAATTACAAGACCAATGTTTAGACATTCGCTATTTCTTCATAAAAATGTCTCTAAAAATCCTGCTTTGTTTTTATTGTGAACATTAAATGTGTAAGAATCACCCAGAAAGCTATGCCAAAGTCAAATAAGGGGGATCCAGTTCAAAAGGAGTGGATGAGACCTGGGATCTACCTATATAAACTTCCTTCCTTCCCTGACCTATTGCTTCTATGACCTACCAAGGATTTTTTCTCAAAGATGGTCTACAGACTATATTTTAAAACATAACACTATATGTGCCACTTATTTCCATATTTTAGATATACAAATCAATTTAAAATATTTGCCAGATCTGTGCATACCCCACCCAGAAGACAAAGAGTATCCTGCTACCCAAAGTGTGCATAAAAGTTATCTAAAATGTGACTTAAAATATGTTCAAGACTGATTCTTCCACTGCCAGTCATTTTGTTTTTCATGAGCTGATTGTTCCCATTACCAAAGGACTTTGCTAAAATATTGGTCATTATCTTCAGGAGATCACAGATAATATGATTGTATTAATTTGGAGCAGGTTCATATAAGAGCAATTCCTTATTATATTAGTTATTATGTTCCTTAGAGCATCTGCATTAAAATCATCAGGGAACATTCAATCTGAAAAATTGGGGTACCTACTTCAGATCCACTCAGTCAAAAATTCTGGATCATGGATTAAGTATCTGAGTTTTTAACATATCCTTAGACTGTTTTGTGTATCATTGCCAATTTCCCACTGTTGGTGATCCAGGAGATTAATGTATTTGCAATTTCTATTCAGTTATTCCTTGTATAATTTTGAAGCTAATACATGGCACTAAGGTAATGATGACAGGAATAAAAAAAGAAGAGGAGAATTTGGCAAAGAAAACAAATCTGAGGAACTAGTGAAAGGGAAGTTTTATTTACTCAGGAATATGATCTTCATCTCAGAAGGACTAGATGAACTTGCCAAGATGGATGAGGTTTACAAGATGACATAAGGAGCCATGAAATTTAGGCTATTGGCATTGACTCATCTAGTCCCCAGTTTTAGTAGCACAGCTTACGATTCACTGACACTGACCAGCACGGTGGGGTTTTTTTGTTTGGTTGTTTTGGGGTTCTGCATGGTTGCATGAATTTGGATAGGCAGAATGGTACTGACACTCTTGAGTTTGACCCTCACTCACATGACTGAGTATAGAAAGAGTTCATAGCTCTAGGATTCTAATATTCAGCCCCAAATCATGGACTTGAGCCACAGTAGGGGTCAATGTAATGGTTCACCAACATCTCTGTGCTGATTGTAGTGTAGTCTCCAGTCTCCAGCACCCATAGGCAGCAAGGGTAACAGCATGCTTAGTTTATTCACTCTGTCACTCAAAAAAGTCACCTCAAATCTTCTGAAGCTTCACACACATGTCAGGTAGTCTTCTAGAAATGGCCACCTTATATCTGCTGAGGACTTTAAAATCATTTTTCTCTTTCACATTAATGGATCTCTGATGTCATACTCTCCTGGATTGATGTTAACACGTGACTAACAAGGAGCAGATATTCCTTTTGCAATTGAAATCATTCCACCCAGAGACCCCTTGCTGATCCCCTCTGCTATGGCCAAAGGTGGAAGGAAAGGACATGAAGAATGTTGATCCATAATTATGCCATTAAATTCTAAATGACAAATGTAACATGAACAGAAAACAAATGACCATTCACAGCTTCCTGTATATCCTGGGTAATAATTATGCTTATGGTCATCATGAACAAAGCAAAGCACAATTTTGAAAGAGACAGCAGAGGCTGGTGCTTGTGGGGAACATGACTGATGATGCAGCACCATGAATAAAGACGTAACCAATAGTAAATAAAGAATGTGAAGACATTGTTTCAATACAAACAGATTCTGAAGAACATTGGTCCTTTTTTCTCATGGTGAGAGAAGTAAAAATTACCCAGGCCATGCATTTGACTACCAAGAACGTGAAGAGATGATTCCTGTAAAGATGTGGTGCCTGGACCTGTAACAAACCTTATATGCAGTGATTGGAGAATAAAAAAATAAGAAAAACATATAACAAGTATGTCCTGCATATCTCAAAAAGCTAGCAGAAAGTATCTTGGATGTATTGACTATAAAGAAATGATAAATATTTGAGAAGATAGGCTTAATATGATTTAAACATTATACAACAAACATACATGTTTTGAAACATCATATGGTACCCTATTAATGTGCGTAATTTTTGTGTTTTATCTATTGAAATACATTTAATTTAAAATTTTAAAATAAAAATATTCATTTATAACATTATAAATTTACTTTCACAATGAGATAATACTATATTGGAGTTTTTAAAATTTTCCTTTAATGCTATGAAAACGCTTTTAAATTTTGCCATATTTTGCTAAAACACAATCTAAATCTCTGACTTAAAAGGTAAAAATGGTATATAAGTATCTCTTCCTCATTATTGTTTTAAATCATCATTTATAAATTACTAATCTTCATACAGGACCATTGATTTTATAGTATGTTTATAATCCAATTATTTACCTTGACAGATGCCTACCACAAACATTGCCCTGAACTACCCTGAATCCTAGTTGTGGTCTTAATTACCAATTTCCCACCAGTTCATCTCTTTCTCTTTGCCTTTTACTACTCCCATCCATCCCTGCCTATTTTCCAACTTGCATCTCATAGCCATCAGTGAGGCTGGGTTGGAGGATTCCATCTATAATCTTATCTAGTGATTTATGTTTTGTTTTTTAAAAACAAAAAAACAATAGTCATTGTTGAAGTTTGAAATCTTCCCACAGGGCAGAAAGGTAGACATGTAGAAAGACTTTACTGATAAAGATATCTTCACTTTCTTGTAAAGTTAATTAACAAATATATTGCCTGAACATCCAAAGGTTGGGGCTGACTGGTTGGAATGATATGGACTATGAGAGTCATTACATTATTTCCAGTTAGCTTTTTTGCTTGAAGAAGTATTGAGTTTGCTATTATTAGTATGTTGCTGACAAAGACGTGATTATGAGAAACTGAAGACTTCTAAACATCAAACGGTAAAGATGACTGAAAGCTGTCATAATTTGACTTTGGAAGTAAACTTAGAGGGTTCTGGTTGGGTTCAGAGGTTATGCTTTCTCCCTCTCTCTCTCTCCCTCTCCCTCTCTCTCTCACACACACACCAACAAATAAATGTACTACTCAATTCTTGTTACTGAATCCATCGAAGGAAGAGATTGCCCCAAGAGTCTATGCAACATGTCTTATGGGGTCCCTCTTTTTAATTCTCTCTAGTGCTAAGTTCATGTGAGTTTTTGAGGCTCTGCATAACCCCGTGCTTGCCTCAAGGATCATTTTTCTTTTATGCACATAATCCACTTGAGCAAGTTGGAAAAAGTATAATTTGGCTTAGAAATCCCAAAAAGAAGCTTCCATAAAATAAGCAGTCTCCCAACCCTGTGGAAACTCGCATCCTCCAACTGTCCAATGTGCCTGCCTTCCTCTGAGCTGCACCACACGGCTCCTAAAAGCAAATGCCACACCTTTGCAAAACAATATCATCATCAGTATTGACAAATATTTGAATAAATTAAAGCATAGAGACACTAATGCAGATGATTAAGCATATAAATTACACTTATATCTTCAAGTTTACTACTCTTTCTTAAAATTGCTTCTTTTTGATATTTACCCCTTATTTTTCTTTCAAGATAACCCTCTTCCCTTCCTGTTCCACAACCTCTTCTTTTCTTTTCTCTTTCTTTTTTGTCTTTTCCTTCTTTGTTTTTCTCCCTGAAAGCTTTCAAAAGTGGGAAGAAATCCACAGTTATCTATTTAAATAAACTTATCATTCAAACAAGAACAAACTGAACACATATACATCAATATATACCCACATGCAACTTTTACCATCCAATACATTTTTGTTGTTGTTCTAATTAGTTATACATGACAGTAGAATGCATTTATGCATTTTGATAAATCTTTAAGAGTAGATTGACTACAAGTGGCAAAACACCTAAAAGTGATTTAAACAAAGAGAATTTCTTTTTCTCAGATAACAAGGGAGCCAATGGTGTTTCCCAGCATAAGTCTAACTGTTTTGAGGTGCCATTGCTCTTGCTCTTCTGCTCTGCCATTTTAACAGGGCTGATCCTCATTGTTGCCTCTGGCTGCAAGCTTCAGCTCTCACTGCAGCTCCAGAGATCCCATCAACACTGTGAAATAAAAGAAATATGAAAAACCAGTACCAACTGCTCTTCCCCCTTCATCAAGAAATGAAGCTTTCTGCCCAAAACCCTAAGAGACATTCACATCACCTCATTGGTTGCAAAGAAACTAGAAAAGAGAATAAATACCTGGAGATATTGCTGTGTCAAACAAGATTTAGGTTTTGGCAACAATAAGAGAGTAAAATTGAGAATTTGCTGCAGAGACCTATATAAATAGTTGTAAAAACATTTCCAATTGTCATATGACCAGCTCACAGGACCTAGTAAAATCCTTAGGAAGCTAAAGAATTTTTAGAAACTTTTACATGATCTCTAATTAGCATAATGATTGTTCTTTAGCCCAATGGCTACTTCAAAAGTGCTTTTTATCTTTTTTGTTTTTAAATCTACTGAATTAGCAATGCTGGCAAAGAAAAGATTTGCTTTGTAAAGGTTAACTTGAGCCTAGTCTATTCATATTTTACCATTTCCAAACCAGCAGAGTATGAATATTATATTATTTCATTGCTTTAAAACAAAGCATGATTCTTAATTCAGAATGTTATTATATTCAGATATTGAAGTTGGGCATTTAATAACACACACAGAGTACTAAAACGCCCATTGAAATGACAAATGATTTCATTTCAAAGCCTTAATAGAGTTTTACAATGTTCTAATAACATAGTTTCCATGAAATGGAAGTAGTCAAAACCTGCGAGATTAAAAATAGTATCTATAGACCATGAACAAGTCAGAGTTGAGTCCCACATTACCACAGAATAATAATGATGACTTCAGTGATGCTTAATTTCATGATTTGAGATTTGTAAATTCTCTCCAGGAAGAAATTGCTTCACTCTTAGCTTCCCACTATTCTAGAATTCACACATTGCATGAACTCAGAAGAGTCTAAATCACTTTTTTTCCCTAATTACACTATACCTTTCGATTTCTCTTCTTCCAGCACCTTCCCCCAGATCCTCTGTATTGTGTAGTTTTTCCTTACCCTGAACTTCTCCCTCGTCTTCCTTTCTTAGCTTCATCTTACCATTCCTACCAATTGTTTCCTTCCTAATTCCCTCGAAGCTTGCTCCAGGTTTCAGAAAGTCTGCAGTAGAACAAGAGAAAAACTCCTGGTTGCATAACCCCAAGCAAGGTGCTTCCCTGAGCTCCTGGTGACTGGGAGTTGGGCTGGCGCAGGACAAACGAGCTAAGTACCAACACACTGCCTTCAGAGCTTCATGCTTTCAGCGTGGGTTATTAATTTGTTTTAGAAGGAATTTCCAGATCATTTTCTTCCTCATATTTTTATCTTTTCCCCCCTTTTTCAGCTTAGTTATTGTTTTTAGATATTTAATACAGAATGATCTAGTTAAACTTAATTTATGCTGAGAGCATTTTTCATTTTAGAAAATGGAAAGGCCTCTGAGTAGATGTCAGCCCCCTATTCTCTCCACCAGTCACCCACACAAACCTATTCATCCAGCACAAAGCCACATTCTGATATGAGCTATAAAAAAGTGAGGGATTCTTTCAAATATAACTCCCTTTGATTATTTTTTCAACCTGGCTAAATAGCCAAAAGATGTGTCATTAATTGAAGCGCCAAAGTATGTGTTATTAAATTAATCCTTAAAGGACTAGCCATTGCCATTTCAACTATTATGATATAAAATTTAAATACAATTATACAAAGAAATTATCTTTTTCCTTTGTACCGGATAATGAAAAGGTCATGTGCTGCCCTAAATCTATAGCTCTGCAGAGTCACTTGCAATATATTTTACTGCAGATATTATCTGCTATTTAATGAATTAGTTTATAATATTAAGAAGGTATTCTGTTCTCTAGAGGCAAAATGGTAGTAATTCAGACCTTCACGCAAAGCTTCTTTAAAAATTACGTCTCTGGCTTGTTTGTGATGGGTGAATTAATTGTGTAGCTATCTGAATACTTCACCACCTACCCAGCTCTATTCACATTTCTGGGTCATAAAAGCAGTCGTAAGGCACAACTTCACCATTTTGACAGGCAAACTGTCTTAATTACAAGTCCCAGATACATTTTGTTTAGTTTATTCACATATTCCCTCCCTTAGGTAATACAGGAATTCTGTTTATATTTTTCCTAAGTTAGAAGGAAAAAGATAATGAAGAAATTGGTTGTCATAATCAATTCTACTAGGGCTGAAGCACAGTAATCACTTTAATGACTAATTACATTATATTTTCGAAACCATATCAAATAATTTAAGAGAAAAATAAAATGAGGAGGAAGCTAATGGCATGAAAATTAGAATCTATTGGCTTTAAAAATATTTTTTTCCTGGAATTGAAAATGACTTTGGAGCTAATCTAGTACAGACTCTTCCCTTTGTGTGACCAAAATCCAGAGAAGCAAAGAAATGAGTGGATAGTTCTGAAGCTGCTCCTTGCTGGAATCCAGACTGGGTGGGAGGACTGTGATCACAGGGACCTTTGCCTGCACCTTGTGGCCTAAATCTGTGTAAACATTTTTCAGTAGCTACTGCTTGGACTTAACAAACAGTATGAATTTTTTTACATCACTCATTTCTGATTATGGAAGACAAATTGAACAATATGAAAAAAATGATTGTCTTTAGGGAAGCTTTTAATTGAGAAAATGTATATACCAAAATCAATGTGAGAAAATATCCAAAGCAGAGGTGTTTTCCAGAGATGTGTGTGATTAGTGTTCAAAACTAGTAAGAATGCTCCAGTCAATATTAATGTCTATGTTGGTTTATGACTTTCCAGATGTGAATTCTCTCTTCAAATACACACGTGAATTGGCTGCTGATTATTATTTGACAGGACACATTTTACCTGGAGCAAAATTCAACATTTTACTATTCATAGCATTATGTGAAAACTAATCAATACTTTTTACAAAAGCTCCAGGCACCAGACACTAATCATATGCAACACTGCTGAGTGGAAAATATAAAACCAGGTTTACATGCTTCTGTCCCTGTTTAAAATGGCAGCAGAGTTATAATCGCCAGGTAAGATTTGCTATTGAACAATGGGATTTGGATTAGCTGTTAGGACACGGGAGTTTCGGCAAACATTGATCATGCTTCTATTAATATTTTTTATGCTTGATGAGATGGTCAATGCCTGGTTAGATAAAGAGAGCCTAGGAACTCTATTTTGGCTCAGAAAGGCAGAAAAGGTTGCTCTTGTTTTTCTTTATTTTATTTTTTTTTAAACACCAATAAAAGCTTTTTAAAGCACTAAGATCTAGCTTGTGGCTCAAGTGAAAAGGAAATTCATACACTCACCCAGAAATTCAAAAACATTCTGGTATCAGCAGACTCTCAGACCAAGAAAAGAAAACGTATATATGATTAAATTAAAAGAGTATAAATTTGCTTAGGATAATTATTTACCATCAGTCACACAATTTAGATTTATAATTCACAGGTGCAAGGAACCAAGATTACATTATCTTCTCCAAAATGCTTATTCAGTAACTTAAATATTACAGAATAGTTGATTGTAAATGCCTCTAAAAACTTAAAAATTATGTCCTTTCTCCTGATTATGTGTTTTGAAACTTGACTCTTAGAAACAGTCAAGCTATTATGATCACATTTCACAGAAATGAAAAAACAGGAAGTCAACATACTAACATGAAAGATTAATTCTTTAAACATGTTCTTCTATTGCTTGTGTATTTTTGAAATGTAGATATTTGTGTTGTATCTATCATGTATTGTATAGGCTCAATCAGCAATTTATCTCTTTACTAATAATAAACTAAAGCATTTATTAGCACACCAGGTGAATTGCATCTTAAACCTAATTTCCAATCCAATACTTTAATATTAAACCAAGCACTAGAATAAACAACATTAGCTTTTCCTTGATAAAGCGTCAAGGTTACTTTTAAAATAAAGGCAGTTTACTCTTGTAACCTATGAATTAATGTGCCTTATAAATATGCCTTGTTAACTGATTAATGAAATGCTTATAATTGCAAATTGTAAATTAGACTGAGACAGATGGATAGATAAACAAATCTATTTGAAAAGTACTTCCTATTGCATTAAGCTAGGTCTTATTTGGGGCTTAGCTAATAATAAATTTTCAGGTAATTTGGGGTGATTTTCTGCCCTGAGCACTGATCACACTCTCCATCAGCTTTAGTGACTGAAATGAGCCATTGTTCTCTACTTCAACCCTCAATACATTAAGTCAAAATTGATTTTTTACTCCTTCTTCCAGAGTGGTGCAATCAGCAGGTGATACTTCAGGAAGAAAACCAATGCCTTCTTTGTACTTGTTTTTATTTTTCCCAGGCTCCTAACATGATGGCTTGTGATCACATAAGGCTATAAACTCAGTGTGCTGGTAGTTGGATTTCATCAATATTCCTCCCTTTTACACCTCTTTTCCTAATAATCCCCTTGAGACTTCAGCCTTCATCCATTTATTTAGCATATATGTAATAAATGCTGTCTACACAAAGCCCTGACATGATTTTCTGAAAGAAAGCCTAGTCTACATGGGAGATGGACAAACATAAGATTTAATTGAATGCAATATAAAGAGTACAGAACTGGTGGTTTGGATAAAAGAAGTAGAGAGCAATTGAGTGAGAAGGAGGGTGAGTCATTTGAATTGTTTTAAAATTGAGTGCAATTTTACCCAGTGGTTCAGACTGACAACTGTTTAGGTAAAAGGAAAGATTTGAGAAACTAACATGGAGATAAATAACCTGTTTTAAAAATCTAGTATAAGTCAAATTACATCACTATACCTTCTCAGAAAATTAAATAGAATTGATTAAAATCATTCTTAATGCATATACTTATAAATAAATAAGACTTGAAATCAGAAATGTAAACAAGAGATAATGCCAATAGAAAAGTTCTCTTGGAAAAAAAATAAAGTAGATTTCAATCACCTTGGCTTTGAAATGGCAAATTCTATTTCAAATTCATTCTAAAGTAAAAGATAAATTCAGGTCACATTCTGCAGCTTTATAGTTTTGTGTTCATTGTGATATTTTTATTACACTCTGGAATTTTTATAACTACCTCTTGAGATGTACCTACAAAGGTATATTTAAGAAAACCAAAGATGTTTGTAGAAAGAAAGTAAAGTGGGTGGGGGAGGACAATAGACAGCTTCATCTCATTGACAAGATTTTTCTCTCTGGAGTAAATAAAAAATCTAGTTCCAAATGACAAGGAATGAAAACTTCAATAAAGACTTTAGTTTGAAGTGGGGCATTTCCATGCCCTTTCTTCAAATCCTAGCATTAAGTACTAATTCTGCTCATTAAAATGGGGGAAAAAAAATACCTGTCATACTCAATACACTTATTCAACCAAGTTCTACTCATTTGTACATTCTGAGCCTTTCAATGGAGGAGTGCCATGCATGTATATGTTATATTAGAAACACCTAATCTCCTACAAATGAACAACAACCTTTGAATATTCACCACCAGTTTCCCTGATGGTCCAGAAGACACTAGCCTGTTTTTGCCTGTCTTTTGCACCTGTGGATCTCTTGATCTCAAATTTGGCACTGGCACCTCTGCCTTCAAAGATTAAATAAACATGTTTCTCCATCTTTGTCCTTCCTGTCTCCTCTTCTAACCATGCACTCAAAGCAGAGGAAGAAATGATCACTTCTTCTCACCCCAGACTACATTCTTCTTGGGGAAATAGAGACTGGAAGTCTGTGGGATGGTCAGGAAACTATGGTGTGATGCATACTTTAGGTCCTAAAAAGATCCCAATCCAGGTGCCCATTTTCTAATGGGTGACATATGAACAGATAATTACAGTTCTTGGCATAAGTGATTTAAAGGTACATGTTTAGGGAGAAAAGAAGATGAATTAATCCTGGAGAGCTTCTGAGAAAAGAAAAGGGATCAGGATCCAGGTTATGTAATATAAAGTGCCAAAACATCAGGGCAAAGAAGAACATAATGTGTGTGAATTTGTTATTCTTGTATGGACAAAATAGATAATTCCCACAATTTTTTCTTCAAGTAAATATCAGTAACTTGGGGAAAGGAGGAGAATTGGTTACTAAACCAAAAATTACAATAAAGAATTATAGTAGCAACTGAGGACAAGGAGGAGGAAGTCATCGACAAAATAAGATTGCCACATGACTTTCTTTCAGTTGAGATTAAAAATTTAGAGTGCTCACAGTTTTGTGACTTCTCCAGCATTACTTGTTAATACAAAACTTAAAGCTTAAGACAGGAGACAGGAAGGCATAATGAGGTCAAAAGACAGATTTAATAACAGACAATGAGGGAGATGTATAAAAACACAGGAAATGGAGACAGAGAATTTTTTGTCTTAAATTTATGAATTTGGTTACACCTAATAAACTCTAATGGCTTGTGCAAATTTTTTTATTATTATTAGACTATCGTGTATTTGTTATCTTAAGCCACTTGGAAAATGATGATAAGGCAAAACCAGATTAAAAACTAAAATGGTATACATAGGACATATGCTTTCATTCTAGTTCAGAAAACTTACTATGTCTAGAATTAAGAGCTGAAACTTGCTCTGGAGAAACTTATTGTCAATTATGTAGACAGATATGTAATTAGAGAATGTCAAATTAATATGCTAACAGCTGCATTTAAAGTGAGAAGAGACACTTAGTCCAGTCTTCCTAGAGGAGATGATGCTAAGGAAATTTTGAAATATAAGTAGGATTTAATTAGAGAGTTAGAAGGACATTTCAGGCAGAGGGATCTGCATTGGAAGGAGGCAGAGGCTAGAAAGAGCATTTAGCTAAATTACAAATCCAATAAAATATTCACACTATTAGATGCACAGAAGCCTAGGAGGAGAAACACCTTGGATTACTATTCAGGAAATATTCACTCTCCTTCTCCTTCCTGCTATAAGCAGAGTATTTATTTTTTAAGTCAGCTTTTGCACTGCCGTGATCAAAATACCTGACAAGAACAACTTTAAAAAAGGAAAAATATATTGTGGCTCACAGTTTTAGAGTTCATGGTCAGCTGCCTCATACCTCTAGGGCCATGATGAAGCAGAACATCATGGTGGAAGGGTGTGGCAAAGGAAAGAAGCTCAGGACATGGTGATCAGGGAGCAGAGAAGAGCTCTACTCACCAGGGACAAAATATAAACTCCCAAAGGCATACTCAAGTGACCTGGCTTCTCCATCCATATCCTGCCTGTCTACAGTTACCACCCAGTTAATCCACTGATTAAGTTACACCTCTCATAATTTAATATTTCACCTCTGAACATTTTTGCATTGTCTCATACATGAGCTTTGGGGGAACAACACATATCCAAACCATAATATTCCACCCCTAGCCCCCAAAAGTTATGCCCATCTCACAGTGCAGAATACATTTAGTACATTTTCAAGAGTACATATCGTCTTTGCACTTCCAGCATTACCAAAGTCCAAGTTCAAAGTCTCCTCTGAGATTCAAGGCAAACTGTGAGTGTGAGCCCCTATAAAAATCAAAAGTAAGTTATATATATATAATATATATGTATATAAATATATATAAATATAAATACATATGTACACATATATGTATATATATCCAACATATAATGACACAGAGTAATATTTCCATTCCACAAGGAAAAAATAGGGGCCTAGAAAGAAGGGATAGGACCAAAGGAAGACAGAAATCCAGCTGGGCAAACAAGTTCTGTAGCTCCAGGTACAGCTTCTGGGACACACCGTAGGTATCAGTGGTGTTCTCTCCAAAGAACTTGGGTAGCTCTGCCCCACAGTTTTTATGGTTACAATACACATGGCCTCCCTCCTGACTTCTCTACTTGATTCCTGCAGTTTCCTTGGCAGATATTCCATGTTATTGGTCCCTCTAAATCTTAGGGGTCTCCACTGCAGCTTCAGCTTCCTTCTCACATCTTTATGAATTATCCTCTCAGGGGCTACCTTCAGGGAATCTGACTCTACTCCACTTTTCCTGGCCTTCCTTTTGAAATCTAGGTGGAAGTTTCCATGAACCCCCAACTACTGCATTCCTGCTGAAAAAGCACCGTGTGGTTGACCCCAAGGTCTACTGCCATTACAAGCAATAGCCAAGCCTTCTGGGACCAAGACTGCTGCAGCCTCAGAATGCCTGGATGGCTGAGCACAGTGAAACAACTTACTAGGCCTCCCTGTGCAAGCCAGGTGCCCACAAGGTTTCGTCTCAACAGCATTTTTACTTCTACACCCTTAAGCCTGAGATGGGTGTGGTCTTGGCAATTCCTCAGATGCCCTCAATTTGTCTTTCTTATTATATCTTTGTAAGAACTTAGTACTCATATCTAAATCATAACAATATTTCATTGTCTTATTGATTTTAGAATTAGCCTTATGATTAACTTTGACATATGGAATGTTAGCAAAATGGCACAAAGGCTTGAAAAGTGATTGCCCCATGGCTGCTTGCTCCCTTGCATTGAAATCATGCCTTAACCAGCCCACTTCTTCAAGGAAAAAGAAGTGGAACAGAGCTCCCCATTCAACCCACAGACCTGAGACAAATCCATCTAAATGCAACCCAGAGTAGTTTGTCCCAAGCTGGCCGACAGTTGTGAGTGTAATTAAGTGATTCTTATTTTAAACCTCCCAATTTTATAATGAATGTTAGGTAGGAACAGCTTTCTATAGTCTTGAACATATCTTTGTTGAAGAAACACAAAAGCTTTTTAATTTCTTATTTTTGCTTCACATTCTTTCCAAATTTATTGTTCACTTTTGTAGCAAACAAATCACATATGTAAAATATATTATTTATAATGCAAGAATCTCAAAAGTTATACTGTCTGTTCTCCTTCCTCTTAAACAATTGTCATTAACTTTGTCTTGAGGGTTATTTTAAATGACAGTATTATCATAGACAATTGTATATGACGGTCCACAGATAGTGAAGTAAAATTTTGTAAGGCTCCAGAGACTTTTTCGAAGTACATCGCCCTGGTTACTATCTCAGGAAAAGATGGAACCCAGATACAAAGTGGAAAAAAACAAATTTCAAGTATGAACACATTTGTTTTAAAAGATAATTATACAAAAGTGCCTCATAGAGAGCTTGGTACACGGTAATAGATGATCTAGTAGAATTAGGTTCATTTTCACATTCTCCCCTAGTCTTCCCATTAGCTGATTTTGGAAAAGTCTGCCTGAGGGTTTTCAAGTTCATGCTCATTTGCATTTTGGTGCTGGCCAAGGCAAATTGTGCTGTCTCTTCACTGATGCAATTAAGAGAAAAAAGTCAGGCAGGTTCTGGCCTTTTGGATTTTCATGAAATTTTCAGTGTCTGATTTGACATTTCAGTTTCTGATTGTCTGTGATCTGTCATTTATGAATGCTGCAGTGAATAAGTGAGAGCCATTAAACAGCTGCACAATTTAGGGGACTTTTCACAGCCCCGTGGTAGGACTCAGCAGGGGATCAGAGAGGATTAGGCACAAGGAAACAGAAAGGCATTTTAATTTGAGTAATATTAACATTCACATACTGTCATATTATGGAAATGTTTGGCAGTGTGTGAGCTGGGCTATTGAAGCAAAGGCAGGCAAAAAATTAAATAAATAAAATAGCAGCAGCTCAGAATTTTCAGGCTCTCCTCAATTCCTCAATGACTGGATAATGATACAGATAGGTGATCCTCGAGTGTAACATTCAGGAGGAACACAAGCAAAACTGAAGCAGACCAGTAGGGAAATCCCCAGAAAATTCCCAGGTTCTCCAAAGCACCTTTTTTTCCCCCCCCCCCTATTAAAAGACATTCTGTAAAGAGACTGCTATATTCTGGTCCTGGGAAGTCAGCCAGTGATGTTTCTTTATTGTGGTGAAGACATTATGGAGACACAAGGAGGTATAATAAATCCATGGCACGGTTCCTGACTTCAGGGACTCCTGATGAAGCTATTTATAGACCCAGGTATCTACACTAAAACAATAACTGAAATGCATTATGGGTAGGACACCAGGTAGGTAGGACACCAATATAGTTCTAAATTTATTTTTGAATATTGTAGCAATAAAGTAATCAACAATATGAAGCCAGGCTAATCTTGAATAACTCCTTATAATAAATTTTGAGATAAATTTTGACAGCCATAAAAGATAAGGTTTGGTGCATAAAATGGAAAATGCACAGACAAGAAAAAGATATTCAGTATTAATGGCAGGTCTAAAAATGCTAAAACAAAATTAGAGGGTACAAGAGAAGAAAAAACAAATGTAAGTGTCATGAAGTCATCCTGTGTAACCTCACAGTCAATTGATACAGTTTCAAGACTATGTTGGGACCCAGGGGCCAAAAATCTGACAGTACTTTTGCCAAATGCAATCTCCACACCACCACTGTTGAAATCAAAGACTCCCACCTCCTGTGAAGTTCCACAGAGTAGAACCACTTAGCAACAGAATTGAGGGTCTCCAGGTTATATAGGGAAAGTGTGGTGGGGGTGGGTCCAAATATAAGTTGGAGCTCTGCAATTGGTCAGAGTCAACTAATAATACCTTTGTCCCATAATTGTAGCTCGCTGATAATATCATTAAGAAAGGAGAGCTCAGAACTATCTAGGATATGGATGAGCTAAAAAGTCTAACTTTCCCCAAATCCCACCAAAAGGAAAAAAACAAAAAATCCATCTCTTTACCACTCTACCATGAAAACCAGCTTCGTCGACTTGCACAGTGGTTGAGGAAGTGAAACAGGCTTCCTAGTGGATGCACAGAATGAGCATGAAGACTGCTCCTCAACTCACTGGCAACAAGCATAGACAAGTTGTAAAAAGATGAAATGCAGATTCTTTTCTGGATTTCCAATTAACTTGCATTAAAAGATCAGTTATTTTATCTTCCTTTCCTATTATCTTTCAATTGACTTCCTGCATTTTGGACTTAAGGATCTCTGTGTCTTAACTGTATAGTCAGAAAATAATCATTTGGCAATGCTTTAATGAACCTAAGGAGGAACCATTAAAGGAACCCTTCATACTACTAAGACTCACATGTGTAAAAGGTTTTCTAAGAATTAGATATGTCTTTTCTTCATTTTTTTATTACTCTTTGTTTTATCATGGGGCATTAGTATTTGTTTATACTTAATAAAGGCCAATGTGTATGCTCTTCAATCTAATAGCATATGAAGAAGCAAAGATGATAAACATATTTATGGAGGAAAACTCTAAACAGTAGTAGAACAATCTTGGAAAAATTGAATTAACATTTTTATAGTGTGTTGCAGTTTGGATGTGAGCTGTCTCCCCAAACCTCATGTTAATGTAGGAATATTCAGAGGTTAAATTATTTGATTATGAGAGCTGGAAACTAATCAATCCATCCTAGTTTGAATAGACTGACTGGGTGGTCACTGTAGGCCGGTGGGGTGTGGCTGGAGAAGGTGGGTCACTGAAGGCCCTGTATGGGGTCATCCTCCCTATGGCCCCTTCCCCTATCCTCCCTGCTCCAGGACCACTCCCACCCCAGGTTGAGCAGCCTTCCTCCTGGGCCCTTCCTCTGTGATGTGCTGCTTCACCTTGAACCCAGAGCAGTGGAGTCAGCTGTCTATGGATTAAGAATCCTGAAACCATGAGCCCCAAATGAACTCTCCTCATCTAAGTTGTTCTTGTCCAATATTTTGGTCAGAGGGACGTGAAAGCTAACTAAAACATAGATTTGTGAAAACTCATGAACCTTCTATAACCTAGAAAAAGTGCCTCTCGATGTGTAAGGAGGGGCATGCCTA
Source organism: Glaucomys volans (assembly GCA_020662805.1). Lineage (NCBI taxonomy): Eukaryota > Metazoa > Chordata > Mammalia > Rodentia > Sciuridae > Glaucomys > Glaucomys volans. The sequence goes on from JAJEJO010003701.1 coordinate 151,111, forward strand.
TAATCCCGGTAGCTCAAGAGGCTGAGGCAGGAGGATCTTCAGTTCAAAGTCAGCCTCAGCAACTTAGCAAGGCCCTAAGCAACTCAGGGAGACTGTCTCTAAATAAAAATATAAGAAAGGGCTAGAGATGTGATTCAGTGGTTAAGCACTGCTGGGTTCATTCTTTAGTACCAAAAAAATAAAAAAAGCAAAAAGCAGCACCCCTCCTATTTTAGAGTCAAATATATACTTAAGCAAAAAGAGAGAGACAGAGAGAAAGAAAGAGAGAGAAAGTAAAAATTCCAGACTTTTATTTTAGAAAACCCATCTAGTGAGGTTAGAAAAACAGCAATTTATGAGACAGAAGTCATTACTCAAGACCTTTTACAGTAGCAGATATTGCTTAAAGCATGACCACAGAGTAACAGTTTTAAATTCAAACATAAGGATAGGAGATAGAAAAGAAGGGAACATGGAAAAGTGGGGTAAAGTGTAGAAGAAAAAATGAAGAAGTGAAACAGCGAGACAATAACAGTGTCAGATTAAGGTTCTGTGTTGTGGAGTGATTTTTTCCCTGTCAAACTCCTACCCTGCCCTAGGAATTTCTCACTTGCAGATGCCTCAACCCCTCAGCTTTCCTGCACAACACTGCTGCATTAGGTTCTGTGCAGCCCACCCTGGAAATGACACTCTCTTCTTTTACAGTTTAGAGATAGTGGACTTTTTTTTCTTTTGGACAAAATTCATAGTCCTCCGTCACCTGTTCCACATACTCTGCAGGGCCTTATTTTTCACTGCTATATAAAATTCTCTGCTGGAGAACTCAGCCTTTTTATATCCCTCTTGTCTTTCCCTTTCACCTTCAATTTCTGTACTCATTCCAAAGTCTGTATGTTTGATTCCACCCTTTCTCCCATGCAGAATTAATCTGTTTTCCACAAATCTAAATCTTTCATTACTTTCATGGAAAAAAAGACAAATAACAGCCAAATTTTCTCTCTTTCTCTTGATTCAAATTCTTGAGGGGGGTGGGGAATGATTATTTGGAGTATATGTAAGCCCATGACAGACGGTGTAAGCTGGCCTATGTTCCTGTCTCTTGGGTACTGTTCACACTGGCCTGAAGAGGAGGGAGAAAGGTATATGTGAGTTTGTGAATGTGTGCCAGGGGAATATCCTGTCCTTCTCCATAATTCAAACTCTCTGCATTTTAAGTTTCTCTGCATTTACCCAGGATGTCAGCTCCCTAACTGTAATTTCTTTTCAGTCAGTAAAGAAGCCCTTCCCTTCTAAATCAGTTTACCACATCAGAGTAATGATTAGCAAATGAATTCAGTTCTTTCTATGAAGTACCATATCCAGGATCATGTAGAATTTCCATAATTGGAGAAGACGTGCATATTGTTTCTAGAGATAATAAATTTTGGCTGGATATAAATCAGCCGTCAACCTTAATCTTGAAAAATTCTGGCTTGGAGCCAACAGTCTTATTGTGCCTGGTTTAATCCAGCCAGGCAATGAGACAGATGCATAACCCCTCACTTGGCTTTTCCTTATTTTTCAGTGAAAAATGCCTTCCAAGGAAAAATAAGAATTTTAAAAATGATCAATACATATTATTTCCAAAAAATTATCAATTCATATACTTGTAAGCATCACGTACATCTTCTTTCAAGTAAACTATTTTCAACTTCCTTTGTGTTTCTTCCATAGGCTGGAATATTTGAGAGGTGTTAGTCTGAACTTAATTGTCAAGCAAACCCTGCCCATAAATACTTTGAAAATCCAAATACTAATAAAGTCTTTTATGTTTTGCAACCGTTTCACTTGCAACCCCTTCACTTGCAACCCCAAGCAAGTTCTTCTTTCATGAGAACTATAGAAATTCCAGTTGAAATTTTTGGTCTTACATTGCTCTGCCTGTTTGAACAAATAATAGGTGACTTGTTTTCTCTTCATGTCTATTGAATTTATACCAATGCCCCCCTTTTCTTTTTTTCATTTTAAAGTTAACTTTGAATTGATCATGATGAGAAACACTGTCTTAGATCAAAAACAAAATACCAAAGACTGGGAAGATTTTAGACAACAAAAATTTTCCCCAAATTCTAAAGAAGCCCAA
>JAJEJO010003702.1:0-11750 GCA_020662805.1 Glaucomys volans
ACAGACCAAAGAAATTAGAGGAATACAAATAGGAAAAGAAGAGCTCAAACCATCCCTTTTGCTGATGACATGATTCCATATTTAGAAGAAATAAAATTCCTAAAAATTCCACCAGAAAACTTCTGGAACTCATAAATGAATTCAGTAAAGTATCAGGATATAAAATTAATGCTCATAAATCTAATGCATTTCTATTTGTAAGTGATGCATTCTCTGAGAGAGAAATTAGGAAAACTATACCATTCGCAATAGCCTCAAAAAAATAGAATTCTTGGGAATCAATCTAACAAAAGAAGTGAAAGATCTCTACAATGAGAACTACAGAACACTAAAGAAAGAAATTAAAGAAAATCTGAGAAGATGAAAAGATCTCCCATGTTCTTGGATAGGCAGAATTAATATTGTCAAAATGGCCATACTTCCAAAAGTGCTATACAAATTCAATGCAATTCCAATTAAAATCTCAATGACAGATCTCATAGAAATAGAGCAAGAAATCATGAAATTCATTTGGAGGAATAAGAGACCCAGAATAGCTAAAGCAATTCTTAGCACGAAGAGTGAAGCAGGGGGTATCACAATACCAGACCTTCAACTATATTACAAAGGAATAGTAACAAAAACAGCATGGTATTGGCACCAAAATAGACAGGTAGATCAATGGTACAGAATAGAGGACACAGAGACAAATCCACATAAATATAGGCATCTCATACTTGACAAAGGAGCCAAAAACATACTATGGAGAAAAGATAGCCTCTTCAACAAATGGTGCTTGGAAAACTGGAAATCCATATGCAGCAAATTGAAATTAACCCCTATCTCTCACCCTGTACAAAACTCAACTCAAAATGGATCAAGGACCCAGGAATTAGACCAGAAACCCTGCACCTAATAGAAGAGAAAATAGGTCTAAATCTTCATCATGTTGGCCTAGGATCAGATTTCCTTAACTGACTCCCAAAGTGCAAGAATAAAAGCAGGAATCAATGATTGGGATAGAGTCAAACTAAAAAACTTTTTCTCAGCAAAAGAAACAATCAGCAGTGTGAAGTGAGAGCCTTCAGAGTGGGAGAAAATCTTTGCCACAGATACTTCAGATAGAGTACTAATCTCCAGAATCTACAAAGTACTCAAAAATCTTTACACCAAGAACACTAATAACCCAATCAATAAATGGGCCAAGGAAATGAACAGACACTTTACAGAGGAAGATCTACAAGCAATCAACAGATTTATGAAAAAATGTTCAACATCCCTAGTTATAAGAGAAATGCAAATCAAAACTACCCTAAGATTTCATCTTACCCCAATTAGAATGTCTTTTATTAAGAATACAGGCAACAACAGGTGTTGGTGAGGATGTGGGGAAAAGGGTACACTCATTCATTGCTGATGGGAGTGCAAGTTGGTGCAGCCACTCTGGAAAGCAGTGTGGAGATTTTCTTAGAATACTTGGAATGGATCCACCATTTAACCCAGCTATCCCACTCCTTGGCTTATACCCAAAGGACTTAAAATCAGATTACTACAGTGATGCAGCCACATCAATGTTCATAGCTGCTCAATTCACAATAGCTAGATTGTGGAACCAATCTAGCTGTCCTTCAATAGATCATGGATAAAGAAACTGTGGTATATAAACACAATGGAATATTACTCAGCCATAAAGAAAAATTAAATTATGGCATTTGCAAGTAAATGGATGATGTTGGAGACTGTCATGCTAAGTGAGATTAGCCAATCCCCAAAATTCAAAGGTTGATTGATCTCTCTGATAAGTGAATGATGATGCATAATGTGGGGTGGAAGGGAGGCAAGAATGGAGGAAGGAGAGATAGCATAGAAGGAAGCGAGGGGTGGAGTCGGGGTGGAGAGGTAATAATAATAACAGAATGAGAAAGACATCATTGCCCTGAGTACATGTATGAATGCACAGATGGTGTGACTCTACTTTGTGTACAACCAGAGAAACAATAGCTGTACTCCATTTGTGTTCAATGAATTAAAATTAAATGAATAAAAAAAAGAAAGAAAATCTTCAAAACGTTGTCCAACATTGTGAAAAATTTTATATATGAATATCTTAATGCTACCAGGGTTCTCTGTTCTTTTGAGGGAGTACTAATCTTCTAGAATATCAGTCTTCCCCAAATTCCTCTAGTTTGCAGAAATAATCTTTGCCTAGATAAAATATTATCAGCGATGATTAGACACATTAAGGCAATATTATTCAAGCTGCCACAGACAGTAAAATCTTTACAGTGGAAAGAACACTATCCAGGTTTCCAGCCAATATTTAATTCCGATTATTTTAGGGGAATTTTGTTGAAGTCACTCTTTTCCTTGCCAAATCAAAAAATGTCTTAATTTTTTAAAGAAGAGAGAAACAGTCATGATCTCAAGTTAAAAAAAAAAAAATCAATTAAAGTTGTTTTCCAACATTGGCTTGTCATGAATTTTATTCATAATGTACATCAGGGTTTCTTTTTCCAGTCAAGATGGAAAGAAAGACTGTTATCTAATAAAGGGGAAACAAACGAGGTGAGACTTATCATTGTTCCACCTTATTGCCTGGAAGGACAGTCCAGACCTCAGTGCAAGGAAGGGGAACCTAGGCAGAGCCCAGTGATTTTCCTGAGTTGAACTGAAAACTTAAGAGTCCAAGAAACCAGGAGGCTTGAGTTCACAGGAGACAGAACAAAGAAACAGAACTGCAAAGAGAGAGTGAACGAGCTCTTAAAATAAGCAGAGGATCCCTCTTAATGTTGATCTTTGTGAGTGTGTGAGGAAACTGCAAATTCAGAAGAAAGAGAAGAGAGAGAGAGAGAGAGAGAGAAGAAAGAAAGAAAGAAAGAAAGAAAGAAAGAAAGAAAGAAAGAAAGAAAGAAAGAATTCCCTAGAGCTCATATAGCCAGGAAGAGTTTGTGTTCCCACTAGCCACACTGGAAAACTTTACAATTCATGGACCACCAGGTGGAGAATTCAGAAAGGAATTATCTTACTAATAGGGCAAAATTAACCCTAGACTACAGCCTATTCTGGTTCAACCTAACAGTTTTAAAGCAAGTCACTGAAAGATTAGTACACAAGTAATTTAACTGCATCTCAGAATAAATTTTAAAAATATTTACAGGAATACAAAAATAACTAACAAGATAAAATACACAATGTCTGCCAGTCACTCAAGAATTACCAGACATATTAAGAAGGAAAATATGATCCAATGAGGATAAATAAATCAATAGAAACTGATCAGAAATATCAGAGATGATAGAATTTTTAGATACAGAAATTAAAGCATTCACATTACCATTTCCTAAAGATTTGGGAATGCAGAGGAAAGAGCATTTTAAGTAAAAATGCAAAAAGTAAAACATTCAAATTGAATATCTGAGGTAAAGTTTTAATGTCTGAGATAAAATCTATGCTGAATGAAATTAACAACAACTTAGACATTGAAGATTACCACTAGAAACTCTCCAAAAGGGAAACATAATGAAAAGGACTGAAAAAATAAATAATACACTATAAATAAAATATAGGATAACTTCAAATAAGCTAGAAATAAATGTAATTGGAGTCACCAAAAGAAAGGAGAGAGTAAAGGGAAAAGAAAATGTTTGAAGATAGAGTGGCCTAAACTTTTCCAAATTGAGAACTGTAAGCTCACTGAAACCTAAAATCTCAACCCTAAACGCAAGAAATATCAAGAAAAGTACACCAAAATGATCATAATCAAATTTCTTAAAACCAGTTATGAAGAGGAACTCTTAAAATCAGAAAAATACACATATTAGGTACAAAGAATGAGAATAATTGACACACAGCCAAAATATCTTGCCAAAAAGTCCTCCAGGAAGAAGAAAAAACAACACAAAGTGGAAAAAATGGGTCCACACAAGGAAAAGAACATGGAAAACAGTAAGTATGTAGACATATATAAAGGATAATCTAAAACAGAGGTTACTCTGCTAGCAAGAATTCTCTCCCAGAAATGTTGCAAAAATCCAAACAGAAATTAACATCATCATCCAAACATCATGTAGACTCCCTAATGTATCTAGTTACTGAGTTGATTGTAAAGTTTTCCCAGATAATTTACATAAACATCTGTCTTTTAAATCCAGACTGCCTGGTGACCCAGTGGTCTGTGGTATGCAAAAAATTGTGGTTCCTACTTATTCCTGTGGAAGGAAGAGTGACAGGAAAACAAGGACCCTCCACACTGAAGCAAATCTATTTCATTTCTATTAGATCCTTGAGGGCTTATCTCCTTGGGATGAAGGGAATGCAGACATCACATCCTCTTTTTGCCCATACTGTAGGGGGTGGTGGAATCTTCCCAAACCCTGATGCATGACAAGGTGGAGACCACAGAGGAACCCAACCTGTACTACACCTCCTATGTCATTTATACTCATGATGATTTCCAGTAATGACAGCATTTTAGGTCACCTGATGCACAGAGAAGAAAAACTCCTGTATTTTCCTATTTAGAGATTTCAAAGTACCAAGGATATAAAAGTCTGTTAAACATAGTGCAAGAAATAAAATCTAAAAGGTATTTTATCTTTCCTAACATTTCCATCATTACAAATTATAGGAATCATTTTATAAGAATAGAATGTACTTAGCCTGACTGTACTCTGCTTTCCTAGTGACAGTTTTAATATGTGTACATTCCCAGAAGGAAGTCCAGTCATAATGCAATGAACAGGAGGAACTCAGTGGGCAGACCTGCTGTGTCATTGCCTAGATGGGCCTTTGACAGTTCTGAAATTAATTTCATAAACCCTTAAGTTGGTGGAAATTACTCTCAGATTCTACAGCAAGGTTGATGCTCAAACTCATTATTGGGCATTGTGAGTTTTCTTCCTTGTTTCTTTTTTATAGTCATTTTTGTGAGAATTCTCGAGTGGTAATAGCAATACCCCGTAAATCACATATATTTTAAATGAGAGGTCTTTGAACTACTGTTGTGTGTGTGCATCTTGATTCTCTTCTTTTATCTCGAGTTCTTTCCCAGATGCTCTCATGGTCCATTATGTACATATATTCTAGATGGCTCTAGTTCACCAATTCTTCAGAAATGGAGAGTTATGCAGATCCAACACTATACTCTGCTCTACATTTGAAAGAACATGGCAACTAGAAAATACAAATGGGCTGTCACTCCCATATTTCCCTTGCTAAAAGTGAATTACCATGTTCTAGTCATCCCCCAAGTTATAGTGATTTGGTCTCTGTAGTCAGAAGTTATAGATTTTTTACCTAGTGGAACCTTGCCACAAAATAATTCTAAACATTGATACTAATTAAAGCTGCAATCTTATGCAGGGTGCTATAGGAGATGTTAATTATGTTTGAATTGGTGAATATTAATTATACACAATGGTGGGTTTCATTATGGTATGTACATGTATATAATATTATTTGATCAATTTCATTCACCAACAATTCATCCCTTCTGCTCCTCTCCTCCCTCCTCGAAATTCTCTTCCTCTACCTTAGTGGTCTCCCTTCTACTTTCATGGTGTCCTTTTTTCTCCCTGCCTTTTTCGCACTAACTTCCACATATGAAAGAAATGAGGCACTATTTTGCTTAATGTGATACTCTCTAGTTCCATCTTTTTTGGCAAATGACATAATTTCATTCTCCTTTATGGCTGAATAAAACTCCATTATGTATATGTACCACATTTTCTTTATCAGTTCATCTGTTGATGGATACCTAGGCTGATTCCATAACTTGACTATTATGAATTGTGTTACAATGAACAGGGTTATTCATGTACCTCTACAGTATACTAACTTTAATTCTCTTGAGTATATACTAAGGAGTGATACAGCTGGATCATGTGGTGCTTCTGTTTTTAGGTTTTTGAGGAATTTTCATGCTGATTTCCATAGTGACTATGTTAATTTACATTCCCACCAACAGCATATAAGAGTTCCTCCCTCACTTTCCATCCTTGCCAGCATTTATTATTATTTAGGAGAAATAAATTCTCGATGTCACTTGGAGAAAATAAGATAGTGCATGATGGCCATCCACTAAAGTGTGGACTGGATGAGATGAGCCTGTGAAAGATGGTGATTTTCAAATAGTTAATGTTAATCGATCTTTGGACCATGAAATCAATCACTTGGTCTTGACCAACATTTCAGAATGTTAAAGAATAGGGGAGGATAGAATGAAACAGAATAGCATAGAACAGAAAGATCAGCCTACACTGTACACGGTAAAAGTAAGCACAAGTATATTAACATTAAGCCAGTTTCCTAAAATATAATTCCAAGTTTGGTTGGTTTTCTGCTTCTGCTTTGAACACTGATATATTTACAAAATGAGAACATTTTGCATGTTTTTCTAACTCTTATAAATAAATATTTCATGGAATTTCCTAAAAGATAGTGGATGTCAATTTAATGCCCTGTTTTCAATGGATGCATATTACTTGACAACATGGATGTACAATCATTTGCATGATTATTGACCTATTTTAGTAGTTTGCATTTTTTCCAGTTTTTATGCATGATTAACAGTGTTGTCAAAAACATCCTGAAATATGCATGCTGTTACTGTGATTTTATTTCTGTGGTCTAGATTCCCATAAGTAGGAGTTCTTTTAATGAGGTTTACAAACTAACATCTGAAGTAATTCCAAAACAGCTTATTTTAGATGAGTTTTTTGTTCTGGCTTTTATTTATGAATGTTTGGATATATGGTTTATTGCCTTTCTTCAGAGTCTGGGTATGCTAGTCAGGGTTCTTATTTGCAACAAAAGAAATCAACTTGGTTAATAAGTACCAATGTTCAATTGGGAAGAAAATTAGTAGATAACACAATTGAGAGAAAGCTGGAATATCAGACCAAGAACAAGGAGAAATGCACCCAAGTCCTACACGGACACAATTTTTCAAGAAGACATCTAATGTCACAATAACCTACACAGAGTTGAATATTCAACACCAAAGCCTTGAAAGATTTGTTTATGAGCCTGAATCTGTATTTTTCCCTGAAGATTTCTAAACCCAGGCAGGAGAATCAATTTCAATGACCATAGGACACATGCTACCCCACTATCTCCTAGGGATTTAGCAGGAGGACTATATGTCTCACTTAGTTATTCATAAATGTAAACAAATTTGTCTCTCATTCATTTTCTGAAGACTTCCAAAGTCATTAGTGTTCACAACTTTTACTACCCATAATCCACATTGACTTCATTTTATGTGTACGAAACTAAAATTTTAGTGACACAAATTTGTCCTGACATAATTGCACAAGTTCTCATATCTTCCCAAAGCCTCAGAAATTACTTCCTCTGGATTATAACTATTGTCCTACAGTTTTTTCACAATTTTATCTGGCTATTCTATAATCAGTGAACTAAACCATAAATTTCACCACAACCAACCTTTTACATAATACAATTGAAAAGGAAATAACAAAAATAAGTTAATAAGTAAAAAATTAAAACAAGTTTAACTAACTAAAAGTTAAAACAGCGTGAAGTCAAAATGTAGAGAAGAAAATATAGGCATAGGCTGTAGTTTTCAATTATGCATTGGCTATAAGGTTGTGATCAACATTTATGGTTTCACTATGTCCTCTATACTGTCTTTAGACAGTATACTGTGGTTTAAATGTTTCTGTTCCCAAAATTTATATATTGAAATCCTAACCCTCAAGTTAATGACATTAGGTCATGATGGTGAATCCCTCAAGATCAGGATTAGTGCCCTTCATAAAAAGGGCTCAGGGAGCTCATTCCCTCCTTTCATCATATAAGGATGCAGTTAAAAGAGTGCTATCAATGAGGAATGGACTCTTATCAGACACTGACTCCGCCAGCATCTTAATCTAGGGCCTCCTAACCTCTAAAATTATCAGAAGTAACTTTCTGTAGATTTCTAAACCAACTAGTCTATAGTATTTCATTATGACAGCCTCAACCATCAAACACCACTGTTAACCAAGACTCTGCTTAGTTAGCTTTCTCAAACTTTTTTATGTAAGAGATGAGAACCTCACATGGTCATCTTTGCTGTGATACCAACTCCAAAATCTCAGAAGGTGACAAGACAAGCATTTATTTTCCTTTAAGTTAGGAACCAATTGCAAGTCAACTGTGACTGGTGTCTATCTACATACCTACTCAGGTCTTTTGTTTTCTTGTACCCAGAATTCAGGAGCAGCCATCCACCTCTTTCCTTACCCAGTTACTCTTCTGCCTACTCAAACAACCAGCACTTTCTTCTCAATGTCCAATTAAGATCCTTCAAATTAAAGATCTCTTAAACAGGGATGGGACCAGGGTGAGGTCAAGTATGGCACTTCTGGGTACAAAATTTATGCAGTGCCAAAGTTACAACACTCAAAATGAATAATCCTAATGTAACATTTTAAAATGTAAGATTGATCCAAAAGGTCACAATGAACTTAAAATTTTAAATGGAGATAGTTTTCATATTATTGATCTTTCTTTTTCCCTCAGTCTCCAGTATGGTTCAGCCTAGTGCTGATATTGACTTCTGTCATTATTTAAACTTTCAATACTGTGAATTTGGCAATTTTTAACTTTTAAATATTTCATTAAAATGGTACTTAATTTCATTAAGATATTGAGATTTTTGGCAACCAAGGCAAACATATCCCTTGTCTTACCCTAGTCTAGGTCCTGTTGCTAAGATCTCCAGTGAGATCCATATTACTAAAACCGAGGTCTCAGTTCTGGGTACTCATCTCACTTGGCCTATGAGCAGCATCTGACATGGGCAAACACTATGTTTTTTAACCATTCCCTGTGTAGCTTGCAAGACACATCTCTCCAAGATCTGGCTTACTGGGCACTCCTGGGTCTTTTGCTGTTTCCTCCACATAAAAGCATTTTCTTAACATTGGAAGGCATCTTGATTCTCAGATTTCTTCACTTTTATACTCACCAAAATTGAGTTCCATGGTTTTAAAAAAATCTTTTGATTTAAATACTCAAATTTACATATTAAGCCCAAAGCAGACCCCTGAAATCCAAACTCTTATAACAGAATGCCTATTCATCTCCATCTCATCCCCTTGCCTGTTGGCTCTGAGTCATTCCTACCTTCCCCTATGATCTTTCATTCTGGCTTCCACATCATTTCAGTCCATGGGTCACACTGGAGGGCAGGAGCAGATAAAAGCCATTCTATTTCTATGGGGTCACAAGCAATGAGTGACCCTCCTTCAGTACCTTAGCTTCAGCTGGAATGCCTGAGTATCCACTGGGAAACTCATGTCTTGGCTCTGTATCCACAAAAGCTCCAATTTTTTGACTCAGAAAATGCCTCCTCCTTTTGCAGTTTCTCCAGCCCAAAGATCATAGTTGTTTCCTGCAGGTCGAATCTTGATTTTTATCATCATCTTATACTATAAATTCAAACCATCAACAATATTATATGGCTCTACTTCGCAAATATATCTGCAGTATGATTACTTCTCACCACTTCCCACTACTAACAACCTTCTCCAAGACATCATTTCTCATCTTAATCATTATAATATCCCAACTGCACCCACTTTTCTGCCTAGTTATTCGTAGTCTATCAATCACAGTGATCCTTCCAAAATATAAATCAGATCATGCCACATTTCTGCACAAAATCAGGCATCTATTTCCCAACTCACTTTGATATGGCCTACAATTGGCTTGTATGGGCTGTTTCCTCTATGCTTACTCCCGCCACGTTCACTGTGAGTTACTCTGATCACTTTGAAATGTAGCTCATTTCTTCATATTCTTTGTATTTTCTATTTCCTGTATTTAGAACTTTCTTCTCCAAGATATTTTCATTTTCTGCTCTCTTTCTCTTTCATCATATTTCTGCCTGGAAGATCACCCCATCAATTCAGCTTTCTCTAAACCCCAATATTAGGTAACAAGACCCCCACCCTCTGATCGTCCTTATATACCTAACCCTATTTTATTTTTATGCACATCATTCATCAAAGTTTGACACATGGTGTACCTACAGGCTTATTTGTCTATCAGGCTCTGCCTTCTGTGACTCTAGCTCATGAGAACAGGAACTTGCTCCTTTTGTTCACTGCTGCATTTCCAGGACCTAGAAAGGTGACTGACAGAAAATAGGCACTGAGCAGCGGATTTTGAATGAACAAATGAGTGAATTACAAGCAAATATCATACCATCATCTTTAAGTTAACTCTTTTCCAGATACTATCAGCATGGTGTGATCAATATATTGAAACTACGTATTGATGAACTCCTACATCAAATTCTGATACAGTTCTGGCTTTGAAAAATCCTGCTATCTTCTAATCAGTAGAATAAAAGAAATCCAAAGAAAATGTATTTTTCCACACAAATAATTGCACACCAGGCATCAGAGTACATTGATATGCTCCAGTAAGGAGATCACATCTGAAACAGGAACTGTAACTAAAGTTACCACCCTCACCTTCCAGAACTCATCTATCTTCAGCACCAGTCACATTGGTGAGAGAAATGAAGATGGGGTATAAATTAACTCCCCTGCATCTTTAAAACATTAGCATGTGGCTCTACTTTTTCTGTATCCCAAAGATGCAGTATTGCTCAGGTCAAAATTCTGTTTATTGAGTGGCTCAACAAAACCTCCTGTTCTGACTGGTAATCTGCAGCAGCATTATGAATCCCAAGAAATTAGTTTCCATTCACAGATGTGTCAAATAAACATAAAAATGCAGCAATGGTGATGGTAGGAAGGAACAGTGCCATTTATACAATCCTAGAATGAAGATGCACAGGGTTTGTTTTTCCTCAAAAGTCCTTTGAACTCTTTTCATTCATAAGTACTGGATCACTGCATCAATTCCATTTGATAATTAGGAAAAAGGCTACAGGTTCTATAATAATGAAAATTCAAATTAAAAGGCATCTTAGCAGATTGGCCAACTATCTTAATCCCTCTGATCTAATACGGGAGGCAGATAAGCCTTCTGATCACTGTGCTAACTCTGTTGCCCACTTTGCCATTAATGATGAAGGGATGATAGTTGGTTTCTATCCCTCTAGGATCAACTGTCCCCACTGTGATCAAAGAACTTCTTTCACCTCGATCATCTCACAGGATAATCTACCATCTTTGTCCATTTGGATTGTTAGAACAAAATATCTAAGACCTGATGATCTCTAATAACTTATAATGAACAGAAATTTATATGTTACAGTTCTGGAGAGACTAAGATGAAGGCACTAACACTGGTGATGGCTGCCTGCTGCTTCCAAGATGGTACCTTCTTGCTGTTTTCTCATATCCTGAAGGTAGGAGGACAAGAAAGAAAAAATTCTGTGAGAAGCTTCTTTTTTTTATTTTTCTTATTTTTATTGATTCTTCTTAGTTATACATGACAGTATAATCCATTTTGATATAATTATACAAACATGGAATATATCTTATTCTAATTCAGACTCCAAACTTCTCCTTCCCCTTCCTTTTCCCACCCCCTGTTCCATTCCCTGTATTGATCTTTCTACCATTTACTCATAGTTATTTTTTGTGTATGTCCATGATGTGAGATTCACTGTGGTGTATTCATATATGTACATAGGAAAGTTGTGTCAGATTTATTCTACTGGCTTTCCTTTTTTATATCCCTCCTCCCTTCCATTCATTCCCCTTTGTCTAATGCAGACACTTCTTTTTTTTTTTTTTTTTTTTTTTTTTTTTAAATGGAGTACAGCTATTGTTTCTCTGGTTGTA
>JAJEJO010003702.1:12150-66688 GCA_020662805.1 Glaucomys volans
TTGGTAGGCTTTTGATGACTTCTTCTATTTCATTGCTTGAAATTGATCTATTTAAGTTGTGTATTATGTCCTCCAAATTCAGTTTGGGTGGCTCATATGCCTCTAGGAACCTGTTGATGTCCAGACACTTCTTAAAAGAAGAAATACAGTCCACAAAAACATGAAAAATGTTTGGCATCTCTAGCAATTAGACAAATGTAAATAAAAAACTATACTGAGATTTCATTTCACTGAAGTCAGAATGGCAATTATCAAGAATACGAGAAACAATAAATGTTGGCAAGGATGTGATAAAAAAAAAGTTACACTCATTCAGTACTAGTTGAAATGCAAATTGGTGTAACCACTCTGGAAAGCAGTATGGAGATTCCTCAAAAAACTGGGAAGCTTCTTTTATAAAAAACAGCTCAGGTCATCACACAAGGAAGCAGGCAGGGGGTTGGGGAAGGGAGAGAGAGAGACTTTTTCTCTTGCCAAGGACAAAATATATACCCCAAAGTCAAGCCCCAGTGACCCACCTCCTCTAGCCATTCCCTACCTGCCTACAATTACCACCCAGCTAATCCCTATCAGTGGATGAATGCACTGATTAGATGAAAACTCTCATAACCCAATCATTTCACCTCTAACTTTCTTGCATTGTTTCACACATGAGCATCATGGGGCCATCCAATACCTGAACCATAGCAGATATAGAATATTTATGCTTTGAGTTGAACATCTAGGTATTTATATCTATCATCCTACTTCTCTGACATACTCCGTACTGTTAGATGAAGCCATTCCACTTCATGGTGCTTAAATCCCTGATGCCTCTACTATTCTTTTAAGGCAATGGACATTGGATTTCCCAAAGTTTTGCCTTCAAAGGACAATTTATTATAATAGACCATAGGTAAAAATTTAAATAATTGCTTTATTATTGTGTTTAGTAAATTTCCAGATTCCTTTCTCAGAAACTTAAGATTTCCTGTGCCTTCTATCCCTACTGAATCCGATATCTTCTATTTTCACTCATGGTAACAATTTTTGTATTCTCGTGTGCAATCAACAGAAACCTATTCTGCTAAATCCCTTAAGCCAAAAAGGAATTTTCTGGAATGACATTGTATTAGTTATGTATTACTGTGTAACTGATTATGGAAAACTTAGCAATTGAAAACAATAAGTAGTTATATCATCTCACAGTTTCAGCAGGTCAGGACACCTGGCATGGCTCAACTGGGTGGTTTTGACTGAAGGTCCCTCCTGAAACTATAATCAAAGTCTAGACTACAGCCATTTTCAGCCTAGACTAGAAGAGAATCTGCTCTTAAACTCACACACAAACCTTAGGTCCTTGCTGGTTGTGGCCCAGGGACATTAGTTCTTTGTGTATTTGTCCCCATGGAGTGCTCACAAAAATGCCAGCTGGCTTCCTCAAGGCATGCAAGGAAGCATGCAACAAAGTCAGAAGTCACAATCTCTCCATAATCTAATCTCAAAAGTGTTATTTTATGACTTTCATCATATTCACTTGTTAGAAGTGAGTCATTAGGTCCAGCCCACACTAAAGGAGGGAGAATCACTGAAGGGAACATGAAGCACTAGGGCAGGGATTGTTGAGGGTCATCTTAGAGGATGCCTACTCCACATGTCAAGTATTTCACATAATTTGCAAGAAGGCCCGGAAACCCTTTTAGAAAACTCTAGGTTGACAGTCAAGAACTCAACCAGGTCACGTCCCAATAACTGTGATTATAATGCCACCACTGGACACTTGCTATTGTCCTCACTGGTGCTGCTGCACTGGACTGAACTCCACTGTTACCCCTAATGTAAAAACTTATAATAAATTATGAGGTTCAGTGACCTGGATTTGAACATCTGTTTTCCTCAGACTAAATCCTTTGCCTGTACCTTAGCAGCCAGGGAGTTGAGACAGGAATATCTGTCCCTTTCTCATTGTGGAAAGTGGGGCCTAATTGAGATTCCCCTAAAATAGGAAGGGTTGCAGATTCTAGAGAGCCAGAAATAAACAGCCAGACAGAGACTTAAATAGATTTATAGATAAAATGTTCCTTATACTTGTCTAATGTACAGATTTTCTTGAACTGTTTCCTCTGCATGTGAACACAAGCTATAGATTATTTTGATTATAATTCCAAAATGTTCATGTTTTCATTTGTATCTCTATATTTTTGATGGAAATTGTTTTATTCTTTCATTTCTAAAAAAAATGTTAGATATATACAGACTGGTTTAATCTGGCTTCATAACAGATTCAGTCAAGATCAGACATGTCACCAAATGTCTAGCTTCATGTAGAGTGATTC
Organism: Glaucomys volans; assembly: GCA_020662805.1. NCBI lineage: Eukaryota > Metazoa > Chordata > Mammalia > Rodentia > Sciuridae > Glaucomys > Glaucomys volans. The sequence continues at coordinate 14,466 of JAJEJO010003702.1, forward strand.
TAATGTCATAATTCAATGTAGGAATTCCTACACCCCCCCATTGACTATTCAGAATGCTTGCCTAGAGTCTGACATATATGAATTATTATTACTCATTTTATTTAAAGCTGATAGCACTATAACTATGTATGTATCTTTAGGAGACATGCTGTTGGTTCATTTATACCCATGTTAAAGTGATGTCTTATCTTTTTTTAAAAATGGAAAAAATGTAAAGGACTCTAAGAACTCTAAGAAATTAAGGCTAGTGACAAAAAAGAAGGTATAATGAGGAACATAACATACTTAGTCCACTTAATTTTTCATGTTTAGTTCTTAGTACCAGACCAGGCCCAGGTACTAAAAAGAGTGAATTTATAATTTTTTTTTATTTTTATCATAGAAAATTAACTAGTTGTCTTAGATAACAAAACATGGATGTGCCAACAAACTGGGCTGGGCTACATAAGGAACTTTGAAATCATTTAATGGATAATATTCAACAAATATGTATTGGGTATATATTACTTGGTGGTAATGTCTACCAACTAGCAATAAAGCAGTTAACAAGGAAAACCTCATCCCTGATCTTAGGAAACATGTGAAAATAGATAACAAGTTACAGAGATGATAGATTGATTAGATAGATGATAGATAAGATAGATGATAGATAGATACATAGATAGATAGATAGCCCAAAAGGTACTTTAATGGCAAATAACAGGAGGAGTAGCTAGTTTACTTGAAGCTTGAAGCTTTCTTCTCTAGAGAGAGATGATATTTAATTTCATACTTATACATGATGATTCTTCATTTTGGTGTATTTTTACTGACTGGAGGAATTATGCCGTAGTGAGCCTGAGCTACCATGATGCCATAGACTGGGTGGTTTAAACCACAGAAATTTATTCCTCGCAGTTATGCAATCTAAAACTCCAAGCTTAAGGTGCTGACCCACCTGGTGTTTGGTGAGGACACAGATGTCTCTTCATGGTGGAGAGTAGAGATAGGAAGCAAGTTCTCATGTCTCTTCTCATAAGGGCACAAATTCCATTTAGGAGGGCTCCTCATGACCTAATAACCTACCAAAAGCCCCACCATCTAGCACTACTTCCTTACCTATGTTAAATCCAACATACATAAATCATATCACATTTTGGGTGATTCACAGATTCTTCTATGTAATTGTAGAGCAATCTAATTAATAATAGTAATTTGTATTTTGCATTCCTTCAATGATTTTCAAACCTAAAACTGAACAGAATTATTTAGGTTTGTGGCTATTTAGTTTAATAATTACTGTAGAAAACTGATGGAAAGTATGTTATTTCTGAATAGAAATTCTTTTCATTTTCTTTTTTATTGTTTTTTCTTTATTGGTGGTGCTGGGGATCAAACACCAGGTCTTGCACATGCTAAGCAAGTGCTATACAATTGCAGTATACTCCCAACCCTAGACAGAAATTCTTAGCTTTGCTCTGCTATGTTGTTGAAACAGAAAGAGGCAAATTTTATGAGATTCAATTCTAAACCTCATAAACTTCAAAAACTGTAATTTTGAAATATGTAAAAAAGAAAATGATTGTGTTTGCCCTTGTATCTATAAATTTTCTTGTAGACTCCTTGAAGTTGGGAATGTGTGTCCCCCACATTATGATGAACATAGCACTCAAAATTGCTTAAGGTTGATGTAAAACAATCAGATGGATTCCATTTATATTAAATATCCTTTCATTTCATCTAATCAGTCTCACAAAAAAAATGAGGAAAAAAAATTCTGTGTGTGAAGAAAGCAAGAGAGTGCATTTTTCAAATGTTAACACATAGACGAGAAGGAAAGTCACAATGTTATAACCCTGCCATAAAACGGAGCTCTAATCTCACCGTGCATCTGTTCCATGTGCCATCAATTAGTTTGATGAAATAGGCTAACAGTGCAGGAGTGATTAGCAGGAAAGATTAAATTCACTTCAGTTTTAATTACAAATCTTTGCCCCTAAAGTTTTATTGGCTTGAAAGAACCCCTACTATTCTGTCTCTCTCCATAGTTGATGTGCATTTCATCACATTACTTTGAAATTATTAGTGCATTTTCTTTGGTACTTATTTCTTATTGCAGACTTTATCCACAAATGTTGCTGAAATGCCCATATGCCAGTAAAAGCATAACTAAGACTGTTCAAACCTCACTAATTCAAGTTCAAATTATCTTTAATTTGATAATTAAATGTGCATCTGTTATATGCAGAGAACTGAGGTTTACTTATTTGTTAGTGGACCTTTGTTTTATTCACTCACTGCCTCATTCATTTATTCATATAGATATTAAGTTAGTGCCTGTTATGTTCCAGAAACTGATGGAGTTCTTAGGATATAGAAGTGAATCAAAAGAAACAAAATTCTTGAGCTGCACATGACCTATATTATAGTGGCTAGAGAAAAACCAATTGTTCTGAGATGAATTTTGTTCCCTGCTCCAGAATTCTTATGTTGAACTCTTAATCCCAGTACATTAAATGTAACCATATTTGAGGATGAGATTTATAAAGAGGTAATTTATCATTTCTCCTTTTCATTTTTAGTTGTTTCTGTTGTTTTTTTTTTCCTTTTATTTGTCCATTTTTATCTTTTTATGTTTTTTTTTTCCCCAGTGTTGGAAATCAAGCTCAGGGTCTTCATGCACACCGTAGGGGGGTTCTGCCTCACAGCTATGTTCCCAGCTCATTTGAGAGAAAGAAAGCTGAAGTCCAGCTGCAACTCAGTCTGATCAAACCTTAGCAGATGCCTTTACTTAAAAAAGAAGGGTAAGCTCCCAGTTGCAGTCCAATCCCCAGGCAGACAGATGGTGGGAGGCTGACATCCTGCTCCTGGATAGACACCCTGATATGGTTTGGATCTGAAATATCCCCAAAAGCTCATGTGCTCTGATGGAACCAATAGTGATTGAGAAGTGGTGTGCTATTGGAAGGTGGTGGAAAATATAGAAAGTGGGTCTACTTGAAAGAAAGTAGATCACTGGGGACATGTCCTTAGAGGGCATATCTCATCCCTGGCCCCTTCCTCTTTCCCTCTTTTCATCCTAGCCATACCTGCTTAGTTCATGTATGGTTGAAAAGATTGAAGGTGAATCCAGCTGAAAGAGAGCTGTGATTTCAGCCCCACTTTTCCTCATGAAGCACCTATATCTGCACCAGAGTCCAAGCAGAGGACAAAAGCCTCAGACCCTTCAACATGACTGGAGCAACCAGCATCAGAATTGGTTTCAGGTAACAGAGCTGCCTGTGGAAGGACTGGGGAGGTACTGTCTGTGGAAGGACTGGAGAGGTAGCCTAGTGGTAGAGCACTTTCTTAGTATGCATGAGTCACAGCACAGGAGGAAAAAATAAAAAGGATTGTGGAAATTCCTAAGCCCTGCTAGAGGTTACCACTACTACAGTAGGAGTATTCACAGAGGGTGGAAACTATACAGTCTGCTGTATACACCACCTCTGTCTGAAGTAACAGGAAGTCCCCACTCTTAAAAGAATTGCACAGGTGGTGAGTCTTTCTAATTCTGAAATTTTATGCTCTGAGCCCAAACCCAAGAATCACACTCACTATGGATTCCACCTGGAAATTACCTCAACATTTCACACCAAACTGATTCCCTCAGATATGCTGGCAAAAGTAAGCTACATGTAGAGAAGGATAACACCTAAAAGAAGAAGAAATATCCTTCTCAATAGATGCACAAATTTCAACATAGAAACACAAGAAATATGAAAAAAGGTGATATGTCACCTCCTAAAGTTCATAACTGCATATTAGCAGATTCCAAAGACAGTGAAGTAGACATAGTGCACTTAGATTCAAAATAATGGTTTTTTTAAATCTCAGTGAAATCCAAGAGACTACACATAAACAATCAAAGAAAGAAAGAAAGCAGAATATGACTGAGCAATTTAATAAAGAAAAAGATTGGAGGAAAACCCCTTGGAAACAAAAAACTGAATAATGTAAGAAACACACTCACCTACTGAAACCCGAAGGATGGACTAAGAGACAAAAGGTACAGAGAAAGCTAGACTTTTACTAATGGTTTTGCAAACTCTGGTGTAGGCACACCCAGAACAATAACCATCAGCATTTTATCCCCTAGAGCACAAGGTACCTCCTGTAGTTCCTCATTAGCTGAGTACCATGAGGTGCACAATCTTCCCTAATATCACCGTGGTTTTACTGTCTGCTATTGGTTTATTTAAAGAAATGTATCTCAGATGTCTCCATGTCCCTTTTTCTTTTGTGGCAGGAAGGTCTTTTTGGCATGAGTGCATCTTGGCAAGTACGCAGTATATCTCTGTATGCAGTCCCTTCCCCACCACCACCTCTGTCACACTCAGTTATTAACCGCTGGTAACCACTCTGTTCTATTTCTCCTCCAGCTATTTTTTTTCTTACATCTCCAATCATTTTATACTTAATGCCAAATATTGTATTTTGAAAATGGATTACCAGACATTCCATTTCTCATAGTAAGTCAGATTAAAAAACAAACTCTTTTTTTTAGTTTTATTTGTTAAAAAAAACTCTTTTGAAAACCTCTATGATAGACTAGATCAAGCAGAAGAAAGATTACTTGAAGATAAATCAAAAATACTACACTGAAACAGCAATAAATAATCAATAAAAGAAGGAAAAGAACATACAAGATCTCTGGAACACCATTAAAAATCAAATATCTAAACAATTAGCATTCCCAGAGGGAGAAGAGCTACTTGCTTAGGGCATAGAAAATGTTCTCAGTAAAATAATGCCAGAAAATTTCCCAAATTTTGAGGAAGACATGAACATCCAGGTAAAAAAGGATTTTTAGAACTTCAAATAGGCATGATCAGAAAAGAACCTCTCTGTGACATATTATAGTTAAATTCTTAAAGTATGGGATGTGTCCATAATATTAAGAGCATAATTATCAGAGACTCTGAGGGGAAAAAAAAGAATATTCAAAAAAGAAAATAAATAATTGATGAGAATAAGTACATATGTTTCAATAATAACTCTGAATATAAATGCTCTTAATTCTCCAGTTGAAAGACACAGTGGCTGAACAGATTAGAAACTGAGACCCAACAGCATGCTGCCTACCAGGTACTCACCTCACCTGCAAAGACATACACAGACTGAAAGTGAAAGAATCAGAAAAGGTATTCCAAGAAAATGGAATCTTTACACTTTAAGCTAAAATCTGTTAGGAGACAAAAAAGGTAGCTATATTTTGACCAAGGAAAAGAAGAAATAATATCTATAAATATACATAAAATTTTATTTTTATAATTAAAAATGTAAATCAGGACCTGCGGTTGTGGCTCTGTGGTAGAATGCTTGCCTAGCATGTGTGAGGCACTAGGTTCGATTCTCAGCGCTGTATATAAAAATAAATAAATAAAAGTCCATCAACAACTAAAAATATGTATGAAAAATTTTTAAAAATAAAAATAAAATGTAAATCAGAGCAACAATTTTATAAAACAAACACTACTGAATCTAAAGAAAGAGATAGGACCCAAAACAAAAATAGTCAACAACTTCAATACCCCAGTGTCACCAGTCCAGACAAAATATCAATAAGGAAACATCAGAGTTAAATTACATTGCAGGTTAAATGGACCTAACAGACATCTACAGAATATTATATTGAGGTACAGAGTATATATTATTTTCATCAATACATGAAACTTTTCCCAGAATAGACCATATATTAGGTCACAGAGCACGTCTGAACAAATTTTCAAAAACTGAAATAATTTCTTCTATCATGAGATGAAATTAGAAGTCACCAGCAAGAGAAATTTCCAGAAATTATACAAACACACTATTGAACAGTGAGTCACTGCAGAAATCAGAGGTGAAAAAAATTTCCTAAATCAAATGAAGATGAAAACACAGTATACCAGAAACTGGGATACAGAAAAAGTAGCACCAAAAGATAAATTAATAATTAATCTACATCAATACGAGGGAAAGAAAAAAGAGAGAGCAAGAGATCTCAAACAACAAACCTACGGGTGCATCCCAGAAAACAAGAAAAGAAAAATCAGTAGAAGAAAAGAAATAAGAAAGATAAGAGCAGGAATAAACAAAATAGAGACTAAAAGAACAATACAAAGAATCAATGAAATGGAGAATTGTTTCTTTAAAAAGATAAAACTGGAGATTAGTGTTCTATCTGAAGTGTGTCAAAGCTTTTCTCCCACTCTGTAGGTTCTCTCTTCACATTGTTGATTGTTTCCTTTGCTGAAATAAAGCTTTTTAGTTTGAATCTATCCCAATTATTGACTCCTGCTTTTATTTCTATACAAATAACCCAATCAATAAATGGGCTAAGGAAATGAACAGACACTTCACAGGAGAGGATCTCCAGGCAATCAACAGATATATGAAAAAATGTTCAACATCTCTAGTAATAAGAGAAATGCAAATCAAAACTACCCTAAGATATAATCTCACCCCAATTAGAATGTCTATTATCAAGAATACAAGCCACAATAGGTGTCGGCAAGGATGTGGGGGAAAAGGTACACTCATACATTGCTGGTGTGATTGCAAATTGGTGCAGCCACTCTGGAAAGCAGTACGGAAAGAGATTCCTTAGAAAACTCAGAATGGAACTACTATTTGACCCAACTATCCCTCTCCTTGGCCTATACCCAAAGAACCTAAAATCAGCATACTGCAGTAATGCAGCCACATCAATGATTATAGCAGCCCAATTCACAATAGCTAGATTGTGGAACCAACCTAGATGCCCTTCAGTGTTGTAAAGTGGAACAGGAGCGGCCTGTGGGGGTAAGGAGGGTGAGTGCAACGGCGCTAACACCATGCTGGGAACTCGGGTTCTGAAGACCAGGCTCAGTTTAATGTGGAACAAGCAAGCTTATATAGCAGACGTTCACTAATTACCATTACAAAAAGCTGTTAACGCCCCCCGTGCTATGCTCCCGAGCATGCTCGTGCTAGCTTCGTGATTGGCTCGTGATCAGCTCATGATCAGACCAATTACAGGAAGAGAAAGCGCCTGAGCTCTGTATCCTCAGGCACTCCTACAATTCCCCCTTTTCTTTTATTTGTGCAGGCATGTGTCCTCTGGCCAGGAGTGACAGCATGCTACCACGGGGTGGCCAACCTTCATGGAGGCAAAAGGGGATTTCGGCTGTGCTTGTCTTAGGTTGTCCCCTCCGGGGATCTTACCCATCACTGACTACCAGCCATTGGTCACCCTTGCCTAGATTGCACAATGTTACAATGGCTGTGTCTGTCTTAGGTTGTCCCCTCTGGGAATCTTACCCATCATTGACTACCAGCCATTATCAGTGATGTTCCAATGGTGACATATTAATGTAAGAAGGGGGTAGGTCTGGGAGTTTTATTAGTCCTTTTGGTCTTTCTTGCTTGTCTGGAGGAGGCATGCTGGTATGGTCGAGCCTCTAAGCACACAGGGTTTCTGTCTTGCAGGTGGGAATGCTGGGGCTCTGTACTCACAAACAGCCACAGATCTGCTCGAACTGTTGATTTGAACTTGTAAGGAAGACTTGCAACATTTTGTGAGAAAAAGCAAAAAACATGTAACCTTTGATGAGAAAAGTCAGCATTTTCATTGAGTTAGAGGACTGGCTGGGAAGAATTCTCTTTTTAGAGCAGGGCCCACAAACAACAAAACCACATTTGAGCATAGCTGGATTGCTTGTTCCCCAGGAGGAAAAGAGTTTGAGCATGATTAAAAGCTTTTTTAATTCATAAAGGGGGGCGTTGCCCCATCCTAGGACTGCGCCGCTGTCAAGACGGCTGTTTGGTTGGTTGTGTCTCCTCATTTGAGCTACTGGTGGGTTACTGCTTGCCATATGTAGCTGGTTTGTATTAACTTTTGAATAATAGTTTTGGTTATAGGGACAATAAGGTCATTTGGCTCAGTATTAAAAACATGTCGGGTTTTTTCTCTTGGCTTAAGGGCTATTAGGCCTATCCCTTCATGAGAGGGAGTAAGTTTCATCAGAGAGCTACTACTCAAGTGACAAAATAACAGGGGCCCTTCCTGATAAAGAACACCATAGGGTAAACGGGAGGGAATGACTATGGCTACAACAGGTTTAGCAGGATCCCAACGGACTAAAAAAGTTGGCCTAATCTTTTGTCAACTCCATCTAAGACCTTTTGTGCCTCTGAAGGTAACGATCATGTTTGCCCTAGGGTTTGATATTTAGTCAATTGAATGAAGAGGGGCTGAAGTTCATTAGCAGTGAGCGTAAGAAATGACCAATACCAGTTGATGTTACCACACAGCTGTTGCAGCTCAGTGAGAGAAGAACAACCTTGCCTTAAGAGCTTTGGCCGAGCAGGACTAATGGTTCTAGCAATGGTGTACCCCAGAAATGTTTAAGGAGGTTTATGCTGAATTTTGTCTGTTGCTATCTGAAGACCAATGTTGGTTAAATTTTCTAATAAAAGGTCCTTGCATTGGGTCAATAGAGAAAGGTCCTTAGCCACTATTAGAATATCATCCATTACATGGATGATAAAGCAGAGGTTTTGCAAAGGTCAAGTGGCATGTGCCACATACATTTGACATAGGGTGGGACTGTTTTTCATGCCCTGAGTTAATACAGTCCATTGATATCTCAATTGAGGTACTTGGTTATTAGGTTCATATATTGAAAATGCAAAGTAAGGTCAATCTTGTTCATGCAATGGTATAGAAAAAAAAAAACAATCCTTAATGTCTAAAATAAAGATGTGACAATTTAAGGGAATGGCCTGCAGGAAAGGGAGACCTGGTTGCGTGGTCCCCATTTTTTTCATATGTTTATTTATCTCCCTCAAATCATGTAATAATCTCCATTTTTTTGTCCCTTTTTCGAATGACGAATACAGGTGTGTTGTGTGGGCTGTAGGAAGGTTCAATATGACCTTTGTCTAATTGCTCCTGTATAAGTTCTTTTAAATGTTTTAGTTTTTCTGGACTTAAGGGCTACTGCTCTACCCAAATGGGATTTTTAGTATCCCATTGTAAGGGAATTGGAGCCGGTGGGATAATTCCCGTTGATAGAGCAGTGGCCTCTAGGATTGGGGGTGATACCATTCCCCTGTATCAGGATTCAGCCAGCAATCTGTAAAAGGGACTACTCGGCCTGAGGCTCCACATTTGTCATGCTCAATTATGTCTTCAAAAATTTCTGGACCTTCTGTATTATATAGGTCCTCATTTGTTTTAATAGATCCCTTCCCCATAAATTGTTAGTAATACCTTCCACTACCAGGGGTTGAAAAAGCCCTGTTTCCCCATCTGGGTCTACCCATGGGGCGGGGTTTTTTAATTTCCTGGAGGGTTGGAGTCCTCCTACCCTTTGCACGTTAGGACCCGCAATGGTTTTCCAGTCCTGTGGGGTTTCCTCTGCCCTTAATAGTGTCACTTCTGCTCCAGAATCTATCATTCCTTTCAATAACTTACCATTGATCTTAAGACATAGCGTCGGTTGTTGGGCTAGCACAGGGATGGTCCAATGAACTTTAGGTAAATGATCCCTCCTTACCAGGGCTGGAGGGTGCCCCGTTGGGAGTTTAAAGGCTTTCTATCAGCATCAAATTTGGATTTGCAATCTTTGGCCCAGTGAAATCCCTTTTTGCATTTAGGACATTTAGAGGGAGGGAGACCCTTACGGGCTCCCATGGAAACTCCGAAGTTAGGACATTGATGTTTATAGTGGCCCTGTCGTCCACAGTGCCAACATCCAGCTTGCCTTTTTGGAGCAGCCGCATGTGCTTGGACTATTCCCTGCGCTATCGCAGCAGCCATTTGCTGATGTTTTCCCTCATCTCCACTAATGTCTTTAGTTGCTAATACCCAATCATCCAAGGTGCTGCTTCCAAATGGGGGCAAGAGCTTGCCTGAATTCCTTTTTGCATCCCTTCCAGATAAGGTCCCTTGCTAATGCTTCAGCAGCCTCGCGGTTATCTACCCTACTATCCACAGCTTCCTGGACCCTCAGGAGGAATGTAAGGAATGGCTCTTGAGGACCTTGAACTAGGTTTGCTAATTTTTGTCCTTTTCCTTTTATATCTCCTACTCTCTTGAAGGCTCACATTGCAATGATTCTCACTTGATCAAAATAGATGGGTGGTCCTGTTGCTTGCACCACTAGGCTTATAAAGGGGCCTGAGCTATTAAGGGCTTCAGTTGTTAATTGTACATATGGTTGCTGACCTGATGTTAACTTTCTTTCAGCTTGCTCTAGGCAGCCATCATGGAAGCAGCATTCCACAGTAAAAGCTGTTCCGGAGATAAAACAGCTTTAGCTAAGTCCCTGAAATTAGTGGGGCACATTAGCAGCACAGAATGATTTTCTAGCAATTGCACGGCATAAGGAGAGCTCAAGCCATCCTCTCTCACCTGGACACCAGGACGTAGGTCTGGCGGGTGTTGGATTAACATTAACAGGAAAAACTTGTGGGGGTTTTGGGCGTTGTTTGGAACACTGATCCTTTGTAGCCAAAATTTTTATCCCGTTGTTGGCAGAGGATCCCACAGGCCTCCAGCCATGGAGAGCTGGGCGACTCTGCTACGGGATTCGAGAACTCTATGCTCCGATAAGGTGGCAAAGAGGGATCAGGGGGAGCAGTTGCCCTCTGTGACGCAGGCACAAAGGCCGACCGCTTCACTTCCTCCTGTGAGGCCGCAGCCTCCTCCTCCTGCTCTTTACTGACGCCATGTTGTGGCACAGTTTCGTTCCTATATCTTTTTGGACCCCTTCTTTTTCAAGGGACATGTCCTCCAGCTGGGCAGCCAAGGCCCGGGGGGTCCCTCTCCCACGGGAGGTGATCCAACCCCCTACAAGCAACCCAGAAGGGCTGATATCACTGGGTAGAAAGTACACGGAGGTTGGTCCCCCGTTTGCGCTTCCCATTTTTGTGCCTGCTGTAATACTTGTCACCAGCATTCAGCGTACCATACACTATCAGAATTCCTCCATGGGCAAAGACTTATACTAGTTCCCAAATGTGACTAAGCTCTTTATCATCTACCTTTATTTGCCTACTGCACAGCAAGGCCTGCAGGCTGGCCACTTGGTTTGTCTGCGAAGCTGAGGGTGAATGACCCATGTAGCTTATGTTGTGCAGGTCACTCACCCGGATTACCTCACCCTCTGCTGGAGCGAGGAAGATGAGTGCAGATCACTCACCTGACTTGGGCTTACCTTACCCTCTTGCAGAGGTCCCTGATTCGGAGCCAGAGTGTTGTAAAGTGGAACAGGAGCGGCCTGTGGGGGTGAGGAGGGTGAGGGTGAGTGCGACGGCGCTAACACCACGCTGGGAACTCGGGTTCTGAAGACCAGGTTCAGTTTAATGCGGAACAAGCAAGCTTATATAGCAGACGTTCACCAATTACAATTACAAACAACTGTCAACGCCCCCGTGCCATGCTCCTGAGCATGCTCGTGCTAGCCTCGTGATTGGCTCATGATCAGACCAATTACAGGAGGAGAAAGCAGCTGAGCTCTGTATTCTGTCACTCCTACACTTCATTAGATGAATGGATAAAGAAACTGTAGTACATATTCACAATGGAATATTATTCAGCCATAAAGAAGAATAAAATTATGATATTTGCAGGTAAATGGATGGAGTTGGAGAATATCAAGTTAAGTGAAATAAGCCAATCCCAAAAAACCAAAGACCAAATGATTTCTCTAATAAGTGGTTGATGACACATAACAGGGATGGAGGGAGCTAAGGGAAGAATGGAGAAAGGATGGATTGTATAAAGGAAAATGAGGGGTGGGGAGGGGGCGGGGAAGGAAAGATAATAGAATGAGACAAACATCATTACCCTATGTTTATGTACGAATACCCAAATTGTATGATTCTATTTTGTGTACAAACAGAAAAATGATAGTTGTACTCCATTTGTGTACATTGAACCATAAAAAGAAAAGATAAAACTGACAAATCCCAGCCCCAGTGAGGATCTTAAACCCTTTGGAGCCATCCTACACTGTCCCAGGGAGAGAGCGACTGCCTGAATCCCCAGAGCAGAGCTCCAGTCTTCCCCACCATTTTACGGTGTCTCCTGGAGAGAACTCCTGCATGCAGAAGCCTGAATCCCCAGCACCAGCGGGGAACTTAGGCCCTTCGGCGCCATTCTACAGCTTCCCCTGGAGAGAGCGACCACCTGTGCCTGCCTGAGGCCCCAGCGTGGAACTCAAGCCTGCCTGGGCTATCAAACCCAGTGTCTCCATCACTGAGCACAGTTCTGTGCTCCCAACCCAACTAGGTCTAGTGCCCAGGCCCACACCCTGACCCCATGTCTAGCATCTGTGCTGCATCTGATCATCTATCAACACCAGGCCACCTCTGCCCAGAAGCATTGATCATTCCCAACCTGGAGGTAGTGGGACAGCACCCTTCTTGGGTCACCGCTTGATCAAGCTCCTCTCAAACATCAGGCCATTAAAAAATAAGAGGTTTGAACTGTAGGGTATATTTTTATCTCTGAACTTTTTAAATTAATTGTAACACTACAATTATTCCTAATATATCCACTATATTCCTACCTTTTTCTTTTATTAATATGCCTATCACTCTATCTCCCTCTTATATATCCGTTTCCTTGGAGAATCTCTTATTTCTCACGCTAACAACCTGTTTCTTTTAATTCCACTTCCACTATTCATACAACATAGTATATCAATAGACTCACTTCTTATCTCATTAGTGTTTTATCCTATACCCCTCCTCAATCTCCCTGTCCAACATTAGATATTGCAGTCCTTATTGAAAACTTACTGGCTATGCTGTAGATAATAATTTGAACTCATCTCTGTTTATTAAGACAACACTGTTAATATTTTAATAGGGACTATTTAGATTAAGGGCACATATTGTTTATATGGTGTGCTGCCAATATTGATCTCTCAATTCAAGGGGAGGTATTGGAAATAGGCAGGAAAACTATAAGTCCTTAAGGGGAAACTGCAATACCTAGGATTCGCACTCTTAGAGGGGAAGATACACTAGCAACATGAGAAAACATGGGAAGAAAATATCCCAAACAAATTCAGATACTATACCAAAAGAACCCAATGACAACATGGCAGAAGCATCGTCAGAAAGGGAGTTGTACATAGTGAAAATGATCTGAGAAGCAAATGAGGAGTCAAGAGAGCAAATGCAGGCAATGGTAAAAGAGCAAGTGCAGGAACAAAAAGATCATTTCAATGAAGAGATAGAGACTCTGAAAAAAACAAAAAACAAATAGAAATCCTTGAAATGAAGGAAACAATAAACCAAATTAAAAATTCAATAGAAAACTTAACCAACAGGCTAAATCACTTGGAAGACAGAACCTCAGACAATGAAGACAAAATATTTAATCTAGAAAACAAACACAACCAGACAGAGAAGATGGTAAGGAATCATAAACAGAACCTCCAAGAGTTATGGGACATCATGAAAAGACCAAATTTAAGAGTTATTGGGATTGAGGAAGGCACAGAGACACAAACCAAAGGACTGAATAACATGTTCAATCAAATAATGTCAGAAAATTTCCCAAATCTGATAAATGAAAAGGAAAATCAAATTCAAGAGGCTTATAGGACACCAAATGCACAAAATCACAACAGATCCACACCCAGGCATATTATAATGAAAATACCTAACATAAAAAACAAAGATAGAATTTTAACAGCTGCAAGAGAAAAACATCAGATTACATATAGGGAGAAACCAATATGAATACCAGCAGATTTCTCAGTCCAGACCCTAAAAGCAAGAAGGGACTGCAACAACATATTCCAAGCACTGAAAGAAAATGGATGCCAACCAAGAATCTTATACCCAGTGAAACTTACCTTCAGATTTGAAGATGAAATAAAATCATTCCATAATAAACAAAAGCAAAAATAATTCACAAATAGAAAGCCTGCCCTACAGAAAATCCTCAGCAAAATATTCCAAGAGGAAGAAATGAGAAACAACAATGTAAATCAGCAAAGAGAGGAATTACCCTAAAGAAACAGCCAATTAAAGGAAAAACCAAGACTAAAATCCAAAAATAAGTCAAAATGACTGGGAATACAAGTCATATCTCAATAATAACCCTAAATGTAAATGGCCTAAACTCATCAATCAAAAGACATAGACTGGCAGATTGGATTAAAAAGAAAGACCCAACAATATGCTGCCTTCAAGAGACTCATCTCATAGAAAAACATGCCCACAGACTAAAGATGAAAGGTTGGGGAAAAGCATACCATGCACACGGACTGAGTAAAAAAGCTGGGGTTTCCATCCTCATTTCAGATAAAGCAGACTTCAAGCCAAAGTTAGTCAGAAGGGATAAAGAAGGACATTTCTTATTACTTAAGGGAAGCATAAATAAACAAAACCTAACAATCATAAATATTTATGCACCCAACAATGGCGCATCCATGCACGCCAATCAGATCCTTCTCAATTTCAGGCACCAAAGAGAGCAAAACACAATAATACTGGGGGACTTTAATACTCCTCTCTCACCGTTGGACAGATCTTCCAAGCAAAAGTTGAAAAAAGAAACCATAGAACTCAATGACACAATCGCTAATTTAGACTTAACAGACATATGTAGAATTTTCCATCAAAAAGTGAATACACTTTTTTCTTAGCAGCTCATGGATCCTTCTCTAAAATAGACCATATGTTATGCCACAAAGTTACTCTTAGCAAATACAAAACATAGAGATACTACATTGTATTCTATCAGATCATAATGGAATGAAATTAGAAATCAATGATAAAGTTAAAATGAAACTACTCCAACACCTGGATATTAAATAATATGCTATTGATTGATGCATGGATAACATAAGACATTAGGGGGAAATAAAAAAATTCTTACACTTCAAGGAGAACAAAGTTACAACATATCAAAATCTCTGGGATACTATGAAAGCAGTGCTAAGAGGAAAATTCATTGCATGGAGTGCATTCAATAAAAGAATGAAAAGTCAACAAATTAATTACCTGACATTACAGCTCAAAACCCTAGAAAACCAGGAACAGATCATCACCAAAAGTAGTAGAAGACAGGAAATAATTAAAATCAGAGTGGGAATCAATGAAATTGAAACAAAAGAAACAATTCAAAAAATTGACAAAACAAAAAGTTGGTTCTTTGAAAAAATAAACAAAATTTATAAACCCTTAGCCACAATAACAAAGAGAAGGAGAGAAAAAAGCCAAATTGCTAACATTCGTGATGGAGATGGAAATATTACAACAGACACAATTGAAATACAAAACATAAGTAGAAGCTACTTTGAAAATTTATACTCCAACAAAATAGAAAACCTGGAAGACATCAACAGGTTCCTAGAGGCATATGAGCCACACAAACTGAATCTGGAGGACATACACAACTTAAATAGATCAATTTCAAGCAATGAAATAGACAACGTCATCAAAAGCCTACCAACAAAAAAAAGTCCAGGACCAGATGGATTCACAGTCGACTTCTACAAGACCTTCAAAGAACAGTTCATTCCAATACTCCTCAAAGTATTTCATGAAATAGAGGAGGAGGGAACCCTTCCAAACTCATTCTATGAAGCTAATATCACCCTGATACCAAAACCAGACAAGGATACATTGAGGAAAGAAAATTTCAGACCCATATCTCTAATGAACACAGATGCAAAAATTCTTAACAAAATTTTAGCAAATCACCTACAAAACATATTAAAAAGATAGTGCACCATGATCAAGTGGGTTTCATCCTGGGGATGCAAGGGTGGTTCAACGTCTTGAAATCAATAAATGTAATTCACCACTCAACAGACTTACAGTCAAGAACCACTTATTATTTCAATAGATACAGAGAAAGCATTTGATAAAATACAGCACCTCTTCATGCTCAGAACACTAGAAAAAATAGGAATAGTAGGAACGTTCCTTAACATTGTAAAGGCTCTCTATGCTAAGCCCACAACTAACATCATTCTAATGGAGAAATATTGAATGCATTCCCCCTGAGAACTGGAACAAGGCAGGGATGCCCTCTTTCATCAGTACTATTCAACATTGTCCTTGAAACTCTAGCCAGAGCAATTAGACAGACCAAAGAAATTAGAGGAATACAAATAGGAAAAGAAGAGCTCAAGCTATCCCAATTTGATGATGACATGATCCTCTATTTAAAAGACACTAAAAATTCCACCAGAAAACTTCTGGAACTCATAAATGAATTTAGTAAAGTATCAGGATATAAAATTAATGCTCATAAATCTAATGCATTTTTATTCATAAGTGATGCATCCTCTGAGAGAGAAATTAGGAAAACTATACCATTCACAATAGCCTCAAGAAAAATAAAATACTTGGGAATCAATCTAACAAAAGAAGTGAAAGACCTCTACAATGAGAACTACAGAACACGAAAGAAAGAAGTTAAAGAGAATCTGAGAAGATGGAAATATCTCCCATGTTCTTGGATAGGCAGAATTAATATTGTCAAAATGGCCATACTACCAAAAGCACTATACAAATTCAATGCAATTCCAATTAAAATCCCAACGACGAACCTCATAGAAATAGAGCAAGCAATCATGAAATTCATTTGGAGGAATAAGAGACCCAGAATAGCAATTCTAAGGTAATCTAAGCAAGAAGACGAAGCAGGGGCTATCACAATACCAGACCTTCAACTATATTACAGAGCAATAGTAAACAGAACGGCATGGTATTGGCACCAAAATAGGCAGGTAGATCAATGGTATAGAATAGAGAACCTAGAGACAAAACCACATATATACAGTTTTCTCATACTAGACAAAGAGCCAAAAACATACTATGGAGAAAAGATAACCTCTTCAACAAATGGTGCTGGGAAAACTGGAAGTCCATATGCAGCAAAATGAAACTAAACCCATATCTCTCACCCTGTACAAAACTCAACTCAAAATGGATCAAGGACCTAGGAATTAGACTAGAGACCCTGCACATAATAGAAGAGAAAATAGGTCCAAATCTCCATCATGTTGGCCTAGGACCAGATTTCCTTAACATGACTCCCAAAGGACAAGAAATAAAAGCAGGAATCAATGATTGGGATAGAGTCAAACTAAAAAGCTTTTTCTCAGCAAAGGAAACAATAAGGAATGTGAAGAGAGAGCCTTCAGAGTGGGAGAAAATCTTTGCCACACACACACTTCAGATAGAGCACTAATCTCCAGAATCTACAAAGTACTCAAAAATCTTTACACCAAGAATACTAATAACCCAATCAATAAATGGGCCAAGGAAATGAACAGATACTTTACAGAGGAAGATCTACAAGCAATCAACAGATTTATGAAAAAATGTTCAACATCCCTAGTTATAAGAGAAATGAAAATCAAAACCACCTTAAGAGTTCATCTTACCCCAATTAGGATGTCTTTTATTAAGAATACAGGCATCAACAGGTGTTGGTGAGGATGTGGGGATAAGGGTACACTCATACATTGCTGGTGGGAGTGCAAGTTGGTGCAGCCACTCTGGAAAGCAGTGTGGAGATTCCTTAGAAAACTTGGAATGGATCCACCATTTGACCCAGCTATCCTACTCCTTGGCCTATACCTAAAGGACTTAAAATCAGATTACTACAGTGAAGCAGCCACATCAATGTTCATAGCTGCTCAATTCACAATAGCTAGATTGTGGGACCAACCTAGATTCCCTTCAATAGATGAATGGATAAGGAAACTCTGGTGTATATACACAATGGAATATTACTCAGCCATACAGAAGAATAAAATTATGGCATTTGTAGGTAAATGGATGATGTTGGAGACTGTCATGCTAAGTGAGATTAGCCAATCCCCCAAATCCAAAGGTCAATTGATCTCTCTGATAAGTGAATGATGATGTATAATGTGGGGTGGAAGGGAGGCAAGAATAGAGGAAGGATAGATAGCATAGAGGGAAGGGAGGGGTGGGGTCAAGGTGGGGGGCAAGAATAATAACAGAATGAGATAGTCATCATTGCCCTGTGTACATATGTATGAATGCACAGATGTTGTGACTCTATTTCGTGTACAATCAGAGAAACAATAGCTGTACTTCATTTGTGTTCAACGGATCAAAATTAAACAAATAAAAAAAACTGACAAATTCTGCGTTAAACTGATAAAAGGAACAGAGAAAACACAAATAAATAAAATTAGAGGAGAAAAAGGAGACAACAGATACTACAGGAGTTCAAAGGATTAATATGGAGTAACTTTGAAAAACCATATGCCACTAAATTGGAACATCTAGAAGAAATGGGGAAATTTCTGAATACTTATCACCTGTCATAAGTCAACTAGAGACCAAAAAAATCTAAATATATCAATAATGAGATTGAATCAGTAATACAAAAAAAAAAACCAAATCTCCCAACAAAGAAACGTGCAGGACTAGATGGATTCACTGGGAAATTCTACCACACTTTTTAAGAATTAGACACTAATTGTTATTAATTCATCTTTTGGTATTACTTTTTCTATACCCCAGTTTCTGGTATACTGTGTTTTCATCTTCATCTTACTTAGGAAATTTTTTTCACCTCTAATGCCAATGCTTCCAAATTTCTCCATAAACTAGAAAGAGACAGAAACATTCTACAAATCCAGTATTATCCTGCTACCAACACCTGATAAGAAAAAAAAAGGAAGGAAGGAAAGAAGGAAGGAGAAGTCAGAAAACTACCAACAAATACCCCTGATAAACACAGACACAAAGTCCTCAACAACATACTTGCAAGTTGAATTCAGTATCATGTTAACAAGACCATATACCATGATCATATTTCATACAGGGACAAAAGGATTGTTTGATATACACAAATCCATAAATGTAATGAAGCACATAATCAAATAAAAAAATCACATGACCATCTCAATAGCTGGGGAGAAAATCATTCTTAGATAAAATTCAACATCTCTTCATGATAAAATTTCTGAATAAATTAGATCCAGAAGGCTAATATCTCAAAATAATAAAGGCTGTATATGACAAACCCACAGCCAACATACTGAATGGGCAAAATCTGAAAGCACTTTCTCCAAGATCTGGAACAAGACAGGAGGACCCTTCTCACCACCCTTATTCAATATAGTACTAGAAATTTTAGGCAGAGCAATTAGGCAAGAGAAGGAAACAAAAGGAATACAAACAGGAAAGAATGAAGTCAAATTATTCCTGTTTGCAGATGATGATTCTATACATAAAAAAATTCTAGAGTCCCTCAAAAGACTTTTAGAACTGATAAACTAATTCAGTAAAGGAGTAGAATACAAAATTGACATCCAAAAATCAATAACTATTCTATGCAGTCACTGAAAGGAAATCAGTTAAGTAATCCCAGTCACAATATAAATAAATAAATAAGAATAAGCCTAAGACCTAAGATCTCTACAATGACAATAATAAAACACTGAATAAAGAAATTGAAGAAGACACAAGAAGTTGGAAAGACTGCTCCCCCAGATCATGTTCATGGATTGGGAGAAATAATATTCTTAAATGGTCATACTACCCAAATTGATCTACAGATTCCCCATCAAAATACCAACAAAATCATTCACAGAACTGAAAAATACAGCCTAGGTGCCTGTCAAAAGATGAATGGATAATGAAAATAGGTTATAGATGGATATAAGTATAAATACATGTAAATATACACTGTGGAGTATTATTCAGCCATAAAGAAAAATGAAATCCTGTCATTTGCAGAAAAATGAATGGAACTGGAGGACATAATTTTAAACAAAAAGAGCCAGACACTGAAAAGACAAGTATTGCATGATTCCTCTCATATATGAAAACTAAAAAGTAAAATTAAAATAAGTTTAAAGAAAACTGAAAATTGAGCAGGGACTACAAGATTCTTGGAAGGGTATCAGGGGAAGGGAAGCAAGAAAGAATAAAAGGGAGGGTGGGCAGGATTGATGCACGATATATACACTTATGGAAATGTCCCAGTGAAACCCATTAATTTTTACAATTAATATGTTAATAATTATAATTAGAAAAAGAAAAAATAGGAAAGAACTATGAAATGGGTCAGCATTAATTTATTTCCATCTCTGAAAAAAATCATTGTAAAACTCATTGATTTTATTATAAGACCACAGCTAGAGGAATTCTTGGTTAAAGAAAAGAAATGTTTCATAAAGATTCTACTATACCAATTATTTTTCTTCTCCATTTTTCTTTGATAATGATTGTACACATATCACCATTCATGTGTATGTTGTGCACCATTAAAATTTTCTAATGTGTTAGGTTTAATATTTAAGGTTAAATTGGTCAAGTGACTAATACTGAACCAAACTAATATTTAGCACCTTATTTGATCAATTTTCTAAAAAAGATATAAATGTTTATTCTTAAATCTTTTTTTAATATAATGTAGCTTTCAGTAATTTTGAATCTGATATAGCAGAAATCAAGAACATTGCTACTAAAAGCACTGAGAAATTTTTTTTTTCCCTTTAACTGTAACAGTAAAAACAAAACTAAGTTGTCCTTTTGATTTTGGAAGATCTCACTTTGGTGTGCAGACTTGGTCAATCAGGGAGTAAGTCACAAGATACACTCACTGTCCTTAAGACTAGCCCAGACGTTAGTTAAAGAATGTGAATGCAAGTAGATCAGACTTGTGGAGTACTCCATTTAATTAGCCTTCGGAAATAATCTATTTAGTAATGGTAAAATTCTCTGGGCAGAGAACATGAGTGAGTACATCAAAAATACTTATCTTTATGATGAAAGTGTGCAGCTCCATCTCTTCTGAGAGTTAGCCAAAAAAAATTCCATGGAATTACAGCTCTGCATGGAATTTTCTAGGACCATGATATCCAACAAAGTAGGGCTTCTGAAACCTGGCAAAATGTTTCATGACATCATCAAACAATGATGGAAGGAGTGAGTCAGATGATTTGGCCACTATTTCTTACCGGCTTCCTCCTCATCCAGAGATGATGCACACTACCAGTTCCAGAAAAATACCATCCATGGACTTGCTTTCTTCAGAATTTTCTCGTTTCGATTAGGCATGGAAGCAAAGGAAAAATGACCCCTGGAAGACATCCTGAGATTTGTTCACATATCCGGCAGAAATTTCATTATCCTCAAATTTTTTTTTTTTTAATTCTTTGGTCCCACATAGGCGAGTTTAAAGATCTTATTTCATCTGAACTTCTAAATCTTATAGATCGGGAGTTATAAATTGTTCTTGGCCCTACTTTTTCTCTACCACCATCATGCCCACAGTTCCATCTACTGGAGCACAGCAATCAGAATTAAAGCAAGAAAAGATACCAATTGTGCCAAGGCAAGCCAATAAGACCAGGTCTGTATCATCATGGTGAAAGGGGTTTCTAAAATACATTGTAAACATACAGATTTTGAATCTCCTTATGAGCAACTAACTTAATTGTAAAAACAGTTCTAGGTAGAAATGCAGCAAGAACAGTCATGTCAGAATCTAGGGCAAATAATTTCAGCCTTGCGACCAAATAAATATTAAAGGGTACAGGCTGCCAAAATTATTCTCTTAGGGGAGAAAACTTGCCTCCTGCCTTCTCTTTTACCATAACTAATCACAGGGTTTTCATGCTTTGAAAATCAGATACTCTATGCTGTTTCAATTCCTTTCCAAGTCATGTTTATATTACACAGTAATTCTTTCCAGGAAAGCCATTTGTATACTCTTTTATTGATAATCATAACCTCTTTTATGAGAAAGAGACATGGAATGTGAAAATATTTACATTGTGCAGATCAAAAATATTAAGGTCATATGAAAGGTAAATGACAACTACTGCTTTAAAACCTAATCCTATGACTGCCTTAGCAATGTAGTTAAGGGGAGAAAACAAGTTTCAGCATTTCTGCCAGATGATTCAAGGAACAAGATCAAAACAGTGTCAGGAACTGTACCTGCCCCAGCCAGCTGCCTCTGTATGAAGAGTGGACCCAGATGTACTTCCAAGAACACACATTTGAACATTTGGTTGCTTTTTATTCCTGATCGGGTTCATCACATCTTTTTTGTTCCCCAAGCTGTTCCCTGGCCTGAACTTTTCCCACACCTGCCTGCTTCCATCTTTGCAGGGTGGCCTCCATCCTGTATGACTACCAGCTGGAATTGGCTCCTGGGAATAGCATACCTTTCAGTCTGGTGCATACCACGACCAACTGGCCACCCAGTTGTTCACAGCAGCTTGGCCCCATGCTACTTCCCCTTGAGAGCAGCTCCAGCTGAGGAATCTCCTTGTAGTGAGCCAGTCCCACCCACTGATACCCAGCTGGTCCCAGCCAGTTTCTACAGCTAAGCAATCAGATCCTCCTGTATCCTGACATAAGCCAAACCCAAGAATACTGGTGAAGTAGATGGGTTATCTCTCTTGAAAGTGTCCCTAGCCTCTCCAGGGCAAGCCACCATCCATTTCTGCTCTTAGGAAGCTATGAGATCATTCCTGTTTAATCTTCAATTAGACATTTAGGCCACAGCTATTAAAAACTTAACATGTGTCTCTTTCCTCCCTGCTCAACCATGCCCTTCCAGGTTTATCTCTGAGGATAAGTATAAAGCAAAAGACTTGGAACCAAGAAATTAGGCTCCAAGAGAACTTCAGCATTTAGCCTCTAAGATCCTCTGTTTGCTGTGAAGACTAAACAAGAAAATGCTTATTAAAGAATTTAAAACAATGTAACCCAAACTAGAATTGAATTTTCAAAAAGATTTTCCATGCCAAAGGAAGGACTCAATGAGAGTAAAATGACAGGCAGGGAGGGTTTCTTCAAAGAGCTAACAATGCCAGCTGTTCAAAATTAACCAGAAACTTGTAGTTTGGAGAATGGAAAAAAACAGATTCCCAAACATTCATTTTTCTCCTTAAAATCTTCCATTTGATTAATTTCAAGTTGTCCAAATCTCAAAGAAGTGTTACTCACGAGGGACTACAGTGGGCCAGAAAACATTACCCTAAAGATGCTCACACCAAATCACTGTGTCCTATGAATGCTCTCTTACTTGGAAAAATGATCTCTTTATTGATTTAATTAAGGAGTTTAAGATGAATCTTCTGGTGTTATTGAAGTGTGCCTTCTAGTCAATGAAAAATGTTCTTATGTAAGAAAGGTAAAGAAAATCTGAGATAGAAGAGGAGACAAAGATCACAGAGGCAAAGACTGGAGTGACACAGCTACCCGACCCTGGAGGAGGTGACAGATGGAACCTCCACTAGAGCCTTTGAAGGAAGCACAACTATTCCGACACCCTGATTTCTCACTTGTGGGCTCTAGAAATGTGAGAGAATGAATTTCTGTTGTTTAATGCCATCAAAATGTGTGATAATCTATCATGGCAACCCCAAGACTATAATAAAGTGATAGAAACTCTTCTGTTAGTCTACTAAGGCTGCTGTAATACAATATCACAGACCAGATGGCTTGAATAACAGACTTGTATTTCTCACAGTTCTGGAGGTTGGGAAATCCAACATCAAGTTGTCATCAGATTCAGAGGCTGGTGAGGGACCAATTCCTGGACATCTTGTAGTATCCTCACCTGGCCAAAAGAGAAAGGCAGCAAGCTCTGTGGTGTCTCTTCTTATAATGGCACTAATCACATCACACAGGCTCCACCCTCATGACCTCCCAAAGGCTCCAAATATTATCAGACTGGGTGTTAGTGTCTCTGCATGGAAACTTATGGGAGAACACAAGTATTTGATCTGTACTACTGTTTCAGTAATGCTTTAAGAGCATGAATTCCTCTCAGAGGGACATTTTAGGTCTCCTTTTTATAATATCATATGCTCTCATAATCCTTTCCACTCACAAAGAGATGCCTATGTATTCATCAATATGAGGTAGTAGAAGAAGTATAAAGATTTAGCATACAACTTCTCAACATTCTTATCTGTTACTCTGGTTATTAATATTTTCAATCTAAAATTCACATATGTACTTACATATAATATTTATACATATTTACATCTTTATATATTCAAATAAAGAATATAGACTATGTATACCATACATATTATTATAATATGTAATAAATAATTATATATAAATAAACATATATATATGCACACACATATTAAGCAACTTTTAATTGACATTCCTAAGGGTCAAAGTAGAGGAGTATATAACTGTTTCATTGAGATACCATCCAGAATCTGGGATACTTTGATCTACAGTGCCCTGGACTACTTTCCACCAGTAAGAAAAAGAAAACAAGCCTCACGTTTTCTTTCCTTAGTATGGAAGGAAAATGTTCGTTGAACAAGGTGGACTAGAATTGGAATAGAAAAGTACAGTCATAAGTATGAGGACAGTATAGGTCAACTTTTGATGCATACACCTGGGGTACTGAAGCTACAACAAGGAATCTCTCAACTGTCATGGAGCTTCAAGGATAATACACTCTTGTGTTTGTTTTCCTCACCTCCCTGGTTGCTGCTTCTCACCCCCATTTTCTGGAACTTCTTCCTTTGGCTGACCTTTAAATATCAGGGCATCCCTGAGTTTAGTACTTGTGTCTTTTCAAACTTTTCAAACCTTGTCAATGTCATCCAAGGACATATTAAACACCTCCTCTATGCTAATAACTTCCAAATTGATATCTCTAACCCTTCTCCTAACATTTAATGGGACTTTGGTGAAGATATTTGTATTTCATAACAAATCCAAATAGTTTTCTATACTGTCCACCCCACAGTCCACTTCTTCAGTCTTCCTCATTTCATTAAAATCTACCTTAATTTACTTTAGATTATGTAGAGGGAAATGAGAGGGGGAGGAGGCCAGGTATGTAAAATGGTGGAATGAGAGAGACATCATTACCCTACGTACATGTATGATTACATGAATGGTGTGAATCTACATCTTGCACAACCATAGAAATGAAAAGTTGAACCCCATTTGTGTACAATGAATCAAAATGAAATCTGTAAAATTTAAAAAAATAAAATAAAATTTTTAAAAATGTACCCAATTTACCCAAAGCTCAGCCAAAAAATTTAGGAGTCTTCCTTGGCTCTTCCCTCCAAGCCTCACAGCCAATCCATCAATAGGTTTCACTAGCTCTATCTTTTAAATATTTTCCAAATATTTAAAAATTCTGTTGCCTTTAGCACCATGATCCTAAACAATATCATCATTTCTTACCTAATTTGTTTCTATAACATGCTAACTCCTGAGCTCCCTGTCTTCGGTCTTGACCTATTACACAGGGGCCACAATGGGCAGAATGAGAAATGTTTTTAAAAATTTCAACATAAAATTTCTGCTCAAAACATAATGGCTTCTCTTAAACTTAAAATTCAACATCCTTGCAGTATCTTACAATGCCATATATAGTCTAAACTCTAGGAACCCTGATCACACCTCCAGTGTCTGTGCCTTAGACTCCTATGTCAGATAAGAATATTTCTCAGGTCAGTCAATTCTATGACCCAATGACACCCTATTAGAAAGAGCTACCTTGATCAATATGCTTAAGCTACCCTCATACTCACTAACCCTGTTATTTTGTGCGTTGAATCATATTGCATATTTATTTACTGATTGTTTACTATCTGTTTCCTGCACTAACGTGTAAATTCCATGACATCAACAACTTTGCCTTATTCACTACTATGTTTCCAACATTTAGAACAGTGCCATACTCAACAAATATTTGTTGATTAAGTGATGTATTAGTTTTCTACAACTGTCTTAACAATATACCATTAATTGTGACTTAAACAATGGAATTTTATTTTCTCACAGTTATAGAAGTTAGAGGCCCAAGATCTTTCCATCCAGTTTGTTTTCTGGTAAGGGGCTCTCCTGCATTGCCTTAGTTGTTGTCCTCTGTCTATGTGATATGACCTTTTCTTGGAATGCATGCAGAAAGAGAGGAAGCAAGCTCTCTGGTATTTTTCTTAGCAGGATACAAATCCTGTCAGAACAGGACCCCATGTTTATTACCCTATTTTAACTTTAATTGCTCCCTTAAAGGACCCATCTTCAAATACAGCCACACTGGGGATTAGGACTTCAACAGATGAATTGGAGAGGCCACATTCAGTCCCTAATAAATGAAGTAAAAAGAGGCAACCAAAACTGATGACTAAGCCAATGACTGAAATAGTTTAATCTCTCAAAATGAGAAAAGCCAAAAAGGGAGGTAGGTAAGCTTCATGCTTTATCATGCATTGTTATATAAGTGATAGATAATGACTCAAGATCACCATTTAAATAGACTATGCTTGATAAGTTAGGATACAACTCCAGTTTGAAACCACTTCAAAACACAAATAATTTACCAGTCATATTGTAGGTATCTTTTTACCTCCTCTACTTCCTTGACCGAGACTACAGTTTGTCATATTAATTTCATTAAATTTGCATGCATTTGCTTCTTACACAACCAGTAATCCATAGTTATTTCTTAGAATCTCCCTGAAACTTCAAGTGCGTACTTGGTGGAGCCATCTAAACAATTTCAAAACTAGTTCTTAAGGGAAAAGGAAACAAAATTTGGGCTCAAAAGAAACACGAAGTCTGCTTGCTGTGGACAGTTTCATTGGTTACAATTACTCAGTATCACATTCCCCTGATGAAAGATTCTCCATCCCCATCCAATAAGCCTGTCCATTTACCAGTCCCCAATTAGATACTATAGTTCAGACTGAATATTACTAGCTATCATAACAAATGCATCACATTATCACTGCAAGAGAAGTATTAGGAGGGATAAGATTACCTCCCTTCTTTGACATACTAATCAACCAGTTTATACTCACAAAGTCTAGATGCATGTTTTGGACAAATGCTTTCATATTCATCCCCAAAATCCAACTCAGTGAGGATCCAGTGATGGCAAGTTGCCTTGTCAGTCTTACCAAAGTGGAAAATTGACAATCAATAATACATGATAACTTGATGCTGTCTTGGGTAAAGAATAGAGAAAACAAATGAACACGACTTCAACCTCTCTTCATAACTGTATCTTCAAAATTCTATCACAGTAGGCATCACCCCTAATTTTGTCAAGGACCTAAATTGGAAGTACAAAGAAGTTCTAAAACTGTCAGGAGAGCCACTGAAGCAGTATCAGGAGATTTCCAATCAAAATAGCAACACTACACAGTGGGGAAATTCCTAGGGAAGGATCATTAGAACTGCTTGTGTATGACCAGGAAAAACAACTAGCACTAAAGTCTTATCCCAAGTAATTGTTTTATCTTGGGTTTCAAAGAAAACACTAAAATATAGACTTGACAGCAAATTATTTAAGAGATAATTCCAAAAAACACTGGTAAGAGAATAAGAACATGAGATAGAAGGGGAAATTAAGTCAACAACAGTTGCATGGTGGATGAGATTACCTCTGTAGACAAATAATTGTAAAAATTAAACACAAGACTCTCACAGTAGTGGTTCCTGGTATATATTTCTTGACTCTCTGAGATAGTCACTAGAACTTGCAGCACTGAAATTATGTTCTAAATATTATGTTCAACAAACAATTTTTATTCATTTATTCATCTATTTATTAAACTACCATCCTATTCCAGTCACAGTTTACATGTAATTTTAATTGAACAATATATACACCAGCTAAAGCAGACAGGTTTCATTTACAAATCCTTCAGCACAGCAATTTGATTCACCAAAATTCTCTTTTATCTTTTCTGGAGGCCTTATCATAGTCTGATTTTAAGACCTCTTATATGATAAGAGAAAACACTAAATTAAATACAAAACAATGTGTAATAAATGAGAGAGCACAGACCTAAAATTTAAGAGATTTGTGTTTTTTTAGTTCCGATAGTTCTTCCTTATAACTAACAAATCTGGATCTGTTAAGCTTTTTAGATTTCAATTTCTTCAATTGCTCAATTCTCTGCTTAATTGGAATATCCCAAATAAATTATTTTATAATGCTATGTGCAATAATAAAGGTGATACTAAGTGTTTTAAGATTATTTGAAGGCATATTCTTTAAAGTTTTTCAGTAGAGACAGGGCAGACTCAGAGGAATGCATGAGAAAGATTAATGTGGAGCGCCATTTAGACAGTGAGAAAGTCGAAGGCCACTTCAGTAACATAAGGGTGAACGAAGAGCCTGACATAGAGACTGTCAGCAGAAATTAAAAGTAAAAGACAGTGGGGAGTGATGTATTAGAGAAATAACGTTTGCGATGACAAATGGGATCAAGGGAGCAGGAGTCACGATGTCATTTAGTTTGGGTGTCTGGGAAGAGCATAATGCCCCTGACTGAATGCCCAAACACTCACGGCATCAGTCTCCAAGTGCCCAGCTACCAATCCTTCTTGATTGTGTCAGTATTATGTCAAAACAGAGATGAAACATGCATACACTTCAAATGGAGAGTTAAATGTACTTGTCAGATTGAAAGACATCACTTTCATTCAATTTAAAAATAAAATATTGAAGATACACCCAGAACAATGTCCAACATATAGTATGCACTCAATATTTATTGAATGTTCTGAGTCCAATTTTTTTAGTCTTCTCTGAAAAAGAAATAGGAATGCCCCGAGAAACCCTAGAGAATAATCTTGCAGAACCATTCTTTCTACAGTATGCAATATGTCTGAACTCTGAAAACTTCTCCCTTGGCAAACCTGCTTTACCAAAATGTTTCCGTCTTTGGCGAGTATCAGTAATGTAAGAGGATTTAGAAAACTAACAACTTCCTATTACCTAAATTTTAAAACTTACTGTCACATATTAAGACAGTGAATGATTTATTCACAGTAAAACTATTAGAGCTAAGGACTAAACTTCAGCTTGTCAGAATGAAAACAAGATCTTTTAAAAATAAAAATTACTGCCTTTAAACAAAAGCTGTAGCAGACTTGCAACTAATTGGGACAAATTTTTTTCTCCCTTTATTAAAGGAAGGGGAAACTTTTTAGTAAGAGAAAAAAATTTGTTATGTCAAATTATATTTTTATATTCTTTCTCCTAAATTCCAAGAGAAAAAACAGCTCTTTCCATCCCCTGCATCTTCAAAGCCAAATTCCAAATTTGATCTTAAAATACCCATTGATTTATTTTCCATGCATTTATCTTTTCTTGCCATCTACTCAGCCCTAAAATACCACTAAAGACAGGCAGGTATTTCTACAGGAAGCAATAAACTGACATAGCAAAGCACAGAGGGGAGAAGTAGAAGCATTATTTTACATTTTTTTCTCAGCCAAGTAATCAACCAAAAATTCTAATACTTATCTCCCACCTCATTAATATTTAAAACAATCATTTAATATTTGGGCAAGAACATACAATTTGCTTTTTCTCATCTTCCTATCTGCACTACCGCATGCCCTGCCCCAGGACAGAATAATTGTGAAAATTGGCAGTAGTAAATATGGAAAATTTTCTTTAAACATTTTTCCATACCAAATCCTAACTTCAAAAAGCCCTATTGTTGAAATATTTAGATAAGTGCTAAGAAGCCAATATTTCTTCCATGAATGGTTTTTGTTAATACTTTTACATATACTGGCAGAGTTGAACCTTGTTTCCTGAAAGCTAAAACTAAATTGTTGTGTTTTATATTCACCTTGCTTAAACAAACAGGCTGTCAGAACTTGATGGATCCTTTATAATACCAATACTAAAAATAAATAAATAAATAATTAAGTGCAAGCATCAGTCTCAAAAGTTTTGAGATTCCTTTAAAAAAATCAAGTTTGTTTTTAAGGGTTATCCTTTTATCTCTTTCAATAGTTAGGGTTTGAATGTCACAGTTTTTCCAGTTATAACTCATGAATAATTCACATTATTAAGAAAGGTTACCTGTGGAAGAAAGACAGCACAACAAGAAAACCATGTTTGTGGAAAAGTGGACTCCTCATTAAAATAACTTTAAAAAGATATAGAAGTCTAGGATTTTGAGAAGGGCTCAGTGACACTATTATGAAGAGTTTAAATATGAGACACCCATAAAGAAGCAAATTAGTTGCCACAAATTGTTAACAGTACCAACTTTAGATCTTCACTAGATAAAACTTTTCTGGCTGCCTATTCACATATTTGTCCCAACAGAACACTCACTGGTTGAGCCAGTTTTCTTTTTAAATTACATTTAACTATGGATGGTCCAAATTGGCCATTTGAGAGTGACAATATGGCAGTGATTTCAAAACAATGTAAGTAAAGCCTGTATGTCTGGTTAGAATTATTTGCCTGTTTTTGACTCAAATTCTGTTCTTTTGAAAAGCAAGCCAACCAACAATTCCAATGTACTATGAATTTCAGTTAGACTGTATGGCACTAAGAGTAAACTTGGAGTCTTCAAGTTATAGATTATTTTTAACATTCTTCTCATTATATGCTTTATTACATAGCTAAATTATACACAACATTTCAAAATAAAATAGGATCCATGCAATTTATATTTTATAACCCACTTGTGTTCACTAGGCATATATCAATCACTTCTCAACTCGTCAGTCTGTGCATTCAGAATGAAAAGTGCATTTCCTAGGAGTGCTTTTTTTTCTAGTCTGAGTTTCTTTTAAAATGAATTATCTGTTGGAAAAAATTTCAAAACAGAACCAAGAGGGGAAATCACCACACTTGCAGTGCAGCCCCCATGTTTTTAGTGGTATAGGCTAAAATTTGTGAACAAATAAATGACCATTGAACCTACTCATTGAAATGGTGCCATACTAATGAAGAATATCCTAACCAGAGTTTGGGCTCAATTGAGTGTTATGGAAAAGAGATGAGAAGGCAAACCTTCAGTATATCAAAACTTAGAAAAGCAACTTACCAAATAATTTACTGATAATTTTCTCCTGTCTCATAACAATTCTATGTGACTAATATGTCTAAAACTCAATATTGTTTTAAAGTGATTTTATTCCAAAAACATCAGTAATCAGAGTCTATTTCTGAGACATCTCATCTACTTTAATTAACCTTTTTAGAGAGTGCCAAACTGGGTTAATTTTGAGCCATTTACCTGAAACCAATATGCCAACAGAGTAACATAAAATAAAATATGATTTGGCCATCTCTACTATTATAGAAATTGGAAGAATTTACTCAGGGGAAATTATAACACTTTAATAGTGTTTTCCTGCTATTCGAACTTGAAAAAGAAGGACGTCCTGCCATTTGCAACAACATGTACAAAACTATAGGACATATGCTGAGTTAAATAAGCCAATCACAGAGGGACAAACACTGCATGATACTGGAAACATGATGTACCAAAAATAGGTAAGACCATAGAAACAAAATAGATGGTTGTTGCCAAGGCTTGTGGAGGTAGAGGGAGAAAATGGGGAATATTTCTGGAATGGGTATAAAATTTATGTTATGCAAGAACACAACCAAAATTATTTATAATGACACAATTCCTATTTGGAAAATACAGAATCTCTCAAGATTTAAAATCTCTACTTGAGTCATGTTTGATGCCACTGTATCTCTTCTATAAACTGCAAAACTTTCCAGGAAATTTCTTTGTCAATATAACCTCTGCTACATGGTTCATCTATTTTCTGTATTTTCATCTGAAAAGAAAAAGTAGCAGTTCAGCTCTTTTTCGTGGCGCCATGTAGACTATCAGCTGCAGCCAGAAACTCACTGACATGGACAATGAATGCAATCTTCATGCTCCTTAGAAGAATCTTGTGGACACAGAAATTGTTGCTTATGCTCTGGGTGAAGAATAGAAGGGTTATGTGGTCTGAATCAGTGGTGGGAATGATGAACAAGGTTTCCCTAGAAGGCGAAGTGTCTTGACCCATGATTGTGTTCACCTGCTACTGTGTAAGGAAGGAGCATTCCTGTTATAAACCGACGCATGCTGGAGAGTGAAAGCACAAATCTGTTCAAGGTTGCATTGTGAATGCCAATCTGTTCTCAACTTGGTTATTATTAAAAAAAAAAAAAAAGAGAGAGAGAGAGAGAGAGAGAGAGAGAAAGATACTCCTGGACTTACAGATACTACTGTGCTTCATGAACTGGGACCCAAAAGAGCTCTAAGGAAGATGGCGTCTGCCAATGTGACCTCAGAAAACCCTTAAACAAGGAAGGTAAAAAACCCAGGACCAAAGCATGGAAGATTCAGTTTCTTACTACTCCCTGTGTCCTGCAACACAAGCACCAGTGAAAAGCTGTGAAGAAACACCATACTAAGGAGAATAAGGAAGAGGCTGCAGAATATGCCAAACTTTTGGCCAAGAGAATGAAAAAAGCCAGAGAAAAATGCCAGGAACAGATAGCCAAGAGACACAGGCTGTCCTGAGAACTTCTAAGTCGGAGTCCAGTCAAAAATAAGAATTTTTAAGAGTAACAAATAAGATCAGATCCTCAAAAAAATAAAATAAAAAAGTAGCTCAATTTAAGGACTTCCCCAGGTTCTTTTAGGATTTACATAATACTTTATATAATTTACACAAAGTATGCAATCAATAAACACCTGTATTTCTTCACATCAAAGTTTATAAGACACAGCCTGGCACAGTAGCTGCATGCCTATAATCCTAGTGGATTGGGAGGCTGAGGCAGGAGGATCCCAAATTCAAAGCCAGCCTCAGCAAAAATGAAGTGCTAAGCAATTCAGTGAGACCCAGTCTCTAAGTAAAATGCAAAATAGGACTGGAGATGTGGCTCAGTGGCCTAGTGCCCCTGAGTCCAATCAAATAATCCCAATTCATGCATCTGATCAAAACTTGAATACGTAATAACTGCAGATCTGAACTCAAAGTGTTTATGTGAATCAGTGCATCCACCAGGCTGTTACTTGATGAAAGTGTTATTTTCAGAGTACTTAGTCCTCTGCCTATCTCATAATTAAGGGTACAATAAAAACCCAGTAGATATAGGGAAACAGTTCCCTAAAACTGTGCCTATTTTTTATAAGATATGCACACTTGAACTGTCAGTTCTCAGAAAACGATTATTCAAAAAGAATACAATGAGCCTAAACCCAGTTCTAGATTAGCATTTTCCAGGTTTCTATGATGCCTAACCATGTGTGCTTGACTTAGTTCTTCAGACAACTACATCATACTTTTTCCTTTTTTTTTCCTGCATTAATTTCTTTTTCTTGCCATTTTTTTAAAAATTCAGTTTAGCAAGTACTTCAAAGTCCTCTATGTGTACCTTTGCTATAAATATCCCTTGAATATTTTGGGTTTTTTTCAATCTCATTTCATCAACACAAAATGTTTATACTTAATAGTACAAGTGAACCCCAATTAGAAAATAAAAACTTCTTGTCTTTCATTTGCAGCCTCACAGTTGCATCTGTAAAATTAAGCCAAGAATTGTTAGCTGATGACCACTTTCACAGTGTCAGACTGAAGGCACTAAGCTGCTTAAGTGCTTCGTGGGGCTGCCAAATTGCAAAAGGGTGGCAGCCTGGACCGGAGGCAGCATTGTAATTCAGCCATCCATTTCCTGGTAGTGAAGTGTTTAAGTATTAAGAAGAGTTACCAAGGATGTATATGAAATCTGTTTAAGAGATATTTCTCAATAGAAAGATAACCTTTGGTGAGACAGTCTCTGGGCAATCTTATCACTCTAACCTGCAAGATCACTCACTCTGATTCTAAGAGCAGAATGTTTTGCACAAGAATAATAATTTCATCTTCATAGTATTTAGCAATCAGTCTTTATTCTGAATCTAAATATTAGTATGGATATAACTAAGTTCCCCTTTTAGTTTGTTTGACCCTCTGTGCTCCTGCATCGGAGCAAAGGTGTAACACATCAGCCACAGAAGTGACAGTAACTCACATAAGTGAGCAGGTCACCATTGATTCCTATACAGACAAAAGGAGAGGTTAAGATAGGAGTTCCACGTTTTCTAAAGTGAATAGGTTTCTGTCATGTCCATTCTGAGGGCTCCTCAGACTGGAGTTGGTATAGTCAAGTTTTGGAGGTGCCTCAGCACAATGCACGATGGGACATCATACCACATAAATTATGTGGACATGACTAACACAAAAGATTCTTATTATCTGAGGAATAACTGGTCATTTGTCCTCTTCTGAATCCTGTATGACCTCCAAACAACTTTGCACAATTTTTTAGATCTGTTTTTATGACAAATTCACAGAGATTCTTAAATGAGACATTTTAAAATTGCCTATGAATTTTTCCTATCCAGTAAAGGTAATTGAGAACCACTTTATTAAGCAAACATTTTTTTAGTACATACTACATGCTAGGCACAATTCTAAATCCCTTGCAGACATTACCTCCTTTAGTATCTATAATCACCATAAGTTAAGTATCATTAGGTAGAGTTCACAAATAAAGACACTGAAGGGAAAGGGAATATGCAACTTGCCCAAATCATGCTGCAAGGAAGTGGCAGAGCCGAGGGTTTGAGCCCGGAGGCTCTGGCTCCAGTGTTCAGGCTCAGAACTACTCTGCTATGAGCCTCTCAGAAGTGATTCCTATTGTCATGAATGGCACTTGGGAAATACTTGTGTATTTGAATCCATGTACTCTATCTGTAAAGTGAGGCTACTACTGTGCATTCAAATTAAGTAGATTGAGGTTTATAAAGCAAAATTCAGTACAGTGTCTGGCACCTAGTAAGTATACCACAAACTGTCATCAGTTTTATCACGTCATTGCCAGTAGTGATGTCAGGATGTCATCAAACAAATAAAAATAATAGTAGCTATTAGTGTCTAAGAGGACCTCTTAAATATTTTTGACAATTTATTTTCTCATTTAATCTTTGAAACAGATTAAATGAAACAAGGAAAACATGATTCTGTTTTACATATTAAAAACAAATAAAATGTCACTGGGCAATAATTTGTATATGACCTCAAAAGCAAAGGCAACCAAAAATAAAAATAAATGGTATTACATTGAACTAAAATGCTTCTGTGAAACAAAGGAAACAATCAACAAAGTGAAGAGACTACCTACAAAATTATAGAAAGTATTTACAAACTATGCATTTGATAAGGAGTTAATATAAAAATTTATAAGGAAATCAACTCAATAGCAAGAAAGCAAATACCCTATTAAAACATGGGCTAATGATAGGAATGGACATTTCTCAAAAGAAATGCCCAACAGGTGTGTGAAAAAACTTTCAACAACACTAATCAGCAGGGAAATTCAAATCACAACTGTAATGACACATCACTCCAGCCTAGTTAGAATGATTACATTCAAAAAGACAAAGGTAACAAGTATTGTGGAAATTGTGGAGAAGGAGGAACTCTTGTACATTGTTAGTAGGAATGTGAACCAATATAGTCATTATGGAAAATAATATGAAGCTTCCTCAAAATATTAAAAATAGAACTATCATATTATCCAGCAATCCCACTACTGGGTATATCTAAAGGAAATCAACCATCCACATCTCTGGGATGAAATCAGTATGTGAAGTGATATCTGCACTCACATGTTACTCAAAAGAGGCATTAAAAAAGAACAAAACCCTATCATTCATAGAACATGGATAAACCCAGAGAATATTTATATTTCTGCCAGGTGCAGAAAGACAAACACCACATGATCTCATTCATATGCAGAATCTGAAGAAAATGTTAATCTCATAGAAGTACAGAGCAGAGATAGGGGAATGAAAGTTCCCAGAGGTGCGGATAGGTGGTGGCCGGTGGAATAGAGATATGTTGGTCAAAAGACAAATAATTACAGTTAGATAAGAGGAATACTTTTAAATATGTCCAAAATAGGCAAACAGAGACAGAAAGTTAATAGATAATTTATTGTCTGAGGCAGTGAGGTGGGGTTAAGTGGGGGAGGGGAAGGAGAAAGGAGGAATAACTACTAAGAGATAGTTTTTTTCTTTTATATGTGATGAAAATGTTCTAGGCTTGGTTGTAGGGATGGTTATATCTGTGAGCATACTAAAAGCCATTGGGTTATAAACTTTCAATGTGGGAACCATGTGATGTGCAAAGCATTTATATAATAAATATGTATAATAAAGTTGTTTTCTTAAAAAATAATAAATGTACATATGTGTGATTGTGTGTGTGTGTGTGTGTGTAACATTAAAGTTGAGTAGAAAGCAGGAGACCTCACATCTATGAAATAGAGTGTGGATATGTAAGAGAAAAATAAAATAAGGTAGAGGCTGGAGAGTGCCTACATCTCTATGTGTGTGAGTGAGTGAATTACCATGCAAACAAATGAATAAATATAGATACATGATAAAGTATTTGTCTTCATTTGATCTCTTTTCCATTTAATTCAAATGAGTGCATGCTCTATTTCCTAAAAGTCATGGGCATACATTTCAGGTATATCAACAAGCATAATATTCACATCACTCTATTTTTATCTTCCCAAGAGTATTTCTGTTGTTACTGATGTGTTCCTTAATCCTTGAGGAAGATTTAATGTAGTATAAGTACAGCATGCTAATACATATTGATTTAGACCTTTGACACCACTCACAGAGTAAAGGCTGAAACCTTCTTTCTTTTAAAAACCAATTTACGTATTATTCTTGATTGCAAGAGAGTGTTGTCCATTACAATATCCATTAAGTACAATAAGTAATTAAAATATAAATGATTAAATGTGTCCCCTCAACTGGCAACACATGAGAATAGTACAAGTTTCACTAACTTGCTTTTCTAAGGTCAATAATGCTTTGTTAGATTTGATTATTCATTTTTTATTTACTTTGTTAATCTTCCAAGGAAAAGACAACAAATAAAACATTTCTCTTTGCTGGTAAATAGTGTACTCCTACACAGGCAGAAATAAAGAAATTTTGCCTCTGCAAAATTGACATCCCTTCAATATATGTGAAATTAACAGGTATTTTTAAATGAAATAATACACATTAAGTACCTAACCCTCTATCACTTAGAAAGCAATTAATCAGTATTGTCTCATTTTTCATAATATGCTTTAGAGTATTAATGTAATATTTTTCTGAAGTCTTATTTAAGTGAAGGCCATATCAATAGTGCTTATCCAAGTGAGAATGATCTTCAGAAGAAGGTTTGTCCTCCAATGCTATCCAGCATTTGGGGAAAGTTTGGCATGTACTGAGCAGCAGTCTTCTAAGACCGAAAAGAGATATATCATCAGGAGCTAGATGAAGCTAGTGAAGGTGAACTCCAAGGGTCTTGATTTTAAGAGCCCTCGGACTCAATCAGAGTCTATCAATCTAAGTGACACCAATGGCCTTGATGTCATAGGTCCCCTGAAGACTTCTGTCCATGGAGCCATAATCCAGGATCCCTGTAAACAGCTAAAACTAAAAGAGAGGAGTGTCTTCCATCCTGCAGGCTGTAGGGTCCCTTGAAGCCTGAGTGCTGGATTGAGAAACAAAGTGGCAGTCTAAAAGGCTCGAGTATCCAAGATGTGTTTACGGACAAAAAGTTCTAGCCCACTTGTTGACATCCTTCTTCAAGGTCAGAGCTTTATGTATATATTTCATGTGTCTCAGAGCAGGTATCTCACTACATTCCGTTCCAAGCCAGCATGAATCAAAAGCATGAAAAACTTTTCAAAAAGAACAAAATACTGAAACTGTAACAAAGTTAAAACAAAAGAAATAGACAAAAATTAGAACCAAACTCTTCTTGACATCTCTTCAGACTGAAATTCTACCTGTTCGGAGTCATTTCAATACAGGGTTAGTAGTAGCTTTGCAAATACGATTTCTTATTTTTGTATTGGGGATTGAACCCAGGGGTGCTCTACCACTGAACTACATCCTTTTTTAATTTTATTTTGAGACAGGGTCTCTAGGTTGCAGAGGTTGGCCTCAAACTGTGATCCTCCTGCCTTTGCCTTCAGAGTCGCTGGAATTACAGATGTGCAACACCACACATCCAGCTGCAAATATGATCTTTAAAGAAGAATAGATTGAATCCACGGCCTTGTGCTTGCAAGGCAAGCACTCTACCAACTGAGCTATATCCCCAGCCCCCTCAGTAGATTAAGTTTTAATCATTTGATTCATATAACTTGACATGTCCAGAAAACAAGAGGATTGACTAACAAACTGAAGGACTATTATATTCATGGAAAATACATTAATATCCAGTATTTTATTCAAAAGCAGCCTATTTTCTAATTATTCACTCTTTTCACTTTCCCTGCGTTTTGTTTTGTTTTGTTTTGTTTTGTTTTGTTTTGTTTCTTTTTTTCCAAAGACATAGACTATAATGATAGGATAGGGCACAGATTCTCTTCCTTCCTACCCAAGCCTTCTTAACATCTCAAGAAACAGCACATCACAATGCAGAGTAACAGAGGGCTAAATGTATTTGCTGGCAGCAGAAGCATGTGTCTACTGCTCAGTCCCTGAGTAACCCTTAGCATGATGGATCTGAATAAGCCATTACGGCTTTAACTGGTAAATGAGGCGTATCATTACCCTGTATTTATAACAAAAAGAAAGGCATCCTTACGGACCATTTGCCTAGAGCCTCATGGGCTCTTTAAACATACCCACAGGAAAGATCCCCATGTAGGCAGCAAGACCAATAAAGCCAAAGCTTGGCATGTTATCAACTTGTTATCAAAATTCCCTGAAGTGGGTGGCCCTCTTTCTCATACACTGCCTCCATTAACTGAAAATCTTCTCTGATTTTCAATTCAGCTATGGTCAAAAGTCATTTGAGTTCTTTCTTTCTTTCTTTCTTTCTTTCTTTCTTTCTTTCTTTCTTTCTTTCTTTGTTTCTTATTTATTTGCTTTTATTTTTTATCCTACTCTACCTTATCCTGCATTTACTCTCTGATCTCTAATGACAAGTCCTACCCTCCATGTTAGAAGGTGGCCCATGCCCAGTGTTTGATACAGCCTCTCATTCCCTACTGAGATGAACCAGGACATTGATCCTATCGTACTATGAATGATAATGATGATTATCATCAGTTCCTGCCATTTTTCTTTTCTTTAGAAACCAAAGCAAGAAGTGGAGTGTGCTAAACTAATCTTTGGGATCAGTTTTCAGTCTGTTTTTCAGGAAGTTCAATGTTGAAAGTTGAAACCTATCTCTTGAGGGGAAAAAAGCTGCTCTGAGAGCAAACTTGGATTTTGAACTTTCACCCTTGTTATTTTTTATAATTAATATGAGTATTTGTCACAGTACTGTCAGCAGACCCACATTTTCCCCCTCCTGCTCATGAGACCTCTTTAATAATTTATTATTAGTTTGGGGAATCTAAGGAAGTCCTTCCTACATAGAAGGGGGAGAAACGCTTGGAAAAATCAGGTGAGCCTTTTTCTTATTCCCTAAAGAAGTTTTTAAAGTTCACAAAGGGAACTGATATGTTTCCCTTATTTGAAAATACCATGCCGAAAGCATAGGTGAAGAAAGAGATTTTTGGAACAAGACACACAAATGTAGCAAATATAAGTATCTAATTCAATATCTGCCCCTATTAAGTAATATGTAGTTAGCACAGTTCATAGAGGACTTCTAGAAACCAGGAGA
Organism: Glaucomys volans; assembly: GCA_020662805.1. Taxonomy (NCBI): domain Eukaryota; kingdom Metazoa; phylum Chordata; class Mammalia; order Rodentia; family Sciuridae; genus Glaucomys; species Glaucomys volans. The sequence goes on from JAJEJO010003702.1 coordinate 53,937, forward strand.
GACAAGCGGAAGAGCACTCCCAATCCAAAATACTTCAAGACTGTAAATCAAGTGTCATTATTGTCATATATTTTCTTGCAAGCCAAGGGACAAGTTTGTGAGGTTCTTCTAGGAATTAAGCAAAAATCTACTGAATCTTGCCTTTCTGGTTTGTGTAGGACGATCCTAAGATAGAAGTTTGTTAAGATAGGACTAAGTTTCTGGTATGATTGAGGCCCTCCCTAAATTAAAAACACTGATTACTTTCCTGTTTTGAAGTGATTTGCTGGTTCACTGAAACCCAACAATATTTGAAAAGGAACTGGTCAAAACCTAATTTTACAACTCTCATTGTAACAGTAAACTTAGTGTTTAAGAAGTTGAAATGGATATTTCAGAGAGAAAATTGGGGGGAGAAAAATGTTGGAGTACTATGGTTTGTTTTCTCTTTTTTTAGTATGGAGGGAAAGAGGGAGTATTTTTCTCCTCACCTTGAGAATGGTTAAAAAAAAAAAAAAAAAAAAAGGCCTTCTATTTAAAGAATGTAGTCCATGTCTCCAACATGATCAAGTGTAAGGGTGACCATCCAAGTCAAGAAACTTCAGGTGAGGGTCCCTGGCTGAGGAAAGGTCTACAGAGTGCATGCAACACACCTGCATACAGCACAACCCAAGAGCCATTGACCAACTGATGAATTAATTAAGGGAGACATTTCTTGTTTGTTCCACTGCATGACTGGGAGAAAGAGGAGAGCGCCCCCTCAGTGGTGAGGAAGAGAAGAGGCTGGCCTCACCTCATCTGTGGGGGCTTCCATGCAGGTTTTGGTCTGTAGGAGACCTCCCTGGAGGGGGAACAAGCTTTGATTTTAAAACAAAGTTTTGATTATCACATGTATCTAGACACACAAATTATTGAACTGAGTTTATTTAGATGATGAATATGACTCATGACTTTCTTCAGTAAAAGCAGAATAACTAGTTCTCTAGTATGGATTTAAAAGAAGGTAGAAAACAAGATTAAAAACGATGTTTTTTAGTTTTATGAGTTCAATGTACTGATAACAGAAGCAAGTTTTCATATTTTCCTTGCAGAATAAAATGTGTTTTCCTACTATAAAAAAAAAAAATGAAGTAAGCACAGTGGTGAATGCCTGCAGCCTCAGTCACTCATAGTGCTGAGGTGGGAAGATCACTTGACCCCAGGCTGAGAGGCCAGCCTGGACGGCATAGCAAGACCCTGTCTGAAAACAATTTAAAAATGGTTTTAAGTCAACATTTTACAGTAAATGTATCTAGCTAATAAAAATTCACTAATAATTTTTTAGTCTTTAAACTCCTCTAGGATTTTATGATATGAATCACATAAATTCATGTTTTTCAGGGTCTTCAGAGGTCTCATTAAAGAGAGCATGAATTTCCTCCATAATTTCTGCAAAAGTAGTCGCCTGGCTTCTGATTATGTATCTCCAGGTCCATGAATTTATGAAGTACTTCAGGCTTTCTTGGAGAGTGGGTATTATTAAAAAGTCCTTCTTGCTATTAAATGTCCAGCTCTCTACTGCCTTGTCAGCTTGGCAAAAATACACTGATCTTTCCAATCCCAGGTCAAGTACCTCTCAGAGGAGTCTGCTTGATCCCCCACTAGGTCCTCACTGGGTTTCTTACTTGGCTCACATGAGGTCACTTAGCACAGGACACTTTCTCCTTGGCGTATGAGGCTGCCTCCTTCATCAGAGCTGCTGCTAATCCACCATACTGAGTCCTGCACAGGACTCCAGATAACCAGACATAGATAACCCTCAAGTTGTGTTAATTCCACAATCAAGGACAAAACACATACACCGATAACTTTAACAAAAACCAGAGCAGAACCAGTGCCAAAGGGAGGCGCAGACCTTTGAAGGAGAAACAGTTTTAGTTTTTCCTCTCCATGAAGTACCCTCACAGTAGTCTGGATTTTCTCTATCGCCTAGACTACAATTTGCATCTAGACTTCAACTTAATCTTAGGGTTAATTTTCAACTTTGAATCCAATTGATATTTCTAGATTTTAACATACTTAAATTCAGCACTGAAAATTATCTAGATTACTTGAAACTGTACTGGAAATATTAGTACATCGTATACAAAGATATAATTAAAAATTCTTACAAATAAGCATGTTGGCTAAAGGCAATCTGCTCATCTTCGATGCAAGGAAAAGGATATAAAAGGAGATCTATCTAGCATGGTGGATAGGAAACTCACTTCAATTCTCAAATGCAACCTATAGTGATTCTTACTGATTATTTTCCTAAACATTAAAACTAATGTCTGGAGCAAGAGTGTTTAGTGTGAAAAGAGAGAAATTTAGGGAGAAGAAACACAAAGAGACAGATGGAGACAGAAAGACAAAAAGGGAAAGAAAAGAATATATATTTTTATTTTGTACATTTTTATATTAAGTAAAATAGTATTTTGTAATATTTTATGTATTGTAGTTATACAAAAATATATCCTATATACTGATTGGCATTCTTCTCAGCAAGAACCACAAGGCACCCTTAAAGCTCTACATGAGAATAAGTTCTCATTAAATTTAAATTCTTACTCTGTCTCTTCTTATATTTGGCAAAAGGCTTGGACTCCTTATGTTTGCCAAGATGAATCAAGAGACCTCCAGAAATGTTTAACTCAGGAATGGCACCTTCAACTAACAAATTTGTAAAATGCTGACTACTCAGTTATAGGACCCATTAGTTTCCAAAAAATGAAATGTATTTACTTGGATTGTAAATAACCTCATGGTTCTTGCATTAATTGACACATGGCTCATCTATTAAAGGAAAAGTTCTCAGACTTGTTGGAGTTTGGCTCTTTCTATTTTTTAAAATTTTTATTTTTACAGACTGCATTTTGATTTATTGTGCACAAACGGGGTACAACTTTTCATTTCTATGGTTGTACACAATGTACATTCACACCATTCATGTAATCCTACATATATATAGGGTAATACTGTCTGTCTCAGTCTACTATCTTTCCTTCCCCCACCCACCCCATTTTCCTCTACACCCTCCAAAGTTCCTCCATTCTTGACACCCAGCTCCCCCATTATGTATCATCATCCACTTATCAGAGAAATCATTTGGCCTTTGGTTTTTTGAGATTGGCTTATTTCACTTAGCATGATATTCTCCAACTCCACCCATTTACCAGCAAATACCATAATTTTATTCTTCTTTGTGGCTGAGTAATATTCCATTATTAATATATATTACAGTTTCTTTATCCATTCATCTGTTGAAGGGCATCTAGGTTGATTCCACATTCTAGATTTTGAATTGAGCTGCTGATGTTTTTGCATCACTGTAGTATGCTGATTTTAAGTCCTTTGGGCATAAACCGAGGACTGGGATAGCTGGGTCAAATGGTGGATCCATTCCAAGTTTTTTGAAGAATCTCCACACTGCTTTTCAGAGTGGCTGCACCAATTTGCCAGCAATGTATGAGTGTGCTTTTTTCCCCATATCCATGGGGTTTGGCTCTTCCAATGCAGCTTGATATGAAATAAAACTCACTCACACAGATTCAAACACATAGTGTTGCTTGCTTTTTGTTATATTTTGTAGATGCCTACTCAAATCACATTTTGAACTTCTAATATAAATCTTCCTGTGTATTCTCTATTTCATTTTGTGTTCCTCAAAGTTTCAGGGCATTTTAAATATAGTCTCTATGGCTATATGTGCAGGTAGGAAGAAACTTCTAAGGTGCTCATAGGCTATTAGATAAAGCCACCTAATGTTAGAGTTGGAAAAGCTCAGTGTTCTCTTCATCAACACTTTTCATTTTACAGTGTTCTTTTGCAAAAGAAATTAGTCATTTCTTTAACGTCCCACAGAAGGACCCAAAGAACCACGGGACAGATTTTTCAGGCAAGTGGCCTTCCCAAATAGAGCACTGTGTTCCGTCTTCACTTCCATCTTGTTTGGGAACTAGAAAGAGGATCTTAGATTGTTTCCAAATCCCTCAAAACATTCAGCAAAAGAATATTTATAACATAGAAAGTCAAGATCTGAAGCTCCCATTCATATTATTTTATTTCTTCCTCTTCTCAATTGAAATAGGTATTTGGCAAACATCATTTTCCAATGTGTAGCCATATTTAGTGTGGAACCTTTAAAGGGCATAAAGCAAAACTTCTCACAATACATAGAAACCAAATAAACCAGTTAGCTGTGTCCAGGTAGATGGAGTAGGCCCCAGTGAACTTGAAACCTGTGTAGTTTGAATGTTTCACTGTGTCAAAAGGCGGCCATGATCCATTATTTCCTGCATGTGATTTCTAAAACACCAAGTGTTTTATTTTTCTCATGACTTCACACACCATGATAAGGTAAGGTTAAAAAAAATGATGCTTTTTACAATGGCTGGAATTTGTCATCCTCTACATTGGGCCAATAATGCTCTTTTATAATTACATTTTACATAATGCCATTTTTTTGGCAGATAAATGGCTTCCTTTGAGGCCAAATGCCTTGTGCTCACATCAAAAGACTTTCCCCAATGCACCCACCCTCCTCAAGTTGTCTCTCTCAAAGCCACAAAGCAGGGGATGGGTTGTAAGTATAATGTCAGATGGCGCACAATTTGTTTTAATAACCAGCAGTGGGATGCTCGTTATTCACATTAAATACATAATAGACTAAGCAGGTGGTGCAGTTTTCATTCCTGATAGATCATAAGAGACTAAAATATAATGATGTTGTATTCCATGGTATGTTTCCCCTCAAGTTCTCTCACCAGAATCAAAGAAAATTCTATGTTACTATGATTTAAAATATTGCATGGGTAGCTCTTTGCTTTTCTCTTAAGTCAGTGTTCGAAGAAAACAGATTATGAATACATATCACTTTTTAAATGTTCTTCCTTGGCAAGGGTCTGGATGGATGCTCTGGTTACCTAGGAGATGAGGACAAAATGAAAATTGATTGACTTATCAAGTTGATTGTGAGCTGCGCTTCAAGTGGCAGCTGTGTGTGCTGCACATAAAATGTAGCTGCTTGAAAGTGATTTTTTAAAAATTTGTCATATCAGTAATGATGCCACATAGATTGCTAGGTAGAATAAAGTGGCTATGTTTTATAAGAAACTGCAGTATTGAATGATATCGGAATGATTACAGTTAGGGGAAAACATATTTTAAAGAAGTAATTCTGGCCTGGATGTTTATTTGGATATGTCACTAAAAATGACTGCATTGATGGCGGTAGAAATCTGTCTATGGTAGGGCTCCTGCTGCAGGCTCAGTTTTTAGTAGGAACAATCCTGTCTTCTGTTGGCTGAGACTGGCTGGTGGGAGGAATCTTAATGGATCTTACTGTAAAAGCAGCTATAACCTCCACCCCTTCTATTTCTAATGCAATTTTTCTTTACTACCAGGCAAGACAATCTGTTGACAAAAAAAAAAAAGGTCTTGTTTTCTGAGCTCTCCTAAATTCTTGTTAATATCCTTTCTCTCCCCAGAAGCCACGCCACTTTTATCAACTTCATCCCTTTATACCTGTGGTCTTCTACCTGAACTACTTTCCCAGGCACCTAATTTTGCCCATCCCATTAAAATGTGTCTAGTATTTTATTATGTTCACATTCTTGTTTTTATATAGCAATCCAGATGGAAATACTCTGATTATTCTAAGTGCTAGTGGGTTTTGTAATAGTTGATATGAACTGAGTGTTTGTGTCCCCCTGCCCAAATTCATATACTGAAATCCTAACCCAGACCCCATGGATTGGTATTAGGAAATAGAGCCTTTAGGAGGTGATAAGGTCATGAAAGCAGATCCGTCGTAAATGGGATTTGTCCCCTTCTAAGAAGAGACACAAGTCCTTACTTTCTTCCATATGAGAACATGGCAAGAAAGTGCCTTCTGCAAAGAGGAAATGAGCCCTCATCACATATGGAATCTGCTGGTACCTTGAACTTTGACTTCCAGCTTCCAGAACTATTGGAAATAAATATTTGCTGTTTAAGCTGCTCAGTCTTTGACCATTTGTTACAGCAGCCCAAACTGACTAATACAATGGACTAAGAGATTATTCTTCTAAGAGTTATTTTCATTTTGTTGGAGATAAGACTCAATCAAAAAGAATGGCTCTGTAATTGTGGAATACAGCCTTTCTTGGGTGACAAGTGGAAAGTATACCTTCGGTCACAGAAGGCTTTTTGTTTTGAGTCACACCCTGTAGTTACCATGAAATTGCAACATATGAGCCAGAACAATTTATCGCAAGAACTAATCAAAATGAGACCAAAAAAAAAAGGCAGGAAAACAACTGGAATTTTCCCTTTTTCCTTGTAGAAATGCCACTCCTCCATGACATGTGGCTCCATGAGAACTTCCAGGTAATGCAGATATATCAGGGTTTGCTGTTATTTGGAGAAACTGAAACAAGTAAATATACATCCCAGAGTGATGCATGGGAAAGTGGGAGTTCAGGAGCACACAACTAAAAGTTAGGTACAGGAATTGTTCATAAAGTAACACTCTGAACATACAGAAAAGAGAGTAATAAAATGCTGGGTTTATGCGAAAAGAACTATGAAAACAAACACTAATGAAGAGGAAGTTTCCTTACTAAGATATGTTAGAAAAGTAGGATAAATAGTACAATATTGCTGTCAAACTACACAACTTACCAATAGAAAGGACAGACTCCATAAAGTATCTAAAGATCCAGTAAGTTGCACTGAACGATTTCAAATCAGTGTGAAAAATGATGTGAAAGTAAATAAATTCAGTTTCATAAAAAGAAATATTTATATCTCCAATCTTATACCAAAAAAAGTTACAAATTAATTAAAGTATGAATGAAAAATTAGAAGAAAGTCTAAATATCTGTTGATATACATTTCTGGTAAGGAAGCCTTTTAACAAATTGAACAAAAAAGCAAAATCTATAAAGAAAATGACTAGTATAACTGACTACATAAAAAAATTAAAGTATTTTTTATAAAGGGTTAATATCCTTACTTAAGAGGATAAGGTAGAAGCTATTGAAAACAGTATAGAGGCTCCTCAAAAAATTTTAAAGAAGAACTGTCATATGATCTGGCTATCTCACTATTGGATACATATCCAGATGATTTGAAATCAAAACCTCACAGTAATAGCTGCATTCCCATTTCCACTATAGCATTATTTCCAAGATATAGAAATAATTCAAGTATCAACAGAGACATGAAGGATTGTAGAAACTGTAGTGTATATACACAATGAAATATTATTTAGCCTTTAAGGAAATTCTGCATTTGTGACTATATGTTTAAATCTGGAGGACATCATGCTAAATCAAATAAGCCAGCCACAGAAAGAAACACTGCATGATTCCTTCTATAAGAGGTACCTAAAATAATCAAACTCACAAATAAAAGCAGAGAATACAGTGATGGTTGCCAGGAGTTAGGGAGAGAGGGAAAAGGGAAATTGTTCTTCATTGGGTAGAAAGTCTCTATTATACCAAATGAATAAATTCTACAGATCTACTGTACAACCTAGAATCTATAGTTAACAACACAATACTGTGCACTTCAAACCCTATTAAAAAGGTACATCTCAGGCTGGGGATATAGCTCAGCTGGCAAAGTGCTTGCCTTGCAAGCACAAGGCCCCAGGGTTCAATCCCCAGCACTGAAAAAAAAAAAAAAAAAGCTATATCTCATGTTATGTGTTCTTAACACACACACACACACACACACAGACACAGAGCCAATGGACACAAAGGAAAATTTGTGAAGTGCTGTGCCTATTCCTTAACTGTGGTGATAATATCACAATCCAAAATCCAAATTCATCAAATTGCACACAATAAATACGTGCATTTCTTTGTATATCAATTATGCTTCAATAAAGCCAGTATGTATTTACATACAATATTTCTCTTAAAAATAGGCAAATAACATAAGCCAAAAATTCAAAAGCATGAAACAAATTAGCTTTTAATGCATGAAATAAGTGATTAGAAATAAAGGAAATTCAAATTAAGTAACAATTATGAAATATTTCATTTATCCAATTAACAAAAATCAAATACTAAGGAGAGTTTCGTTGAAGATGTGGGGAAATGAGTGGTTTAAGCACCAAGGAAGTTGTGTAAATTGTTACAAGATTCTGGAGGAAAATCTACACTTTCTACCTAAAATCATATTCACAAGATATACATTTAAAGATATTTGTTAAGACATTTATAAATAATGTAAAAGAAAAATGATGTTTATGCCCTCCAAATAGGGATGCTGTTTAATGGCAAATAGTATATCCACATGATGGAACAGAGCAAAGCCACTACTAAAGGTAATATTGATCTTGAGAGTGTATATGTGGAATGGTTCTTATGACACATTCAAGATTAAAAATAGAGCAAACTGGAAAGTGTGCATGAATTGTGATTACATTTATGCCTATAATACATATAAAGGGGGTGAGGTACAGCTCAGTGATAGACCACTTGTCTGGCACCTTGGGTTCCATAACAAGCCCTGGGGGGAAAAATTTGCAACTATATAATGAGAGTATAAATGGGAAAGGATATTGTGATTAGGATCATGTCAAAATTTACAACGTAAGAGAGAAGATTTTAAATGTGATGCTTTACATGTGAAGGCTCATGGCGGCAAGATTTACGAATGACTTTTTAAATACTCTGGCTGAGTTTATAAAAGCTTTTTAAGAAGAGTATGCAGTATTCTCATAACAAAGAAATAGTAAAATTTTCTATAACAAAATAATTTCTCATTGAGATAAAAAATGAGGTTACTTTCTTATATGAATGTCACTTTCCAATGTTGTGTTCAAGTGTTGAGAAAATGTATATAATTCATGCCACAAAACAAACTTAACCCTCAGCTAAACCCGTTGCTTCCTTTATAAAAATCTTCACTTATGAAAATTCTTATATATTTATAAATTTATAAATACCCACAGGACCCAATAAGAGTTTTGGTAAAGAATCAGGTGACTCAGGAGGCTGAGGCAGGAGGTTTGCATGTTTGAAGTCAGCCTCAGGAACTTCTTTTCCCTGCCTCCTTTTTCTTTTTTTTTAATTTATCTCAATGTATTTACTCTAACGACAAAACATAACAACTCAAAACCCCCTTGAGTTGGGGGTGGGGAGTGGCCTGTGGTTTTAGATTACATTTTAGAAACTCGAGATAGACATGAAAGTCTAATTTTTATCCCTCTAATTTAACGTGGAATTGCTGGAAAGTCTTTTTTATTTCTAACTGAAAAATATATAGAATCATTGTTAATAATGAAGAATTAGAAAAACCTTGGTGTTTGGGTTATACCTTGTGGTAGAGCACATTCCTAGCATGTGTGAGGTCCTGTGTTCAATCCCTAGCACTGCAAAAAAAAAGAAAAGGAAAGGGAAAAAAAAAAAGGAAAGATTTCTATGAAAATTACAAACAATATTTGGGCCTATGTCATTCAAACACATCTGTCCTTCTAAGTTTGATTTTTATACATTTTCATTTCATTTGTCTTCCTTCACAGCTTTCATGCTAACAAATAAGATTACCATTTTGTGACATTTTTATTAGTACTTCAACTTTTCAGCCTTTTCCAATATTCTTGTACTCAGAGTAACAAAAATACTTAGTAAAGAAGTTTCTTGGCCAAAAAGGAAAAGGTGTTTGGTGTAAGGCTAGGCCACATAACTTTCATCCTCAAATTACAGCCATGAGTCTCTCTCAGCCTACCCATCTCACATGCTTTGCTCCAACTTGCAGGACTGTGTGTGTATAATTTTGTAAATGTTTGATTTATTGTTCCATTCTTTTCCCTAGAGATTAGCTGACTCTTGTTTCTGTTGGCTCCTTTAGGTGCCTTGGGACAACTGACATTTACAAGACTTAACCTGAGCCCCACCGGTTATGAGAGCTTGGAAACCTCAGCTGTCACTTCCGTTTCCATGGAAACTCAAATCAGATTGCCAAAAATGAGGTTAGTCACTTAAGAATCATGCTTTTTTAAAAAGAAAGAAACACACTGCCCACCACCAACATATTTGAAACAGGGCTTTGTTTAAAGCTGTTTTCTTGTTTTTTAAGAATTTAAGTACCTGTTTCCATGGTAGCAGATTAATAAACTACAAAGACAGAGCTGAGCTCTGAAAGTTCCTTCTGGTGGCACCTACACACTCAGAGCATACTGTGGGGGTGAAGCCACCTGCAGAGTGGGGCTCCGAACACGTGTTTTCTAAGCAATAATTATGAATAACTGCTTTGTTCTCTTCATGTGTGTTTCCCATAGTTGGAATACACTCATTAAATACAGGGACCTGAGAGTTTCTATAACAGTAACAATAGTAATAACCATTCGTTAACTGCTCATAATGAGACTGAAAAGTCCAGGGTCTTCTACATCCACAACTTCAGTCCTTAGTATTACGCTCCCCATTTCACATGGAAACCAAGATGCACTGAAGGTCACATACATGTTGACAAGAAATGGAGCCATGAATCAGAACAAGATCGGGGCCAGTTTGGGGCTCAGGCTTTGCTCTTCTCCTTTTCAAAGTGAAGAATGGAACAGAGAGAGAGAGAGAGAGAGAGAGAGAGAGAGGTGTTTGTCCCTACCCTCAACCTACAACTATGTTTCCTAGTCACATGCACTCAGATGCAATTTGGGGACTCAACACCCAGAGCGCAAATGAGGTGAGAGAGTCATGCTCCTCAGTCTTGAAAAGAATATCCAGGCTCCCCCTAAGCCCAAGAATGGACGCTGATCTCCCAGAGTGGAAACTTTTCAATGGAATTTAAGGCAACATAATTTTTCTCTTCATACCTCACCCTGTCACCATCAGCTGTAAACTGGTACATAAATTACAGCAATGTCTTTACATACAGACTTTATAAATTACACAGGTTTGTTGCTTTAAATGGTTGAATAACTTCTTTTAAATTCCTGCTCAATTGGTGAAAATATTAGTCCAGTCAAAGGACCACAGCAGGAATTGAGTAAATACATTAGTTTTCCCTGCAGTGGTATTTTTCTATTTTACTTGAGAACGTACACGTCTACTGCTTAATCAGAAGCAGGGGTGACCACACATTCTTCAGAAAATTAGGTAGGGACAACAGTGGTCATTTATACTTTATTCCAAATTAATTCTGTCAGAGTTAAAAATAAACCCCCAAAAGCTCTAAGGAGAGACTTAGTAGAAACTGGATCCATGTCAACATAAAAACAGCTGTCTTCCACATTTTTTTCTCAAGCAAAATGTAGATGGGAAACTGATATAACAGATTCTGTCTCCAGGCAAAATGAAATGGATGATGTTAATGTCAGTACAGGAAGAAAAGGAGGGGACAATTCTCCAAAGAGCAACTCAGTGCTCATTTTTAATTTATGTCAATATTTTTCTATTGAAGTAGGAACAGAAACCATGGAAGAGAACATTTTTTGAAGGAGTGAAGCTGAGGTATTGCTGACATCACAATGAAACATGGTTTAACCTTGAGCTGCTTGGGTTCTTTGCAATAGGAGTAATTTGCTACTTTAAAGAGCTTAAGGGACTGCATAAAGGCCTAAGTGACATTTAATTTGAAAACAATACAAAGCATAATTCCTCAAGGAAATTTTTCCAAATGAAATACAAGTTACCATTCGTAGCTCATTACCACCAACCTTTTACTTCTTCAACTTTCAGATCTTTAGAAGTGAAACAGGATTTGCAAACCTTTATCTTCATTCATGATGTTAATCACCATAGAAATTCAAAACCATATTAGTAGTGATCAAGAAAAAATGTACAGTAAAAGGACAAGCAAAATTTTTTAAACTTAATTATGCTTGAAAAGTTAGAAATTAGAACCAAGAAATCAAAATAAAACAGCCTACCTCAAACTAGAAGATAAAAAGCCCCTAAACTATGGTGTTGTATATTTATCCACAAATTTCAACAAAGCATGAAAACCAACATTAAACATGGAATACTGGGCTTAAATTTTATCTAACAAAATGTATCAAGAATTCCTTCAAATATATTTCTTAACAGAGAAAACTATTTTCCTCTTCCACTGCTGATTGTGGTAGGCAGAATGATTCCAAAGATGTCCATGTCCTAATTCCTGGAATTTATGAATATCTTACTTACATGGAAAAGGAACTTTGCAGATGTCATAAAGTAGGGGAAGAGGATCCCGAGTTATCCAGATGGGCCTCATCTAATCTCACAAGCCCTTGAAAGTGGAGAATGCTGTACAATTGAAAGGAGAAGAGGAAGGCAAAAGAGATTCCACACACGAGAAGGATTCAGTGCACATTGCTGGCTGAGATGTAGCACCCCACATTCATGGACCAAAGAGTTCATGCGGCAATTGACGGCAGCCCTCACCTGACAACAAGAAAAAAAAACTTTCAGAACATGAATGGTTCTAGAAATGGATTCTTCCCAATACCTCCCATTAGGAGACAAGTTATCGATTTCTTTCTGGTGACCCAGAGCAGAGAACCCAGACAAAGCAACTAGAACTTCTGATCTAGAGAATTGCAAAATAACAAATAGAATTCTTTTAAGCCACTAAGCTCGTTTGTAATTTGTTATGCCAACAATAGGAAACAAACATATCTCCAAAGCCAAAACCTGTTTTTCCTCCACCTTTTACTTTCCAATTATCTTTTTAAGAAATTTTTAAAAGTCTACAGTGGGGACTAGAGATGTGGCTCAGTGGTAGAGCGCTTGCCTGGTTTCCATCCCCATCACCAAAAGAAAGAAAGAGGAAATATT
>JAJEJO010003702.1:66788-99452 GCA_020662805.1 Glaucomys volans
AAGCAAGCTTGTTAATCTTCAAAAACTAGTTTCCTCATCTACAAATTGGAAGAATGTGATCTCCCTGACAGGGTTGTCATGAGGAATGATTTTATAAATGCAAAACCATATTTAAAATGTAAAATTCCTCTTTCTTTATTCTTCCATGGGCTCCTTTAAAGCCTTTCTTCAGATTGCAATCCCCAGTACAAGAAACATTGTTTGCACTACACAAAGCAAAACCATGTTTTATGAAGAAGCTAATACCACTTATCGAAATCTTCTGGAAAGCATTTTCAAGAACCATCCCCTAGAAGTCAGGACTGATGTCACTCAACCACTATGCATTGTAGTGACTCTAATAAAATTTGAAGACCTTCTTATTTAGGTGTGTACTTATTTGCCTACAGTCTGAGTGACAGAAATAGAATCTGAAATGATCTTAGTAAATTAGAAAAAAAAAAAAAGATACACATCTTCCCCCCAAAACCAAGGTACAAACAGAAAAGAAATAATTAAGGAAATGGGCATAATAGCAAAAGCTGAACAAACATGGGTGCTCTGCCCTCTTGTAATGTCAAAAATTATAGTATAGAATGTACACTAACAACTTAATAGCTAAAGGGCTGTTAGGAAACAATTAGCAATAATTTTACCTTGATGAATTGATTAAATGAATTGATTCATGGGAGAATTGACTTTTAGGGATTTGGCCACTTCTCATTGACATATGAAAGGTGCTCATTAAATGTTTGCTGAATGAATGATGTGCATAGGCATTATGTTTGGTCTTAAAAATAAATTGGAGATTCCTGGAACAATGCATTATTATGATTAAAATTAGAAAGGATCGATTATTTACTCACTACTTTCTCAGACATCAAACTAATAGTATAGAAACTTTAAAACCAATAAGCTAATTGTGTCTTTTCTTTCATCAGTTTTATTTTGTCACATTAACAAAAGTCCACCATTCATAGAAATCTTAGGCAATAGAATATAACATGGTCTTCTGAAAAATATAACTCATTATATTAAGATTGATGGTTCAAACGATTATAAAATTTATGCTGGGTATTTATAAATATTAAAATATTTGTTGATTTTATTGTTTAGGGTTTTAGTAAGGGCTATAAATTTTGAGAGACCTTATGCCACTTGTATTTATTAATATAATTTAATATAAGAATCACAAATTCTTGGATGTTGGAGCAAGTGTGATCAGAGAAAGCACTGAAGAGGAAATGGCATTTAAGGTGACACCAGCACTTGGAGTGTGAGGAGTTTCCCAGGAGTGAAGGAAGAGTGTTTGTGGCAGAATGTTGGATGAACACTGGATTTAGGACTTCGAATTTAGGGGGAAATGGAATGGATTCAATAACTAGTAAATGGACAGTCTGCCAAGAATATAGGATGTCATGTAGAAAAATAATACTCTATGAAGTAGAAAAACAGACTTTGGCCACTGAAGGGTTTATAAAACATTTTAAATCAGACTTTCTGTAAATACAATGAAAAAAATGGTTTGAAGTATATGTAGTTCTTCTAAATTTTTCTTTAGTTTATACTTCTATTTTAATGATCTTATTTTTTCTTTTTTAAGAATTGGGTATAAAATTCTAAGAATAATTGAATCTATAATCTATTACCATATGTTGCATATTAACTAACAACATAGAGAAGACATCACTGGTCCTTCCAAATGCAACTTCAAATGACTGTCTTGAATAATGAATAGAGTAGATCCTCATATACAAATATTAAAAAGATATTTTGACTACCTCAGCACTAATGTACCTTCCACATAAAATCATTTCATTTTTGTCCATGCCTATTCTCCTGATATATTTCATCTTCCATCTTTATTGACTCATTAATGAACCTTTCATTAGTGATTAATTTTTATTTTTGCAAGGAATTACCTCCTTTGATGTATCTTTTACCAAAGTATTTTTCAAATATCTACCTTATGGTATAAAATACATAAGATTTCAAGACTTGTGGATAGTCTAAGTTAGAAGATATTGACATCTTTATTTGAATAAATTCTATTTAATCTAAAAAGTAGTAAAGAAGTAGTCAATATTTAACATACTTGGTTCCCTGTCAACCAGATTATTTATTATAACTTTTATTTTGGTTCATCATATCTGCATTATTGTTGTTTTGCAAAATATTGCTCATTTTCTTGTGTTTTCTTTTCTGGTGCTATGTATTGAACATAGGGCCTTACACATGTTAAGCAAGTGCTCTACCACTAAGCAGTATCCTCAGCTTATCATTACTTATTTCTCAAAGTTCATAAAAAAAAAAAAAACATCATAAGACCATAAGACTGTGCGAATGAGAAATGAAATGGTCAGGAGCACCTACTTCTTCAGAACTCCTACTCCACAAGGGAGCAGACAGACCATTGTAAGTTCTCATTCCATTCATTAATCTGGATTTCATCTGACTCTACCCTACATCCTGAATCAATTCCTTAACTTTATCTTTTCATTGCTAGAGATTGCTATGAAGGGGAGAATTGCAAGGCAGAGAAAAGTGTAGAACAAGAGTCTTGTTAATTTGTAAGTATTACTTTGTCCCAGATACATTTTCTGGTAGATAGTAACCTAATAAGGCAATTAAGTAAGAAGTATGTGGAATTCTTGGAACAGAATCTTTAGGACATGTCTAGTAATGAGGTCTTAAGCTTCTGTGATATACAATCACTAAGAAAAAAAAGTAGGACTTGTTCAAAATGTAATATAACAAAACATTCATTTTCTAAAGAAAATTTAACTTAGCATTTAGGTCAAAAAAATGTCTAGTTGTCAGTTGGTTACAAATTTGTTTCAAATAACATTTTTATATGTATAACTTGTAATTCAAATAGGATTCTTAGCAGAATTTTAGCATATTCCTTCCTATATCTCACATCTTTTTTTTATTTTCTCTTCTGCTACATATTCACTTTTGTTCTCTCATATCTGAATTATGAATTCAAAAAATTCAAGAAATTCATGTAAGTATTTACATTTAATTTTTATGTGACTGTAAAGTGCTCTATGGTCATTATTTGTGCAAGTATTTCATCTTTTCATGACCTACTTTATCTTTTCATCTTAAGAAAGCCACAAATGCATATTTAGGATAAAGTGAATATGAGAAGAAAATTACCCAAGACTTTGGCATTTAAAGCAACTTATTTATGCTCTCAATTCATAAATTGAAGGAATTCAGGGGAGCAATGGTTTCATTTAGTTTCATTGAGCAAAGGAATAAATTGATAATTCTTAAAAGGAACAACTTAAACAAATACCCTAGGTGTCCACATTCCTGGAATATTTAATTATCTCAAAATTACAAGAAAACCATTGATGGCTCCTCAAATACCCTTAACCCTGGAGCACAAAGAAACTCATTCTCGAAGGTCCTTTGATTTCTAGAGTTGAAAGACACAACCCCTGGGCTCTGAAATGGCAAAAGTTCCAAGTACACAGAATTACGAGTAAGAATAAGATAAAGACATTTTGTTTCAACTAAGAGAAATGCCCTTTTAGATGAGAAGTTCCAAATGAACTTTGCATTGATCCTATTGGTTTCCATTTAGTAAAAGCTTATGAGGTGCACACTTGTGTTTGTCCCTATGATAAACATTAGGGAGAAGGGGAATTCAGAGATTTACAAGACCTGGATTTCCTTCATTAGGTATTAGGTTTACACTTTTGTAGGTGTGTAAGATCTATGTATAATTAACAATGTACAAATAGTACTTGAGGGATGCTATCATTAATGTGTCGAGTAATAATAACTTTACACATTTTTTTGAAAATGCACTTTTATCAAAACTGGTTATTGGAAAGAAGAGGTGGTTCCCAGAAGTGAACCACTTTCTAAAGTAGGAAAGGTTTGGAGGTTGGTCAGGGTTCGGTAGAAGCTGGGTGCCGACAGATTTCAACAGGTAAGACATTCAGTCCAAATAAGACCCTGTATGGAAAAGAGCCAACACTAAGGATTTAAGACACAGAAGGATATCCTTACAAGAATATGGGGAAACCCAGACAATAACAAGGAACACAGGAAGGCAACACTAAACAGCACAAGGAGACAGGCGGGCAGCAGGGGTCCACTAGCAGACTTCAGACGTTTATGAAGTGAAGAGTGACAGGATGCCCCTTTGTAAGTTTTGAGAAGAAAATTCTTATGACTGGAGACCAGATGTGTACATTTTGAAGAGGGAAGGGGACAGAGTACAATTATCACTAGATTAGGACCATGACAAAGGAAATGGGAAATTAATGGTTTTAAAAATATCAAGTAGATGAATTTTCCAGATGAAATTAAAATGTAAATTTAATTATTCTATGTATAGTCTTTTCTGAAGAATGTCAAGTCTAAATGAAGCAGAAATTTCCAAACTGTTGTTTACTGATTGTTTCCAGATGTTCTTGACTTCAGTTTGTCCCATGTAACAAAGGAAAGTGTTAAAACAGGACAGGGGGAAGGAAGCCAGCCATTTCTTCCCTAGCACATCTGTAGCACCATGGCACATATTAAAAATGGCATTGGACAGTTATCTGGTTAACTTGATCAAAATAGATCAAGCAAACCAGAAATAGATCATGCAAACCAAATTTAAGATATTCAGACTGACAATGAACATCGATTATGGTAGAGAGATCACAAAGTGAAGGGAGAATTTGGCAATGCTGACAGGCATTCACTGATAGTTAAACCAGAAACATTTTGTCTGGAAAATAAACCTCAGATCTGTTGGAAACAAAGCATACCTTTAGAATAAAAGAAAAAGCACCGAAATAAACTGGAACAAATTCCTGTATAAAAGACAACATGTTCTATCCACCACAAATATATGTAACCTACTACTGTGACAAAAAGAAAGACATTCCCCTTCACAGCACGGCCACAGTCACATCCACTGAAGTCTCTGCTAAACTGAATCATTAGCTTGTTTATTTTATAAATTTAAATTAATTCCCTTTGTTTTGAGCATTTTCATGCACAGGGTGTTTGCGTACGTGTTTGTATTTATACATATGTGTGGACTGATTCCACCAATCCTTTCTGTTTTTTTAATTTCCTTTTTATTCTGTTAAGGTTTATGGCTTTTTTTTGAGTCATTCACATGTAAAATATGAAACACATGTATCTACCATTCTCTAGATGAGATGGGTTTGATCTCTAAAAGAATTCTTTCATTTAATTTCAGCTTCAAAGGTAGTCTTTCTTTCTTAAAGTAATTTCAAAACATGAATGTCATGGTAATTTGTATAATCTCTGATTTAACAAGTCTCTTGATTAAATACTTTCACAGTCAAACACAAATAACAGGGTGTGATTATGCACTCAGAATACATTTTCTCATAACTGTGTATGTTGGTGATTTTTTTGGCAAGTTGTTCTGTTGAGGAAGAATAAAAGCCATTAACAGATTAAATATAAAGTGATTTCATTTTAGCTAAATCCCTTTATTTTTCTCATGCTTTTCTCTTAACATTAATGAAAAGGGTCATAAATGGGTGAAATGATTGCAAGGACTTGAGAGAGGCAGAGCACAATGGTGGCATACCTTCAGATGGATGGCAGGGAGGAGCTTTAAGAAGATAAAGGAACCAAAGGCACAGAAAGAGGGGGAAAGTCTTTTTCCAGTTAGAAGCATGATGACAATGATTTCCCCAATCAGATATTTCTCTATATGATCATGAGTAAACTATTGGACAAAAAGAAAATTAAGAGGGTTTCAACTCACTCCATTTTGGAACATAACCCATGAAGTGAACAGCCATGGATGTGAGAATGGATTGCCTGGTACATCTAACTTGAATAAAAAAGTGAATGAAGGAAATCCTTTTCATTGTTAGCACTTTGGGGAAGAATTAATTGACCACCTTTCCATGGAGGAAGTTTTATTTCTTAACAACAATTCTCACTAGATTTATTAAGCTAGTATTTGCTCACTGTATTTATGACAATACAATTTATTTTCTCAAGGCTTTTTGTGTTTCAAGGGAAAGAATGTCATTTTATCAGCTAGTTGGCTTCTCACCAGTTTTTCTGAGAGTTTCTTTTTAATGGTCACATCTGGCAATAAAACAGCTCCCCACTCCCAGGTATGGATATTATGCATAATTACTCACAGATGGCCAGTAAGCCACTCCGCCCCAGACAGCACAGACACATCCTCAGGGTCAGCTTGCCCATCTGCATCTGACTCCTGGAAGAGAACTCAAGAGAATCCATGTTTCAGAAATCACTGCCCAAATCTGCCTTCACCTCATGATAAATCTGCTTTTCAGACCAAAATTGTGAATGCATTTAAAGCTGACCTTCCATTCAACACACTCTAATAGAATGGATTACACCATCAGTTCTTCAGATTGGGGAATAGAAGTTCAATCTATCAGGAAAAAAAAAAAAAAAGCTACTTATGTGTTCCAAGGTGCAAAAAAGAGAGCATTTCTGATGTTAGGTTACACCATTTTTATAAGTTTAAGTTACATACATTTTTTAAAAAGATAAATGTTCTGGCTTCTACATTTTCAAGAAAATCCAAGTATTTCTGCTTTTCTTTGACCTTGAAAACAGGTCCCTGTACACATATCCATTGACCTATAGGGTAATCCAGTCCCCAAATTTGAAGATTTAATTTTATTGATGTGGTTTGATCTACCCAGGGCCAGGAAAATTCCTAGAAACTTCTATTTATGGAATTGAATTTGTCTTGCTTCCAATTCTAACATCCCAAGCTCTTTTGATGTGGTCACATTAAAGCCTGAAGAAGACACAATGAAAACCTTAGGGAAGCTAATACTAGAGCCTTTGTTTTTCTCCAAATAAGTCCATTCCCTGTTGTCCATTCTTTTTAGAGCTCCACATACTGAGCATTTATCATTGAAAGCTTGTTTATGTTTGAGAACCACTTTGTTACCATCCACTAGACTTTCTTTAATGAAAATCAAATTATCAACACGATCCCACCTCTAAGACATATTTTAGAGGCATTGTTAAGAGATTTGTTTATATCCTGCTCACTGGAGATGCTTGTTAAGAATTACCAATCCGAGTTTAGGAACTGTGATGAGTTGATAAATCAGTCTTTGTTCAGATGCAAGCACAGAGATCATCTGGGGATAGGTAAGTTAAATGATGTCCTTCTTCTAGCCACTGTTTTCACTCACTGATCTTGTTTGAATGCTTGCCCACAGTATTTTCCCAGGACACCTCTGAAAGGATTTTAAATAAGGACGCTTTTCTGTGAGCCATCTGGCAGCTTCCTGGAAAGCAGCAGCGCAAGATGTCTGTACTCACAGAGATTGATTAGATTCCCAGTGGAGCCTTTCAAAGCTGATCACTTACAACAAGATGCTCACTGCGGGCCAAACTCGCTTTTAGGTAGCACTAGCTGAACTGATAAGCACAGGGACTATGGACATGTCCAAAGATCCTGAGCGTGATTCTCAAGCATAAAGAAGTGATAAAAGAATAGGACACAATAGCATCAAAATCTGATGCAAAGACACAGACACGAAAGAATGCTCCCACCCCAAATGAACATCCAGACACAGAACTGATGAGTCCACGGGCATTTATGGAGCACTTAAGATAGCAGACGTTGCTAGGAATACAGAGAGACAAGTCACAGTCCTTACATGCCAGAAGTTCACAGTTTCCTAAGGACAGAGACAGATAAGTCAATACATTGCTGTTTAATTTGAAGGTTATTGAAATAATAAAGGAAGTGAGACATAAAGATGATGGCCTGATCTGATTCCTGGGAAAAGTAACCTAGCAGAAAAGAGAGTAGAAACTTAAGAAACAACACAAGCATCATTCCCTGAAGACTGGTGTGGATAGAGATGCATTCAGGTTTGGGATACTGAATAGGAAGTGCAGAAGGAAGGCTGAAGAAAGGCCTGGAGATGAGGTCCAGATTTGGCAATGGTCAGTGTGCAGGTGTGGGAAAAGCTGAGAGCCTGTTATCCTGTGAAACAGGGAAAAGACCAAGAAATGATCTGGAAAACCTCATATGTAAGGAGACAACAGAATAAAAGAATTGATGAAGGAAATGAGAAAGGACGTTTAGTGAAGGAGACCAAAACAGTGATTTCTGGGACACCCAGGAAAGTTTCAAAACAGAGATCAGTCAATTGTATCACGTGTCTCAGAAAAGTGAAGATAGGGACTGAGAAAATATTCCTGGGATCTGAAAATTGTGAAATTGTTATTGAACATGGCAGGAGCAGTCGAGCAGTCCTCAGACCCTTGAAAGCAGCATTGTGGTGGGTATATTGGTGCCCCAGGAGTCATTTAATCTATCATCCTGCACAACTTTAGCTGAAGAACTGAAAAAGCACATTGGCTGAGACATTAGAATACTTAGTATGTGATTAGTCTCAGCTTTCATACAAAAGTATTCAGGCAAGTTAGAAGACACAGTTTTTGTCAAATTTCCCAAAATATTCTGAATCCAATAAGCTTGTGGTGTGCTGGGTCTTGGGAAGACCCAGGTGCCAGGCTTAACCCTTTGTTTTCTGTCAACATGGAGAAATCTAGAAAATTTCTGATGGGAAGGGGTTGAGGGCCTGAGTTGAAGAGCAATCAGAGATTAACTAAATAACAATACATCTATATTTAGGCAAAATTAATCACACAGATGATTTCTTTTCTCCCCCCACAATACTGGGATAGAACCCAGGGCCTTGCTTATGTTAAGCAAACATTGTACCTCTGAGGCACATCCCTAGACCCACACAGATAATTTCAATTTAAACTTATTAGATTTTTAATCATAAGTGACAAAGCATTTTTTTCCATATGCCCTCTGTATCTTTTACTCAGTATATACATGGGGAATATATTTTTATATCAGAATCTACCATCGTTTAGACAGTGGAAGATTTAAGACAAGTAGAAGGCTTACACCCATCTGACCCTAAATTCTACTCAGAGAAACAGATCGTGTATATCTAAAATAGCCGACAATAATTACCAGCACTAATTACATAGCAATGCAGGAAAAAAGGAAGGAAATATATATATATATATATACACACACATATATGTATGCATATATATACAAACACACACATACACACACACACATATACATATACATATATATTTTGGTGGAACCAAACTCAAGAGAGTGATTGGATTGTACGATGTTATTTAAAGAGGGTTTTCAGAGGTGAAACTTGTACTAAAATATCAGTTATTAATGGAAATGCTTTCTTTGCAAGTACAATTGACAGTCTTTATTAGTCCTCCATGCACTTTTTGTCACAAAATAAAATAAAGGTGAAACTTGTAAGACAGTTGGTAGAGGAAAGCCAGGCTTTGACCAGATGTCAATAGACCAGAACCCTATGCTTCTCTCTCTAATGTTTCATAGTGGAACCCTGGAAAAGGAAAAAAATTTGTCTGTTTTGTTGTTGTTGTTGTTGTTGCTTTGGTCTCAGTTGACCTTATATATTAAAGAACTCTGTGGTTTAGCTGTGTTCTAATGTGTCCTCCAGTTCCAGAGCCTGATCTTCCAGTTCTAAGATTCCAAGTCCTCTTGGATTGAAGGAGGCCAGCATAATCACAGAGCAATTTAGGTATCTGAGCCGCAAAAGGGGAGATAAAGATGAAGGTTTATCTGCAGAGTTCCAGCAAAAGCATATGGAACAACAAATACACACATTCCACACATCCTGCTATATGACCCGGCATGGGACAGGCTTGTCTATCAACTCTTCTCTACAAAACCAAGTGCTCTCCTAGCCCCACCTCACCACTCAACAATGCCCATATCAGTGCTGATATCAAGTTTTAAATAATACTTCACAGCAGAGCAGATAATATCTTTCAAAGGACAGTGATTGTGTATTCATTTCCTGAAAATTTATAAATGTAACTGTACTTAATATATTTGTAATAACACTGAAGCACATTTTTAATTTAAACTCCCATTTCAAAATAATATCCCAACTCTCCTAAGAATGAATATGTAGGAAAATAATTTTCTTCCTCTTTCTCCTGATAAGACCTAATTTCTCTAAATAGCAAATATAAATGCCAATTGACTTGGTCTGTTAACATTTATAAAGTAAAAGAAAATGAAGTAATTTCCTGAGTGAGTTAAACTTGTATAATCTATGTTAGATTTTTTTCTTACTTATTATAAGTGTTATAGTCTATGCCTCTTTGCTCATTTCTCTTTTATATTTCCTTCATTTTTTTTAG
The DNA here is from genome assembly GCA_020662805.1 of Glaucomys volans. NCBI lineage: Eukaryota > Metazoa > Chordata > Mammalia > Rodentia > Sciuridae > Glaucomys > Glaucomys volans. Next base: position 76,998 of record JAJEJO010003702.1, read on the forward strand.
GTAAAGGAGAATTTTCTCAAGTCAATACTCATAATCAAAATCCATGATTTAAATGTCAGAGTATAGAATGTGCAGATCTTTTCTAAATTTCAAATGGCTCACTAATTCAGAAAAAAGAGTTCCTTAAACCTCATGCTCACGATACCAAACATCCACAGACACTGAAGAATGCTGAGGAAATAAGACCAAAATCTTAGTGAATAGAGTAGAATTGATGGAGAAGCCTCAGAAACACACAGGTTTCCCACATGAGCTAGAGATTCACCATTTTTCTACGTGAGTTGACAACCTGACCTTGGTGACTTCTGAGGCTACCCTCATAAAGCCGCAAGAGATTTGGAATGCCTGATGTCCAGGAGAAAAACTGAGGGAGGAAACATTTTGTAGCACATTGGTCCCTTTTAGTTAATTATCGGCCTTCTCCCTACTTTTTAAAAGATCTTCTCATTTCCTTATTTCTCTTTAGTGAGAGTAATGACATCAACCTAAAGGAGTCTGTTTTATATTTGGAAGCTGAACAGAAAGGGCAAGCTGAAGAGATTACAGAAGAATATATCCATGGAATAGAGTAATGGGATCCAGAGAAAACAGGCACATGAGGCAAGTCCCCAGTCTTGCAAAAGAAGAAACACACTAAACCACTCTGGACCAAGAAAGGACCTTTAGATTTGACACTGAAAGATCCATGTGCATTTCCCATACATTCAGAGAATAGAGTGGATTTTCCTGTGTATATGGAAGGTTTGATGCTAAATAACCCTGCTTTTATTGTATTGTTCTCATCTTGCATTTATTTCAGCAATTTAAGACAAAAAAAACCCAGCATCTTAGATTCCTACTTTTTCATTAACCTCCACTGACAAAAATCATAATTTTGGTTTACAGCCTTGCTTATTTGTAGCCCTCTGGCTTCCAACACTGGATGCCTATTCCTACCAAGAGTCTGATGGGAACAGATGAGCATCTGAATTTCTTTTGGTACTTTTGCAAGCTGGCTCTTCACATATACACTGAACAAATGCTTTGGAAAATAATATTATTGGAAGGGGGGAAATAGGATACCAGGGTATATTCACAATAGTGCACTTTGCCAAGAGTCAGGCAGCAACATTCCACATGTTTTGGGGAAAGATCTGATGCAAATAGAATACTGCGTCCTGTGTTTGTCTTTGCAGTTTCAAAAAATATAAAGAAATTTGAGAGAGTCTTTAAAAAAGGGGAAAGTAAAATGTAAATGATAAGATAGAAAACTGTTATTTACAGAAAAGAGTAAAGGCACTGGGATCATTTAGCCTGAAAAAGGAACACCTATGAAAAAAATGTATGACAAGCATTCTAATGACCAAAAATATCAACCAAACTACTCTTCATCTTGACCAAGGAAACCATGAGAGGAAACAAGTTAAAATTAATAAAAGGGAGAGAGAGCCTGGTTAGGCATAAGGAAGACATTCTTGGCCTTATTGCTGAAACTTTGGAGTATACTGCCAAAAAAAATGTTGTAAAATTTCTTGGAAACATCAATAACAATCTGAATTAATTGAAGGCATTTCTCTGTCACAAAAAGAAAAAAAAATTACATCAGATAACCTTTTGAAGTCCCAGTTTAGTTTGTGACTTATTTATAAGAATTTAGCTACCTAAAAGTTAAGGTCAGGCAGAAATTTCCAAGCCCAAAGTTTCTTTTCATAAAAAATATTTAGGACTCTGACACCACCAAGTTTTATTTGATTGAATTTAAAAACCAGAAATTTACCCTAAAAGATTTTTAAATTATTTTTATAATGTGGCTTTTTTTTTTCTTGTGTAATCATCTATTTTTAATAGCTTGAGCCCTTTAGGGCTCTAAAGTTATTGAAAAGAAGATAAAGACATTTTGGTTTATGGAATATCAGACATCCAAATTGACTTTTGAGCAAGGGTTATAATAAAATAAAATTTTTCTAATTTCTACAATCTGTGGTCTCTTCCCGGATGAATTTCTTTTACAACACTTTAACAACCTACCCCCTGTGGTTCCCTAAAGCATGATGAACAAAGCATGGAGAATTAGGAGAGATGAACACAAGAAAAAAGAAACAGCAAGATCTGAGAGCATGAAAGAGGAGAATAAGAAGTTGAAACTGATCCTGCTGGGGTAAGGGAGCATTAAAAGATTTCAAGTTGAAAAGTTACATAATCCAATGTTTATTTAATTAAAACAATTCTGAAGTTGTGGGGAATGGAATAGAGTGAGATGAGATATAGGACATGGTTATAATTTAACATGGTAGCAGAACTCAAGATGGAGTGGATTCCGGGGATATCAGAGGCACAGTTGATAAGGCATCATGATTGGTTGGAGGGAGGATGAGGTATGGTGAGTGAGAGAAAATTTCAGGACAGTTCTCAAGTATCTAATTGCCTTAGTCTGAACACGTTTGTCCCAGCAAAACTCATGAATTGAGACCTGATCCCCAATATGATGGCATGAGGTCATGTAAGCAGAGCCCTCAATATGGCTGCTCAAAAGACAACTCCATTACTCTTTCCACCTTGCATGCTCAGAGCAAGAAGGTAATTACCTATGAACCAGGAAGCCAAACCTCAGCACACATTGAGTGGGTCAGCACTTCAATCTTGAACTTCCCATTCTTCAGAACTGTGATTAATAAATTTTGTTGTTTATAATAGACCACCCAGTCTATGGTGGTTTTGTTATATGAGTCAAAAAAAAAAAAAAAGAAACTGACATAAAAGATTAGGAGGGTGGGAGCCCTTCTTTTTTATTCACTTTCTGCTAGCTCACTAACTCCAAGAGTGTATTTTAAAAGGCTCAAGGGCAGGTGAATGAACTCCCCCAAATCTTTTTATATCTTTTTATTCCTAGATCAATGGCATTGGATTAAGCAAATAGTTGGCTTGCCTTTAACATATATCTAAAGTTCTTTTCAGAGATACCCTTGTCTAATCCTTAAAACAGCACCAGAAATTATTTGACAAATAAAAAACTTAAGACACCTAACAGAATTAGTAACTGAGCCCCAGCTATGGCATCCATATCCCCTGCCTTGCCTCACCATACTTCAGGTTGTTATAAAATCCTTTTCCCCAAACTCAAGCAAACTTTCCCGCAAAGCACATCATTTCCAAGTGTAATTCAAAACTTCAGCTACTTGGAAACCTACCTGTTATATTGAATCCCCTCATTACATGATTTTCTGGTTTATTTGGCAATTTGAAGATAAGTTGCTGGTGGCTTGTGCATTAGCTGTCCCCTGGTGTCTGTCTAAAGAGTCAACATGCAGAGTTGTAATTGAATCTGCCTAACACTCTCCTGGAGATTAAAGGTAAGTGTTTCCAAGAGGAAAGAAAAGTAATATAACAGAAGAGCTTAAAGTCAGGTTTAAGATTACAAGCAATGAGTAGAACAATCAGAGAGCATTTGCAGCTATGACAATAATAGCACAACCATAGTAAGGAAATATTTTATTCTCAAGCAAAATTTCTCAGAGATAGACAAAAGGAGAACAGGAGTAGCCGTTTAATCATTCACTGATTGCCACCTAAAAAAGAATTGCCATTTCACTGAATGCCATTCCTAAAAAAGAATTATAATTATTTTTGAATTAGTTGAACGTTGATTCAATTGGTTGATGCAGTAGGCTAAAAACTTCATAGAGGAAAAATTGCTCTTTTGTTAAGAATACCTTAGCAGACACATTTAGTTATGAAAGATAATATCAAATGGACCTAATAAAATTGGAAGAGTTTAATAAAAGGAAAAAATTAAAATCTTCAACATAATAAATTAACAAAAAAATTTCCATTTTCCTTTGACAAAGAGGGCTGATATTTTTTATATCTTTGAATATGTTTTCTATTCTAGTCAATCTCTTCCTTTTTTCACATTCACCAATAATAGATCATTTATCTTTTGTTGGTCTTTCTTGGTAGACTGTACGATACAATCATTTTGGGGTCTTTGTTCTTTTCCATCTCTGAAATTATATGTTCCTCATGAAATTTCTGGTCAATGTAGATTTTTATTTTTAATTGCTTCTCATGGTTTTCATACATAAAATATCATTTTATGTTTGGGGAAATATTGGTTACAGACGATAAAAAATACCAATTTTATATATACTGTTTGATGTTTTATCAATTATATTCAGCCATGTCGCTATTACTCAATTGAAGACATAAAACAACTCCATCTCTTCCCCTATTAACCTAGCACCACATATTAGGATACTGTGAGGCAATTCCTTATAATTCTTTGAATCCTATTTGTCTATCTGAGTCTGCTATCCCCCAAAATTTTTAGGTTTTAACAAAATATGTAACAGCCATTTTTTTATTTTTCCCTTGAGATACTTCCAGCAATATTTCCCTTAAAAATACTTCCAGCAATATTTCCTTTCTTGCAAACTGGATACCCAGCTCCTATCCCCAACCCCTTACCATACTTCACTATATATAATCAAAAAAACAATTATTACACTTATAATCTTGCCTGATAATCTCGATGGCTAGAATCAAATGTTCATTTTGTATATTTCCTTTATTATAATTCAGCTCAGGTAGAATTTTGACAATGTTTTAACTAACACATGAGACAAGTCATGATTTTCCAAATTTCCAACATTCCATTCACTATTCTCATATCTCTACCACTCTTTCAACTACTAATTGCAGACCAGTACCAAAACCAATGCCATATATTTTGAGTTTTATTACCCTACTTCTTGGTTTCTATTTCTGTAACCATTATCTAGTATTACATATTAAACAATTCTAGTTAATGTCTGAAATTACTATTTTATTTGTGCATGATACTGGGAACCAATCATTGGAGCTAAGCTCAGGTCAATGTTTCCTCTTCCATTATATCATTTGTGTGGCTGTATTTCTGGAGTTGGGAGCCTAAGAGGACCACTCCTCACATGATTCACATGTTTGGTAGCTGGTGCTGGCCATCCACTGCATTTTTTACACCATCTCATCTGTCATCTGGTCCTCAGGGGCCTTTAGCTTCTTCATGCAACAATCTCCAGTTACAATGAAACAAGAAAAGATGTACTTCACCTTGGGTCAAAAGAATCACACCATCGCTTCTGCCATACTCTCTAGTTAATGAAACCAAATCACACAGCCCACCAAGATATGAGAGGTGGAACCTAATTCCTCTTATTGACAGGAAGAGAAACAATGTCATATTGCAAAAAGAACTTTGAAAAAGGGATGAGACACATTATTATGGTTTGGATGTGAGGTGTTTCCCAAAAGCTCATGTGTGAGATAATGCAAGAAGTTTAGAGGAGAAATGATTGGATTATAAAGTCTAAACACAATCTATGAATTAATCTCCTAATGGGATTAACTGAGTGGTAATTGAAGGCAGGTAAGCTGTGGCTAGAGGTGGTGGGTACCTGGGGGCATGCCTTTGGGGTATATATTTGGTATCTGGTGAGTGGAATCTCTGTTTCCTGATCATTATGAGCTGCTTCCCTCTGCCACACTCTTCCGCCATGATATTCTTCCTCACCTTGAGCCACGAGGAATGGAGCTGGCTGTATATGGGCTGAGGATACTGAAACCATGAGCCCCTAAATAAACTTTTCCTCCCCTCCAATTGTTCTGGTCAGGATTTTTAGTCACAGCAGTGAAAAGACTAAAACACACATTATTGCAGCCAACATTTGCAAACAATCTACTAATTCCCATAAATGTCAATATGTTATATTTTATACTATCATTCAACTAAAAATATTTTCCAATTTCCCTTTGATAAATTTAACTATATTATGTTTAGAAGACATATTGCTTAATTTCCAATATTTTTGGAATTTCTGGTTATTTCATTTCCAGTTAAATTTTCTGAGACCAAGAAATGTGTGTGCTATAACTCTAGTCATTTGAAATTTATAGAGACTTCTTTATGACCGTGCATATAGTCTATTTTGTGAATACTCCAGGTGCACATGAAAAGAATGTATATTCTGTGTTCAATAAACATCAATTAGTGTCAAATTGATTGATAGTGATATTTAAATCTTCTCTAGATGTATTGCCACTGTGTCTACTAGTTCTATCAGTTATTCATAAAAGGAATACCTAGTCAGTGTTTTTTAAAAGAAAGAGAAATAATAGAACATATATATATATATGCACATGTGCACATGCACACACATACACAGACATGCACACACACACACACACACACACACACAAAAGCTCTCTGATTTACAATGGGGTTTCTTTGCAATAAACTTTTTATAAGTTGAAAATGCATTTAATATACCTAACCTACCAAACATTATAGCATAGCAACACAGTACACTGTAGAGTAGTTGTTTACTGTGCAGATCACATGAATAACTAAGAGATGCAGCTAACTGTTACCACCCAGAATCAAAAGACAGGAAAAGATCAAAATTCAAAATATGAAACATGGTTTCTACTGAATACATATCACTTTTGTACCATAATAAAGTAAAAGAAAATGGTCAAAAAACATCCTACATTTTGGATGTTTTGTGTGTTATATATTATGGTCTCAGTGTTTGTGTACCACCCTCCACTCCACCAAAAAAAAAACATATTTTGAAATCCTAGCTCCCAGGTTGATAGTATTAGGAGGTGAAGACTTAGGGGAAGTGATTATGTATAAAAGCACAGACTTTGTGAATGGTGTTAATGCCCTTATAAAATAAGCCTCATTCATTTCTTCCACTATGTAAGGACACAGTGAGAAAACTAACCAGGGAGCAGACTCTTACCAAAAACCATCTCTTCCAGTACCTTGATATTAGACTTACTGGCCTCTAAAACTGTGAGTAATTATTTATGGCATCTATAAGCTAATTATAGCATTTTGTTATAGCAGCCTGAAAGGCCTAAGATAGATAGGTAGGTAGGTAGATAGATATAGATAGATAGATAGATAGATAGATAGATAGATAGATAGATAGATAGATGATAGATAGATGATAGATAGATAGATAGATAGATAGATAGATAGATGATAGATAGATGAATAGACAGACATATTGAGAGAGAGATTATGAGGATTGCTCATGTAATTATGAAGGCAGAGAAGTCTCATGGCATATATCTACAAGTTGGAGACTCAGTAAAGATGGTAGTATAATTACATCCTGAGTATGGAGGCCTGAGAAACAGGAAAATCAATGGTGTGATTTTAGTCCAAGTACAAAAGACCTGAGAACCATGAACACTGATGGCATAAGTTCAGTCAAGTCCAAGAGAAGACTGATATCCCAGCTCAAGCAGTCAGGCAACAGAGAAAAAATTCTTCCTTCTTCTGTCTTTTTGCTCTGTTCAGGCCCTCAAAAGATTGATTGTTCTCCTTCCCTAAACAGAGTAAACTGCATTATTCAGTCCACTTATTCAAATGATGATCTCTTCAGGATACACCAGAATGGACATGGCCAGCAGTAATGTTTAAACCTGGGCATCCATCGGCACAAATTAGCATGTAAAATTGTCCATCACAAGAATGTTAAAATTTTCAACTAGGCTTATGGCTTATCTCTTCTTCCATTTTAGGCTGTATTTTTGAAATTTTCTTACTAAATGGATAATCATGTAAGAATGTTATACCTTCCTGATAACCAACTGTCTTTATGACTTGTCCCTTATTCTCTCTTGTAATGCTCCTAGTCTTAATTTTGTCCAGTATTAAGGACACACCACTATTCTTTTGGTTACTGTCAATATGATATTTTTGCTTTAATCCTCTTAATTTCAACTTAAGGGGGGGGGTCTTAATGTTTAAATACTATGTAGTATGGTCCTGGTTTTTTTTTCTTCGTTTGTTTTGTTTTAAATGCCAGATGGGTAATTTGCCAACATTGTAACTAGTTTTAGGGGGAGGCACATCTCACATGATGACATGAATACCCAGTCATCATGCTTATGAACTGAAAAGCATCTGGTCTTACTTTTTAAATTGTCAAACAATCTCTATATTTTAATTTGTTTTATCCATTTACCTCCAAAATAGTTATTGATATAACTGGGTTTTAGCCTATCATCTGCTATTTGATTTTCCTGTCCACTGTATGTCTTAAGTTTGTGTGTCTTTTGGTTTTAGTATTGAATATTTATAGAATTTTATTTTCTCAATGGAATACTTAGCTATGTCTATGGTATTTTTGATGTTTGCTCTAGGGGTTACAATAGCCTTCTTTAAGAACACATTATATTCTACTTTAAGTGAATATTATACACTTAATTGCTATTATTTACAATTCCATTTACTTCCCTCTATTTTTTTGGGTTATCATGGACATATTTTTTAAGTATATATCCTAAAATAAATTATTTTATTATTGCTTTAAATAATCAATTTTCTTAAAGAGAAAAGATGAAAACATGACGACGTACATTTCCAATATTTTGATTATTTCCAGATGCCCATAATCTCTCCTATTGATCCAAGTTGTTATCTGGTGCCATTTCACCTCAACCAGAAGAAATTCCTTTAGCATTTCTTATAGGACAATTTAATTCGCAATAAATTCACTTGAGGGTTATCGATAAAGGGTTATCCTAAGTCTATATTTTGCCTCATTTTTACAGTGTATTTTTACTAGATGTACAATTCCATGTTAACCTTTCATTTTCTTTTTTTTAATTTGTTTTTTTTTTTAGTTATGCATTTAGACATAATTATAAAAGCATGGAAAATAATTTGTTCTAAGTCAATCTCCAGTACTTCTCCTTTCCTTCCCTTCCTCCCTTCCCCTGTTCCCTTCCATCTATTCTACTGATCTTTCTGCTACTTACTTATAGTTGTTCGGTTTTTTTGTATCTTGTAGATATATGTTATGGTGAGATTCACTGTGGCATATTTATATACATACATGGGAAAAGTAGGTTAGATTCATTCCACTGTCTTTCCTTATGCCATCCCTCCTTCCTTTCCCTTCTGCTACTCCACTCATCTTTCTTTAAAGATGTTTTTCCACAGTCTTCTGGCCTTCCATGTTTCAGATGAATGATAGTCATCACTCTCACCATTGTTACTCTATATATAAATGCCTAACTTTTCCAGACACCTTTAAGAATCTCTCTAAATCTTTGGTTTTTAGCAATTCATCTATGAACTGCCTAAAAGTGGTTTTTCTGGTAATTAAGCTGCTATGGTCACCCTTCTTGGATTTGTGAGTTTATATCTTTCTTAACATTTTTAAGATGTATGGTCATCATCTCTCCAAACATTGCTCCGTATAATTTTCTCTCTTGTCTTTCCTAGTATTCCTACTGTATAAATGTTAGATGACTTGTAATTTCCCCACAGGTTCCTGAGGCTCTCTTCAGTTTATTCAATCTTTTAATTCTTGTCTGTGCTTTAAACTGGATAGTTTCTTTTGACCTGTAGTTAAGTTCACTGACACATTTTTTTTCAGTGTCCTAGCTAATGTAAACTCGTCAAACATTTTATATTTCAAATGTGTCTTATTTTTTTTTAATTTTTTTTTTTTTTGCAGTGCTGAGGATTAAACCCAGTGCCTTGTGCTTATGAGGCAAGCACTCAACCAACTGAGCTATATCCCCAGCCCTGTCTTATTTTTTAATTCTGAATTGGATTTAAATTTGGTTTCATTTTAGATGTGAAAATAACTCCTGAACTCTTCTCTGTTTATCCTTTGAATTCTTTAATATATTTTTAGAGTTACTTAAAGTCAGCCTGCTAAATCCATTATCTGAATTGTGTGTGTGTGTGTGTACAGAATTTTATTATTTATAATTTTGAAGTTATGCTATCTCATAGTCTTACAGTCTTGCAGTCTTGAGATTCCATGATCTTTCAGTCTTAAGGACTCCCAGTACTGAAGTTTGGTGCTCTGTCCCTGTTCCCTCCTGAAGGGAGACCCCTCATTGTCAAAGTGCACAATGGCACTGAGTCCAGCCACAGCTGTTATCTGCCTGTTCCAAGGCAGATTCAACAGATCAAACGTATGAGCCCTGTGACAGCACAGGAAATTGAAGCCTAGGCTGAAAGAAATGAGAGGTCTCCTTAGATTTCTTCGTTTACTTCTAAAGTCCCACCAGAGGGAATTGAACTATCAACATGTCCCCAAACAGCTTAACTTCTGATTGAACTCAATGCCCCAAACCTAATGGAGTCCTTTCTCATGCGTAAGTTGTGTGTCTTAGGACTGGACAAATGCCAAAGTCTGAAACTGAATAACCAAAAAATACCAATGCTTTGGGTCTCAGACCACCGTCATTTGTGACTGTGAGATAGTAAGACCAAAAGAATGCAAGACAATGAGAAGTCAAAACTGTAATATTTCAAGATTGCAATCTGTTTCTCTTTTTCAGACTTTTTTTATCTTCTCCAGTCTGCACTTATTCCACAAAATTCCCACATGAAATAAGTACTGGCCAGAGAGGATTGGCTATGTGTGGGGTTCTTCCAGTTTCAAGTCTGGCATCATATTCCCATGGATCACCAAATTGTGACTAGTTTATCTCCAACCCACAAAAGACTCTCCCCTGTCTACCCTTCCCCCATCACTGCAAGTGGCTCAATTGCACCCTTCGGTTCTACCTGACATAGGAACAGAGGAAAGGCCCATAACTCTGAAATCTTCAGACTTCTTCAGACTCCTTTAACCTTCTCTTTCAGTCAGCTTTGCACTACTGTGACCAATACACTCAACAAGAACTTAGGAGAGGAGATGTTTATTTTGGCTCACAGTTTCAGAAGTTAAGTCCATGCTCAACCTATTCCATAGCTCTGGACCTGAAGGCAGAGGGTGTTGCACAGAAAATAGCTCCAGACATGACAGCCAGGAAGCAGAGAGAGTTGCACTCACCAGGGACAAAATATAAACCCCCAAAATATTCCACAGGTGACCTACTTCCTCCAGCCACACCCACCTATCTACAGTTGCCACCCAGTTAATCCATTCAAGTGGATTAATCCACTGATTGGGTTACAGCTCTTGTGATCTAATCAGTTCTCCTTTGATCACTGCTGCATTAACACAGGAGCTCTGAGGAAATACCTTATATCCAAACCATAGCACCTTCTTTACATCTACATCTCTAGGATGACTTTCTAAAAACATTGTGTGTGTGTGTATTTTCATGTGCACTGCACATGCGTATGCATGTACATGCACATGTAAACACACACATGGGATTTCTTGTTGATAAAAACCACAGGCCTTTCACCTTTTTCTATCCTAACCAGAGACAACACTTCATCTCAGCAGTATTTCTATTTTACTTTCCCATTAAATTCTCAAGTTCTGCCGGTTTACTCTTCATTTCCATCTATTTTTCACACTTTCTTTTTTGAAAGTTATATCCCATCTTTGAGTTTTTAAGAGCAAATTTTGTAATTTTTCCAAATATAAAAAATCTATTTTTCCTTAATGTGTTTTTCCTTTGATTGCCCTTCTTATAACATGTGTAATTTATCCTCTATTTAAAAATGGATCTCAAACTATTCCCCTTTTTCTTATAACTTGTCTTTGGATAAGTCTAATATTTTGTTTAAGAATATTGTGGGAAAAGACAGACAGAGAGGTGAAACACTTTGGAATTGTGCTTAGGGTATTGTCTTAATCACTCTTTTACAAAATCACTTTCTTCCTTGACCTGAAGATGTGCCTCTGTTAAAGAAGTCAGTGTCCCTCAGTCCAGCTCTGAGGTTATCTGGGAATAGCCCAGGTTCACTTTTTCCTCCCCTAGCATTTTTGCTTAACTAAGAGCTAGATCTCAGATATGACAAATGATTCACCATCACATTTTCCCATTTCTTTAGATCTTTATTCTCAGATTGTCTATCCATTCTCCTCTGGCTCACATCACATTAATCAAATAAATAGCCATTTCAAGACTCTTACATGTATGTTTACAGTTTCCTACCTAAGATCAGATGAGAAAGGTCAGCACTAGGCATGATCTTCCTCACTTCGGTCCACTTTCCACATATTTGGCAGGTTTGTGACAGATTCAGGATACGCAGTGTAGCCATTTCTGTTTTCATTGAAAATGCAGAGGAACTTCACCCCTTCTGCACTTCCCAGCTCCCTCCCACAAACATACAGCTTTTTTATTAGATTGTTTCTTCGTCCGTTTCTGAGTGAATGAAATGGAGAGACAGTCTTTAACTAGAAGTTCTTTCTTCAAATACACGTTTGATATGTAACTTCCAAATGAAAAGTCAAGGATGTGACAGAATTAGGTTGTACTTCCAGAATATGTATGCTTTTATTATTCTCACCCAGACAATTAAAGCTGGGAAAATTCTTGAACCTGATGTATTACCCAACATTATTCTGCAGCTAAATTACAACTAAGAACTAGGGCTCCATTTCCTTCCAGAAACAATTTCCAAGAGGAAATGAAGCCTGAGTAGTTGTTGTGCCTCCTACATGTCACAATTGCAACCACCACTAACATTGCCCTGGGGGATTCATAAAGCCAGCGAAATTAGTTCCCAATTAGAGGAATTCAGCCAAGTGTAATCAAATTGTTACATAGCCAGGCATTCTGAGTCCATATCTAAATTTAACATGCCATGCCATAGAATTGCATGTATCCTTTGAAGCAGTTTTCAAAAATCACACAATAATATTCTAATTAATCTGTGAGCAATTTCTCCTTTTCCCCATTTAGTAATACATTCCCTAACTGAGAAATGCTTTCAACAGCACTTACTAAGTACATTAAGTATCTCCCACCAAGGTGGAAGCAAAGGATCCAAGTCCCTATTTCCAATCTAGCATTAACTAGATTCTTATGTTATGCGCCTGATTGAGCAGGCAAGGAGAAAACTCAAAACATTTCCATTCAGCAACCAAATACTGTTAACTAAATATTTAAAGGGATGGAGGTTCATTTTTACTAGATAAAAGTGGTAGTTTCTGAAACAGTCTAAAATTCCTTTTCACACTCAAACTTGGTCAGTAGAGGCTAACTCATCAACTCTCAGTCCACTTCATACAAAATGAGGCTGACAATAAATTACTGCATTCTTGTCTAACTGCATATCACTTTTATGACCTCTAGTCACCTTCAAATGGGTCATATGTAGAAGAGGAAAAGGCATGTTTCTCAGCAAAAATGCAGCTGGGGCAGGGAGGAGGTATCAGGAGTCTATATAATAGTTGTGTAAATATTGCTCTCTAAAATTCAGCTCCTTCTAAACATGGTAAGATAAAACATTCTTGAAACTCAAAAGAAAACTCTAGGAACAATGTAATCCTTAACAGCATGTTGTTTTACACTAACCAATTACATTCATTCACAACTAATTTCCATACCACAACAATTAAAAAAAAAACTTCCACAGTCCTTTTAAATTTTTTTTATTTGTTCTTTTTAGATATACATGAAAGTAGAGTGTATTTTGACATATTATATACATACATGGAGTATAACTTCCCATCCTCCTCAATTCTTATATCAGGAATATATGGTTCCAACAATTCAATTATTGGTCTATGGAAGTGTGCATTTAAAATAGTCACTTTGAAAAGATCTGAAAAATCTATTTTAATTGGTTACTCTCAATTTTTATACTTCATATCAAATAGTAATAGCTCCTTACACATAAGATATGGTTACAATTTAAAAGGGAAAAAGATAAATTTTCTCTACCTCATTTGGGTCTCTGTGTACAATGTCTCGTAGTAAACAGACGGAAATTAAAATTTTTCTTCCTCTTCTCTGATCCTAACCCAATGTTTCAAATACACAAATGGAATATCCATACTAGAGAAGTCTCCTGCTTCTGGCTACATTTGGAGTTCATCATTTCTTGTGTGCTCCTTCCAAGCTAAACACATTTCTCAGAACAATTTTCAGGAATTTTTTTTCCATGCTGGGAATTGAACCCAGGGCTTCACACATGCTACCTGAGCTGCAACCCCAGCCCAGTATCCAATATTTTTTTTTTAAATCTTAAAAATAATCTTTCCTTTCCAATATTTCCCTGTTAATAGATGCCTTTGTTTTCCACCTTTTGAATTTTCCCAGAAGTTCTATGCCGCAACTATTCCAAACTGTAGATATTCCATATTTCTTATACCAAAACATTGTTTTAATATTTTTTTATTCTTAAATCTCATTTTTAATGAGTTTCAATGAGTTTCAGAAACAGATTCTTCTAGTCTCTTGTTTGTATCAGACAGTTTTCACCAAGCTGAAGAAAATCACTAGGAGATATAGATCAACTGCAAGGATCTGGATTATGCAATTTAAAGGACTAGTTAGCCAAGTCCAGAATCTGTAGGACTAGCTGTCAGCAAGAGCAAGATGGGACTCTCCAACCAAACTTTTGTCCATAGAGTAGAATTTCTCCTCCTTCAGATAAATCTCTATTCTACTTTCTAGGCCTTTACACAGATTAAATCAGGCCAATTATTGTTATCTAGGATATTCCCCTTTACTAAAGTCAACTCTTATGGACTTTAATCACATTTCCAAAATACTTTCATGGTAACACCTCTGCTAGCATTTTATTGAAGGAGCCTACACAAGTAAACATATAAAACTCAACACCATGCTAGAGATGTTCCTGAACTTGTGATGGAATATCATCTCAATTAAACCCATTGTGAGCTGAAAATATCTTAAATCAATAATGCATTTATTGCATACAACTTACCAAACAGCTTAGTTGCACAGAACACTGTAGAGTATCCATTGTTTACCCCATGAGCCCAAGGTCAATTGTGTTGTCCTGCATCCTGAAGGATTCTCAGGCCTTATATTGCTAGCCCAGGAAAAGATTAGACTTTAAAATGTAAACTATAGTTTCTGCTGAATGCATGTTGATTTTGCACCAACATAAAGTTGAAAAGTTGAAAGTTGAAGCACTGCAACGTTTAATATATGGGATGTTTTTAATTAAAATAGATCTTACTTCTAATGTCTCAGTTTTATCAGATTTTTTCCATTATGTTGTTCAATCTCATGTTTAAAAATAATTTCTTTGCCCATGTTTTCAAACAAGTTCTCTTACATTTTGCAATCTTCATAAAGTTTAATTTATGAATTAGGCATAGCAAGAGATTAAAATAATAAAATAGGACAATTTAACAATATGTTGTAATAAATGTTATTTAAAAGTTATGAACTATGTCTTGAATTTTCCATTTAATATTTTCAGACCCTAGTTGACACAAATAGCTAAAACTGTAGCTAGCAAAACTGCAGATGAGGGGGAGTGGCTATTGTAGTAGCTATGCTCACATACATTGATGGACATTGTATTCACTTCTTGGTTTTCCTTTAAATAAATGCAACCCAGAATAGAAAAACAGACATGTGTCTTCTAGTCAAAATAGATCAGCAATCATCTTTAATACCCAAGGACTCTGGTGCATCAGTAGACCTTGGGACAGACTCCAAAAGAGGGAGCATTTCTGCACAGACATGGCAAAACTTAGTGCAGAGACCATGGTGCCTACTGGGACAGGGTAGGAACCAAAGAAGAGCAGAAGGGAATGGTTCATCTCATGTAGTAACTAGGCAAATCTGATGAAAAGCAATCCTGTTATATGGGAGGAACAAGAAACTAGGAAACTAGATTGCTAAACAACGTGAGAGTAAAAGTCACTGCTATACAAGTTATAAAATGTTAGGAGCTTAAGAAACTGTTACACTTTCTTCTGGTGTTGAAGTTTATTTCTGCTTACACACCCCAGCAACAGCAGTTGACTCTGGAAGCACACCAAGGACAGGTGTCTCCTTTTATTTTTCTTTAAATCCTTGGGTCTTGGCACTGCATCTGACATGGTAACCACTTAATAATGAGGGTTCACTATCTGATGGATGGATTAAATGAGGAGAAAAACTTTTATCAAGAATTACAGAAAATGCTTCCACCAATAAATGTGATTTGGAAAAGCCTATCAAAATGGAAAAGCAAGAAAGCAAAAAAATTATACCAAAACTGAAATCATGGTTTATCAACAGTCAAGTATAAAAACATAATCTAGGCACCAGTGGTTAGGGAGATTAATTTCAGGCCAGGGTGAAGCTTATCAGAACTGCAGGGATTTAAAATGTATCTATAGGGAGACATTGCATTTAATGAAAAAAAGAAATAAAAACCAATGCAAGCGGATTAGAGAAAACTGTAAGTATGATTTAGGGTAAATAATTTAATCCACAACAATGACAACCCTGAATTACCCTCACTGTGAGCTTTCCCAGATAGTGAATACTACTGAGAGAAGACAGAACTATTCAGACTTGGCATATTACAAATTCATACAGTTTAACTTCAAATAGGGCCCTTGTGTTTGGCAGTCCTGGTTATAGCCAGGTTTTTCAGTGGATGTTTCAAAATTTCTCTTCTCATTTCTCACCTGTCCTCTGTCTCTCCCCTACTTAAGTAAAAAATTGAGGCACTGGGACCATCAAGCTCTTGGCCTTTACCTCTGTCCTCATCTGAGTTTATTTCTTTCTGTGTCTATCCATCCATCCTAAAATTTTAAGGGACGATGTTTTCTCCCCTTCTCTGTGTTGTTCTTGATCACATCCCTCCCTGATTTCTAGGGGCCTTGAATCCCATACTTATCACTCATCTCCCCCAAACTTCTTCTACACTAATGCATCCTATATTTATTATGATTTTTAATACACGTATGTATAGCCTAACTTTAAAACAAAAATTTGTTGAATCTATACCACCTTGTGTGTACTGTGAAATTTTTTTGAACTGCCAAATTTTTCCAACTGATTTCCACCTGAAAACTCCTTTTCTTCATCCTGTAAGATCTTCAACTCCCTGAAAAGGATCATAGGGTCTCTCTCCTACCTGTCTTTCAAATTCACCTTCCATACTCATTTGTTTTTCATAAGTGATCTGTTCTCCAAAATTGAAAACACTAAGATCATTTTTGCCAGTTTTTCTTAAATATCTGCATCTCACAACCTACCATTGCCAAGTTCTATCACTTCCTTCTTCATAATGATGTTCAGCTTTCCTTCCTGATCTTCATTACCTAAATCCTTTAAGCCTAAGATATTGAAACCACCTACTAGCTCATTATATAAAATAGGAAATACTGCATCAATAAGTGATCCTAAATCATATTGGACAACAATGTCTTAGTGCTACTTTCAGATATGGGCTGTTAGAAGAGTCTGCTTCATGCTTCTTCTCCTGTGATTCAATCTGATGGAATAGCCCCTGACCAAAATAATAATAATAATAATAATAATAATAATAATAATAACAATAATAATTGCTAGCCTCACAGCAAAAAGAGCAGAGAGAGCCTGTAAAACCACAATTCAGGGCTTGAAGCTTCAGCTGGGAAGTGGCACTCAGCACATTTTATCACTTCCAAACAGCACATTTGCTCCCGTCTTCAGCTCTTCTCCTCACCTCCCTTGTTACCCCAACCATCACCCACTTCTCAAAAACCTCAGCTTTCAACACTCCCAGACCATACTTCCTTGTATACACTAAAATGTTCCAGATCTCTCTTCAATCATTCTTTTCCTAATTATTCTCTGTTACCCTCTTCAGAAATTTAATATATCAGTGTACCATGCTAGTATGAATAATTCCAGTGTGCTCACTAATTGCATCATCCATAGACCTGATTGTTCCAATGATATTGAATGCCCTTTGTGAGCAAAGACAATTCATAATATTGGTCATTTAACTTCTTAATTTTTTTTCTATTTCTGAGCAATCTTGAATGTCTCTATGATGAAGAAATTTATAATTTGTCTAAGGCAAACTGTGAGACAAACATCCCCTAACCAGAGTGAGCTTCTGGGCAATGGATAGGAAATATAGTAAAATGAAAGACAACCATGATTAGGACTACAGATGTGGGCTCTACAGATATGGTACCTGAGTTGAAACCCATGGCTTCCCCACTTACCAGCTGGGTGATCATTAGTAAGTTACTTCACCATTTTATTGCTACATTACCTCTCTTATTTGTAAAGTAAGGATGATTATGATAACATGGCAGATTTAATGAGAAAATAAACAAATATGTGACAAGTTCTTATAATAGTGACTGGCTGTTATGATTTGGATGTGAGGTGTCTCTCAAAAGCTCCTGTTAATGAAGAAACATTCAGAGGTTGAATGATTGGATTATGAAAGCTGTAACCTAATTAGTCCATCTGGTTTGATAAGAATGACTGAGTGATAACTGTAGGCACGTGGAGCATGAGTGGAAGAGCTGAGTCACAGGCTTGGCTCTACAAAGGTTCATCTCCCCCATGGCCCCTTCAGCCCTCCTTGACGTCTGCATCATGAGCTGAGTAGTTTTCCTCTATTGGACTCTCCTTCATGATGTGTCTCCTCACCTTGGACCCAGAGTAATGGAGTCAGCTGCCTATGGATAGAGATGTCTGAAACTATGAGCTCCAAATAGACTTTTCCTCCTCTAAGTTGTTCTTGTCAGCTATTTTGGTCATAGTGATGAAAAACTAACTAAAGCACTCACAATACAAAGCCTTCCAGCAATATTGGGTAGTGTTGTAACTGCTGCTGTTAGTCCAAAATCTAACAGTTTGGATAGTCTAAAATTCCAATAGAACTTTATGATTTTCTGTTGTCAAATGTTTTAGTTGGCTTTCTATTGCTGTGATGAAATACCTGAGAAAATTCATCTGAATGGAGGGAAGATTTATTTTGGGTAATGTCTTTAAAGTGTTCAATTTATAGTCACTTGCCTATTGCTTTAGACCTGTGGCAAAAAAAATGATGTACTGTGTTGGGACAGGATGTCTTGGCAGAAGCATGTGGCAGAGGATATGTGTTCACCTCATGGCAGCTGAGAAGTAAAGATATAAAGAGGAAAGGACTAGGGTCTTGATATTCCATTCAAGGGCATACCCCCACAGACCTAACTTCCTTCCACTATGCCCCATCACCTCCAGAAATGCCATGAGCTGGTGACCAAGCCTTCAGTACATGGTATTTGGGGAAATTTTAAGATCCAGTCTTGGCATATGATCAAGGTATATAAGGAAACTCATATTCTCTAGTGGTACTTGAAAGTATAAGGATTTTTTAAAGTGTCAGGAAACATTCCCAAACTATTCCAAGTACTTATTATATTTCTTTTGTTTTACTTAGTACTGAGGGCTGCCCTGGTTCTACTCAAAGCATTCAATAACTATTTCTTGATTAGCATAACTTCTCTGTCGCTCAGTTTCCAAACCTTAACAATAGGAATAATATTAGGCAATAATTTTTATAACATTATCTTAAACATAGAAATTTGAATTTGTTTTAGAAAAAAGGAACAAAATATATGTATATCAATTTATCTTTTGTGATAATGAAAGGGGAAATGAGATATTTGGGATAAGAGAAAGCATAGTAAAAAAATCATATAAAATATCCACCTAAAATTATAGAAAGAAGAAATAAGATGAAGATATTTATTAAGAAAAATGTATAGATTTTTGCTGTGGCTCCAGGAGAGCTCCGGCCTGGGGCGGTTGGAATCCCCACCTCCAGCGGGGAATCTTAGCCCGGTAGGTGCCATCCTACAGCTTCCCCAGCAGAGAGCAACCATCTGCAGCTGCCTGATTCCTCAGAGTGGAGCGCTGGTCTTCCGGCGCCATTTTGTGGCAGCTCCTGGAGAGCTCCAGCCCAGGGTGGCTGGAATCCCCAGCTCCAGCGGGGATCTTAGTCCCTTCAGTGTCATCCTACAGCGTCCCTGGGAGAGAGCAATCACTTACCATTGCCTGAGTCAGCAGCACGGAGTTCAGGCCTGCCTGGACTATCAAGTCCAGTGTCTCCATCACTGAGCACAGTTCTGTGCTCCCACCACAGCTAGGTCTAGTGCCCAAGCCCACACCCTGGCCCCAAGTCTAGCACCTGTGCTTCATCTGATTATCTATCAACACCAGGCTGCTTCTGTCCAGAGGCACTGATCATTCCCAACCTGGATTCAGAAGCACCCTTCTTGGGTCACTGCTTGATCAAGCACCTCTCAAACATCAGGTCATTGAAAAGTAAGAGGTTTGAACTGTACAGTATATTTTTATCGCAGAACGTTTTCTAAATTAATTGTAATACAACGATTATTCCTAATATATCCACTATATTCCTACCTTCTTCTTTTATTATTTGCTTATCACTCTATCTCTCTCTTATATATCCGTTTCCTTGGAGAATCTCTTTCTCCTCATGCTAACAACCTATTTCTTTTAATTCCACTTCCACTATTCATAAGACATAGTATATCTATAGACTCACTTCTTATCTCATTAGTGTTTTGTCCTATACCCCTCCTCATTCTCCCTGTCCAACATTAGGATTTGCAGTCCTGATTTCAAACTTACTGCTTATGCTGTAGATAATAATTTGAACTCATCTCTGTTTATTACAACAACACTGTTAATATCTTAATAGGACTATTTAGATTAAGGACACATATTGTTTATATGGTGTGCTGCCAATATTGATCTCTCAATTCAAGGGGAGGTATTGAAAGACCCCTATAAGTCTTTAAGGGGAAACTGCAATACCTAGGATTCACACTACCAGAGGGGAAGATACACTAGCAACATGAGAAAACATGGGAAGAAAATGTCCCAAACAAACCCAGATACTATACCAAAAGTGTGCAGTGACAACATGGCAGAAGTATTGTCAGAAAGTGAGTTGTACATAATTAAAATGATCCGAGAAGTGAACGAGGAGTCAAGAGAGCAAATGCAGGCAATGCTAAAAGAGCAAATACAGGAAGTAAAAGATCATTTCAATAAAGAGATAGAGAACCTGAAAAAAAAAACAAACAGAAATCCTTGAAATGAAGGACACAATAAACCAAATTAAAAACTCAATAGAAAGCTTAATAACAGACTAAATCACTTGGAAGACAGAACCTCAGACAATGAAGACAAAATATTTAATCTTGAAAACAAACTCAACCAGACAGAGAGGATGGTAAGAAATCATGAACAGAACCTCCAAGAGTTATGAGACATCATGAAAAGACCAAATTTAAGAGTTATTGGGATTGAGGAAGGCACAGAGACACAAACCAAAGGAATGAATAATCTGTTCAATGAAATAATATCAGAAAATTTCCCAAATATGATGAATGAAATGGAAAATCAAATTCAAGAGGCTTATAGGACACCAAATGCACAAAATCACAACAGATCCACACCCAGGCACATTATAATGAAAAGACCTAACATACAAAGCAAAGATAAAATTTTAAAGGCTGCAAGAGAAAAACATCAGATTACATATGGGGAGAAACCAATATGAATATCAGCAGATTTCTCAGCCCAGCCCATAAAAGCAAGAAGGGCCTAAAACAACATATTCCAAGCATTGAAAGAAAATGGATGCCAACCAAGAATCTTATACCCAGCAAAACTTACCTTCAGATTTGAAGATGAAATAAAATCCTTCCATGATAAACACAAGCTAAAAGAATTCACAAATAAAAGCCTGCCCTACAGAAAATTCTCAGCAAAATATTCCAAGAGGAAGAAATGAGAAACAACAATGTAAGTCAGCAAAGGGAGGGACTACCCTAAAGGAACAGCCAATTAAAGGAAAAACCAAGTAAGATTAAAATCCAAAAATAAGTCAAAATGACCAAGAATGCAAACATATCTCAATAATAACCCTAAATGTAAATGGCCTAAACTCATCAATCAAAACACATAGACTGGCAGATTGGATTAAAAAGAAAGACCCAACAATATGCTGCCTTCAAGAGATGCATCTCATAGAAAAACATGCCCACAGACTAAAGGTGAAAGGTTGGGAAAAAACATACCAGGCACATGGACTTAGTAAAAAAGCAGGAGTTTCCATCCTCATATCAGATAAAGCAGACTTCAAGTCAAAGTTAGTCAGAAGGGATAAAGAAGGACATTTTATACTACTTAAGGGAAGCATAAATCACCAAGACATAACAATCATAAATATTTATGCACCAAACAATGGCGCATCCATGTACGTCAATCAGATCCTTCTCAATTCCAGGAACAAAAAAGGCCAAAACACAATAAGACTGGGGGATGTTAACACTCCTCTCTCACCATTGGACAGATCTTCCAAGCAAAAATTGAAAAAAGAAACCATAGAACTCAATGACACAATCGCTAATTTAGACTTAACAGACATATATAGAATATTTCATCCATCAAAAAGTGAATACACTTTCTTCTCGGAAGCTCATGGATCCTTTTCTAAAATAGACCATATGTTATGCCACAAAGCTACTCTTAGCAAATACAAAAACATAGAGATACTACCTTGTATTCTATCAGATCATAATGGAATGAAATTAGATATCAATGACAAAGTTAAAAACAGAAACTACTCCAACACCTGGAGATTAAATGATATGCTATTGAATGATGCATGGATAACAGAAGACATTAGGGGGGAAATTAAAAAATTCTTAGAGGTCAACGTGAACAATGATACAACATATCAGAATCTCTGGGATACTATGAAAGCAG
>JAJEJO010003702.1:99852-144584 GCA_020662805.1 Glaucomys volans
CATTCCCAACCTGGATTCAGAAGCACCCTTCTTGGGTCACTGCTTGACCAAGCACCTCTCAAACATCAGGTCATTGAAAAGTAAGAGGTTTGAACTGTACAGTATATTTTTATCACAGAACGTTTTCTAAATTAATTGTAATACAACGATTATTCCTAATATATCCACTATATTCCTACCTTCTTCTTTTATTATTTGCTTATCACTCTATCTCTCTCTTATATATCCGTTTCCTTGGAGAATCTCTTTCTCCTCATGCTAACAACCTATTTCTTTTAATTCCACTTCCACTATTCATAAGACATAGTATATCTATAGACTCACTTCTTATCTCATTAGTGTTTTGTCCTATACCCCTCCTCATTCTCCCTGTCCAACATTAGGATTCGCAGTCCTGATTTCAAACTTACTGCTTATGCTGTAGATAATAATTTGAACTTATCTCTGTTTATTACAACAACACTGTTAATATCTTAATAGGACTATTTAGATTAAGGACACATATTGTTTATATGGTGTGCTGCCAATATTGCTCTCTCAATTCAAGGGGAGGTATTGAAATAGGTAGGACCCCTATAAGTCTTTAAGGGGAAACTGCAATACCTAGGATTCACACTACCAGAGGGGAAGATACACTAGCAACATGAGAAAACATGGGAAGAAAATGTACCAAACAAACCCAGATACTATACCAAAAGTGTGCAGTGACAACATGGCAGAAGTATTGTCAGAAAGTGAGTTGTACATAATTAAAATGATCCGAGAAGTGAACAAGGAGTCAAGAGAGCAAATGCAGGCAATGCTAAAAGAGCAAATACAGGAAGTAAAAGATCATTTCAATAAAGAGATAGAGAACCTGAAAAAAAAAACAAACAGAAATCCTTGAAATGAAGGACACAATAAACCAAATTAAAAACTCAATAGAAAGCTTAATAACAGACTAAATCACTTGGAAGACAGAACCTCAGACAATGAAGACAAAATATTTAATCTTGAAAACAAACTCAACCAGACAGAGAGGATGGTAAGAAATCATGAACAGAACCTCCAAGAGTTATGAGACATCATGAAAAGACCAAATTTAAGAGTTATTGGGATGAGGAAGGCACAGAGACACAAACCAAAGGAATGAATAATCTGTTCAATGAAATAATATCAGAAAATTTCCCAAATATGATGAATGAAATGGAAAATCAAATTCAAGAGGCTTATAGGACACCAAATGCACAAAATCACAACAGATCCACACCCAGGCACATTATAATGAAAAGACCTAACATACAAAGCAAAGATAAAATTTTAAAGACTGCAAGAGAAAAACATCAGATTACATATGGGGAGAAACCAATATGAATATCAGCAGATTTCTCAGCCCAGCCCATAAAAGCAAGAAGGGCCTAAAACAACATATTCCAAGCATTGAAAGAAAATGGATGCCAACCAAGAATCTTATACCCAGCAGCAAAACTTACCTTCAGATTTGAAGATGAAATAAAATCCTTCCATGATAAACACAAGCTAAAAGAATTCACAAATAAAAGCCTGCCCTACAGAAAATTCTCAGCAAAATATTCCAAAAGGAAGAAATGAGAAACAACAATGTAAGTCAGCAAAGGGAGGGACTACCCTAAAGGAACAGCCAATTAAAGGAAAAACCAAGTAAGATTAAAATCCAAAAATAAGTCAAAATGACCAGGAATGCAAACATATCTCAATAATAACCCTAAATGTAAATGGCCTAAACTCATCAATCAAAACACATAGACTGGCAGATTAGATTAAAAAGAAAGACCCAACAATATGCTGCCTTCAAGAGATGCATCTCATAGAAAAACATGCCCACAGACTAAAGGTGAAAGGTTGGGAAAAAACATACCAGGCACATGGACTTAGTAAAAAAGCAGGAGTTTCCATCCTCATATCAGATAAAGCAGACTTCAAGTCAAAGTTAGTCAGAAGGGATAAAGAAGGACATTTTATACTACTTAAGGGAAGCATAAATCACCAAGACATAACAATCATAAATATTTATGCACCAAACAATGGCGCATCCATGTACGTCAATCAGATCCTTCTCAATTCCAGGAACAAAAAAGGCCAAAACACAATAAGACTGGGGGATGTTAACACTCCTCTCTCACCATTGGACAGATCTTCCAAGCAAAAATTGAAAAAAGAAACCATAGAACTCAATGACACAATCGCTAATTTAGACTTAACAGACATATATAGAATATTTCATCCATCAAAAATGAATACACTTTCTTCTCAGAAGCTCATGGATCCTTTTCTAAAATAGACCATATGTTATGCCACAAAGCTACTCTTAGCAAAAACAAAAACATAGAGATACTACCTTGTATTCTATCAGATCATAATGGAATGAAATTAGATATCAATGACAAAGTTAAAAACAGAAACTACTCCAACACCTGGAGATTAAATGATATGCTATTGAATGATGCATGGATAACAGAAGACATTAGGGGGGAAATTAAAAAATTCTTAGAGGTCAACGTGAACAATGATACAACATATCAGAATCTCTGGGATACTATGAAAGCAGTGCTAAGAGGAAAATTCATTGCATGGAGTGCATTTAATAAAAGAATGAAAAGTCAACAAATCAATGACCTCACATTACAGCTCAAAGCCCTAGAAAAAGAGGAACAGTTCATCACCAAAAGTAGTAGAAGACAGGAAATAATCAAAATCAGAGCTGAAATCAATGAAATTGAAACAAAAGAAACAATTCAAAAAATTGACAAATCAAAAAGTTGGTTCTTTGAAAAAATAAACAAAATTGGTACACCCTTAGCCACACTAACAAAGAGAAGGAGAGAGAAACTCCAAATTACTAAAATTCGTGATGGAAATGGAAATATTACAACAGACTCAATTGAAATACAAAACATAATTAGAAGCTATTTTGAAAACTATACTCCAACAAAATAGAAAACCTGGAAGACATCAACAGGTTCTTAGAGGCATATGAGCCACCCAAACTGAATCTGGAGGACATGCACAATTTAATAGATCAATTTCAAGCAAGGAAATAGAAGAAGTTATCAAAAGCCTACCAACAAAGGAAAGTCCAGGACCAGATGGATTCACAGTCGACTTCTACAAGACCTTCAAAGAAGAGCTCATTCCAATACTCCTCAAAGTATTCCATGAAATAGAGGAGGAGGGAACCCTTCCAAACTCATTCTATGAAACCAATATCACCCTGATACCAAAACCAGAGAAGGACACATCAAGGAAAGAAAATTTCAGACCAATATCCCTAATGAACATAGATGCAAAAATTCTTAACAAAATTTTAGCTAATCACATACAAAAGCATATTAAGAAGATAGTGCACCATGATCAAGTGGGTTTCATCCCGGGGATGCAAGGTTGGTTCAACATCTAGAAATCAATAAATGTAATTCTCCACATCAACAGACTTGAAGTCAAGAACCACATGATTATTTCAATAGACACAGAGAAAGCATTTGATAAAATACAGCACCCATTCATGCTCAAAACACTAGAAAAAATAGGGTTAGTAAGAACGTTCCTTAACATTGTAAAGGCCATCTATGCTAAGCCCACAGCTAACATCATTCTAAATGGAGAAAAATTGAAAGCATTCCCCCTGAGAACTGGAACAAGGCAGGAATGCCCTATTTCTCCACTTCTGTTCAACATTGTCCTTGAAAATGTAGCTGGAGCAATTAGACAGACCAAAGAAATTAGAGGAGTACGAATAGGAAAAGAAGAACTCAAACTACCCCTATTTGCTGAGGACATTATTCTCTATTTAGAAGACCCTAAAAATTCCACCAGAAAACTTCTGGAACTCATAAACGAATTTGGTAGAGTAGCAGGATATAAAATTAATGCTCATAAATCTAATGCATTTTTATTCATAAGTGATACATCCTCCAAGAGAGAAATTAGGAAAACTATACCATTCACAATAGCCTCTAAAAAAATAAAATACTTTGGAATCAATCTAACAAAAGAGGTGAAAGGCCTCTATAATGAGAACTACAGAACACTAAAGAAAGAAATTAAAGAAAGTCTGAGAAGATGGAAAGATCTCCCATGTTCTTGGAAAGGCAGAATTAATATAGTCAAAATGGCCATACTACCAAAAGTGCTATACAAATTCAATGCAATTCCAAATAAAATCCCAGTGACGAACCTCATAGAATTAGAGCAAGCAATCATGAAATTCATTCGGAGGAATAAGAGACCCAGAATAGCCAAAACCATTCTTAGCAGGAATAGCGAAGCAGGGGGTATCACAATACCAGACCTTCAAATATACTACAGAGCAATAGTAACAAAAACAGCATGTTATTGGCACCAAAATAGACAGGTAGATCAATGGTACAGAATAGAGGACACAGAGACAAACCCACATAAATACAGGTTTCTCATACTTGACAAAGGAGCCAAAAACATACAATGGCAAAAAGATAGCCTCTTCAATAAATGGTGCTGGGAAAACTGGAAATCCATATGCAACAAAATGAAAATAAACCCATATCTCTCACCCTGTACAAAACTCAACTCAAAATGGATCAAGGACCTAGGAATTAGACCAGAGACCCTGCACATAATAGAAGAGAAAATAGGTCCAAATTTTCATCATGTTGGCCCAGGACCAAATTTCCTTAACATGACTCCCAAAGCACAAGAAATAAAAGCTGGAATCAATGATTGGGATAGAGTCAAACTAAAAAGCTTTCTCAGCAAAGGAAACAATCAGCAATGTGAAGAGAGAGCCTTCAGAGTGGGAGAAAATCTTTGCCACACACACTTCAGATAGAGCACTAATCTCCAGAATCTACAAAGTACTCAAAAATCTTTACACCAAGAACACTTATAACCCAATCAATAAATGGGCCAAAGAAATGAATAGGCACTTTACAGAGGACAATCTTCAAGCAATCAACAGATTTATGAAAAAATGTTCAACATCCCTAGTTATAAGAGTTATAAATGCAAATCAAAACTACTTTGAGATTTCATGTTACCCCAATTAGAATGTCTTTTATTAAGAATACAGGCAACAACAGGTGTTGGAGAGGATGTGGGGAAAAGGGTACACTCCTACATTGCTGGTGGGAGTGCAAGTTGGTGCAGCCACTCTGGAAAGCAGTGTGGAGATTCCTTAGAAAACTTGGAATGAATGGATCCACCATTTGACCCAGCTATCCCACTCCTTGGCCTATACCCAAAGGACTTAAAATCAGATTACTACCGTGATGCAGCCACATCAATGTTCATAGCTGCCCAGTTCACAAAAGCTAGATTGTGGAACGAACCTAGATGCCTTCAATAGATGAATGGATAAAGAAACTGTGGTATATATACACAATTGAATATTAGCCATAAAGAAGAATAAAATTATGGCATTTGTAGGTAAGTGGTTGATGTTGGAGACTATTATGCTAAGTGAGATTAGCCAATCCCAAAAATCCAAGGGCCGAATGGTCTCTCTGATAAGTAAATGATGATGCATGATGCAGGGTGGAGGGGGGACAAGAATGGAGGAAGGCTAGATAGCATACAGGGAAGGGAGGGGTGGGGTCAGGGTAGAGAGTAATAAAACAGAATGTGTGACAGACATCATTGCCCTGTGTACATGCATGAAAGCACAGATGGTGTGACTCTACTTTGTGTACAAACAGAGAAAAAATAGCTGTACTCCATTTGTGTTCAATGAATCAAAATTAAATTTAAAAAAATAAATTAAAAAAAGAAAAATGTATAACCAAAAAAAAACCTAAAAAAACCAAAAAAAAATTAAACTATTGCTTTGCAATTAGAAAAGCAAAAATGACACACTTTGAGAAACAAAGAAAAAAATCAAGTGTTTATAATGGCTTGAATAAAAACAGGGAAAAGAAGAAAGTCTCATGGGTAAGAATAAGCACACGTTCAAAACATTTATGAAATCAATACCTATTGAAAATATGGAAAGTTGAAAGAGTGAGAAAGAAAATGAATGGGCTATTAAATAGCACCTTCCTGCCAATTACCAAATTCATCAGTGCTGAAATACCCCTAATTCTGGAACTTCAGGAAGTTATTTTTCCTATTTTCTGCACTTTGTGCTACAATTGCTTTCAGGTATTATTTTAATTTTACTTTTTATTTGTACTTTTTCTAGGAGAAAAAATTTTAAATGTCATTGAATGGTCAATTTTAGAAATTGAAGTGAAATCTAATTTAGAACTGAAAGATTTTTATGACAATAGTCACATCATGAAAGTACACAATAGCAGCCTGGCAGACATTAGTTAGATGTATAAAAATACCCTGCATCTGTTTTTGTAATATATGTTCCCTTCAGAAAAGGAAAAGGAAAAAAAAAAAAACATTATTTCCATTTGGAACAAGTAAAATTGTTTTGACTGAAATGTGTTGGCCTCCTATTAAAGGGTCTGTTTCTTCCAAAAAATCCATGAGTTTACCAGTGTTTGGTGTTAGACACAACTTCTTAATGAAAAATAAAAATGTGTCACCACTGGATCTCATGTTTCATTTAAAGTGGATTTCTAGTAAGTATGATACATGCATGAGATCCAAGTTGAAATCTATCACTGATATTATTTTAGAATGGAAATTGGGATGTAGATTATTTCTTAACCTACTTGTAAAAAATAAACCTTTATATAGGTTTGAAAATATAATTCAATTCAATAACCATAACAATATTCACAGTTCCACAGTAAATAAGTACCACTGTTGTTTGCCCACCCCAAACATTCCTCCCCTTCCTGGTGGTCTCCAGAGCAATGAAAGTGCAGAGACTAATTTTCTGGGAACATGGCTATCCTTTCATTACATACCTACTCAACAATGCTGTATATTTCATTTTTTTTCTGTGGTTTCAATTTCAAAAAACGTATTTTCTTTCCAACTTTAGCCCTAATATCCAATTTTCAGCTGTTCCAGTCTATTTTCTGAAATGTACCATGCTTAGTCCCTCTACATCTATAGACAAGCTGTTCTTCCTAGGACATCTTCTTTCTGTATCTGAACTCTACCTGCACTTTAGGAGTCCGCTCAAGGTCCTCTTTCCATGTGTAGCTTTTCCCCAGGGTCTCTTAATTCACTGAGTTCTGGTTCTTCAGAACCCTTTTAATCCTGGGGTATGCCACTCACTCATTTGCATTCATAATCTATAGTTTTGTGGTTATGGATATTTTCTTGTGTGCTAGTCTTGGGACTCCAGGGAAATTATAAATTCATTTAAGACAGGAGTCTTGTTTATACTTCTTTTTATACTGTGCAGTACATTTCCATAGAGAACCAGCACAAAGAATTTCAAAGAATAAGTGCTTGATAAATATGAATATTAATTTTTGTAGGATTTTAAAAGAGTTGAAAATGAGAAAAAAAAAAACTCTCAAATTCAAAACTTCAGGTTCTCTCATGGTGGCTCCATGCCACTGAACCTGTTTAATCCCAGTCAACCTATTATAATGTAATGAAGAATAATCAAGTATTTCAGCCAGAATCTACCTGGACTCTTTCCAATAAATTTTACTTCATCAAAGTTAGCCTCACAAAAAGAAAGAGGGAGGCTGGAGTTGTGGTTCAGTGGTAGAGTGCTTGCCTAGCACATGTGAGGCACTGGATTTGATCCTCAGCACCACATAAATAAATAAATAAATAGAAGTTATTTAAAAAAAAAAAAAAAGAAAGAAAAGAGGACTTCTGTACTTTGGACAGTTGGAAAATCAGCTAAACTTTTTCTCTTTTTTAGGTCTTCATTCATTTAGCCACTATTTATTGAAAACCTACCATACACAAAGGAAAAATTTGCTGAAGACTGGAATGTTACTGTTGTATGATTCATTTCTTTATGCCTTGAAAATCATCCTATCTTCAAAAGTCCCCTCAAATGCAAATACATCAAAGAGAGGAAATATTTTGAGTCACTTATTATATAACACATTTACCAGGATTATTTGACTACTGTCTGAGTGCAAGAATGGTCCTGGTGACGACTGTGGAAGGCAATGTGTTAATTGCTAAAGGCGAACTTGACTTATAACCTACCTAGGAAACACCCAGACTCCTTCCTACAGGTGAGCAGGGATGTGTTCAACTCTATTTCCCTATTTCCCTGGGTCCAATTTTCAAATGTTCCTTGGCTCTAGAATACGTACATATATACTTATATTCTGTAACAGCAATTTTTTAATTACAAATTCAATATTTCAACAATTTCTTAGTTACAAATTCAGTATTTCAGGGAGGAAAAGTCTCTTTTTTCTTTGTTATCCACAGTAGCTTATTTAAACATTTGGTCCTGTTTAAACAGTGCATTTTGAAACCCTTAAACAAGTGTAATTCTTTTGCCTAAGAGGAAAACATGGAATTTTTTTTCATTTCACAAAAGAAAGGCTAATCTTCCATAAAATGCAAATACCAGTATCAACAAATATTATGTTTAATTTGTTGAACAAATATGAATGATCAGACAAAGGGAAGAGACATGTAAGAGTTTCATCCTATCCTGGAGAACTGAGCTGTGCAGCTTTGCTGCCCTCTGGAGGAGAGTCATGAATCATCACCTCCAATAATTGAGCACTTCTTGATTTTCTCATTGCATTGGAATTCTTGGGACTGACTAAACTACTGACTATATTAATCAAGTCATAAATTTTAAAAATTACTGGAATACAAATTGGCTTCTAAAATTCCAAAAACTTGTAATCACTACATTATTAAACTCTAAAATTTGAACTTCAAATTCATACCAATATAAAATACTGAATCTACTATTTGTCTTCTATGGCCATATAATGCGGAATAAGCATTTACTCAAAAGAATTCAGAGAGTTTGTGCCCAATTCATAGTCCTGGATTCTCTACATAAAATGTAATAAATAACAATAATTCAAAAGGAGGACACATTCAAGCCCATTATAAATTAAGTTATTCCTTTATTTGCATGTGAACTTAAATTTGTGGATAGTAATATATTGATGTTTCTCTCACTTAAAATTTTCTCCTAATTCATGACAGTAGAGGAGCAAATCCTATAGGAGTAGATTATTTATTCAACAACCTTTTATTCAAGTCTTCCACATGCTCTGTCTGAATAACACCAAAGGTCACTTGAAAAACTGATGAATTATTTAATTCTCTTCTGTCTGCCCTCTGATACTTCAAGTGTGTGACCAAACATACATTCAGCATCAAAGTCAAAGCTAACAGGAAACTGACCTAGGTACATTCATAGTCACCTCTTCTCTCCACCTGCCTGAGCAATTAAGTCATCAATATGTATTAAGAACTCTGCCTGCATAGTGTAAAAGTTCTAAAATTTGAAATCGTAGGGAATTGGGAGTCAACGTCCACTTTGAAAATATGCATTGAAATATGGTGATGGAGTCGCCACTAGAGGTCAGTCCAGGTGAACTTTCTTGAGGCTGCCCATTCACCCAGTCTTTCCCCTCAGCTGGGTTTCCCCAATTGACCACTAATGCATTCTCCACCCATGTTCCCAGTGACTTGGGTTCCAGATTGTCATTTTTATAGTTCCTACTCCTAGAATGTCTTAATCCTGACTCCAAATTGTATCTTAATGACTGATCATTGATTGATGTCTCTATCTTCTCATGTGGCTTTTTAATATCATTAACAGATTCAAATAAGGGAAATGTTTGTGGCAATATAGGAGAGTGCCCCTAGTTGATCTTACAAGTTGGATGTGATGGTGCACAAACATGAAAATAAACTTTCCATTTGTTCTCTGGATTCACTGACTCATTAATCAAACAAGCATTATTGTCTTTTTTTTTTTAAGGTCAAGCTCAGCTAAAAACTTCTCTAGCTCTTTCAGATGATTAAAAAAAGAAAAAAGTCCACCTCCATTCAATCCAGGCCAGACTCATCACACATGTGCAAACTTAATTTGAAGTTAAAACTTCTTCCTTCCACTACCTTTCATGTGTTTCAGGCTCAGAATCTTGCAGTAGACACACAGAATATGGTTGGCATTCCTATCTCTTTCCCTGGGCCTCCTTTCTCTTTCTCTAGGTAAGGCCCAGGGAAAAGGAGTTGACAGGAAAGCCATTTCGTATGTAATGGTACAATTGTGACCCTGCATCATTGCCCTCTGGTCTCAAGACTGATTGTTTCCTGAAGGGATTCAAGGGGCAGACCCTTGGAGATTCTCTCACTAGGGGCATCAGCTGTCTTTTGTTTTTGTTTTTGTTTTCTGGTACCAGGGATTGAACCCAGGGTCACTCAACAACTGAGCCACATCCCCAGCCCTATTTTGTAAGTCTTATTTAGAGACAAGGTCTCACTGAGTTGCTTGCTGTTGTTGAGGCAGATTTTGAACTCATGATCCTCCTGCCTCAGTTTCCCAAGACATTGGGATTACACGCATGCACCCAGCTTCAGCTGCCTTTTCTGCAACAGGGCTCTTACTATGTACCCTCCCTGGCCCCTGAGCTTGTGCTTTCTATTCTTTAAGTCCCTTTACCACTCAGCCATACTATAAGGTAGCATGCTGGTCCCCTGTCTTTTCTGCATTCACAAAACATTCACAGGAAGCACCCCTTTTGCTCTCCCCATCCTGTAAGAGCCCTTGCCCCAGTGCAGACCTCTGTGTGCACCAACAGGCAGAGGCATCTCCAGCCACAGCCTCCCACCTTTAGCCTCCTCAGGTGCAAGTCAAACATAGGTCCCTATTTCTCTCTCAAACTCCAGAAGACCCAGGCTCCTTGACATCATTTTCCTCTACCACAAAAGGGGAGAGAGGAGAAATAGCATTCCCATACTCTCCAGTCAATTCCTGACTCTCAGTTTCTATAACTTCAACCAGTTCTGAAGCTTAAATAGGTGATTGTCTAATCGTTATTCTGTGCTACCATCTTTCAAATACCGTATAGATTGTTTAGTATACTTTATAACTGAGGGATTCTTGAGATCAAGTATTTTGTTCTTGGCCTGTGGGGCTTTTGACAAAGCTCAAGAATAAAGGAAAATGTTGTATGTAATATCCTATGTGACCTTGAAAAAGTTGTTTTACCTTTTTAAAATTTATTTCACAAATATGTAAAATAAGGGCCCTACTGCCTCTACTTCATAGGACCACTGTAAGAACTAAGTGTGGAAATGCAGATTTTTGTCAGAGAAAACAGGCAGAAATAGAGAAAATAGGCTCTGTGTCAAGGAAAGCTGTCAGGAACTTGATCTCAGTACATCTAGTAGATGAATAAACTTACAGCTAAAGAATAGCAAATGCCACTCCACATTTCTGATAGCCTAATGCAAAATTGGTTCCATTGCACATAAATGGGAATAATATTATCACACCACACAGGCAATGTGAGGATTAGAACAGCCCCTGTTTAAAGCACCTTAAGATAACAATACTAACAATCTTCTCCAATCTTCTCTTATTCCAAACCAGATTTATCAGCCCATCTTCGGTGCCTCCTTGAATATTTCAGCCTCACCTGTTTTAGGGACTGTGTGCTTTGAGGCCATGCAGCTGTCCAATTATCCAGAATCTCTGATTTCTGCCTCCACATCTGAAATAGCAGAATAGTGTAGGAGAGTTCCTCCAGGATGGTCTGTTACCAGGAGACAGGAGAACTGAGTGAGCAGGTGTATAATTCCTCTGGAGCCCTCCATCATCAGGGTTATTTTGAGAAATAGTTTTTTTTTTAAAGCCATTTTGCAGTAGTCCAGATGGTCACCACCTTGAATTTGTTTCTTGCCTTCTCTCTCTCTCTCACTTTCCCTAGTTACATTGAGATGTAGCCCTTAACTAAGCATCAACTTGGTCTAAGACTTTTTTAAGACTACATGAACTAAGACACCAGAAATTGCATCACACAGCATGATTAACTTAGACATCTGCTGCATGCCATAGCACCAAACTCGTCCAGAACAACATTATCTCTTGCCTAGACATGTAGCACAAATTCCTAACTGATCTCCCTGACTCCACCCTTTACCTGCTTCAACACATTCTCTCCACTGCTGCCAGAATGCTGGCATCAGCCAGGATACACTACCATAATAAACAGCCTCTCAAATCCCAAACCTTTGCCCAGCATATTCTTAATTTTAACATGCCAAAGTTCAGTGTAGGATGGAAGTGGGGTGAAGGTTCTGCTCCATCCCAACTTTCAGTGGCATCGTTTTCTTCTATCTAGTGGCTCCATCTTTCCCTTGAGTTTACAGTCCTGTTTTAGATCCTCTGTCTCACCCTGCCATGGAGCAAAGAAACAAGCATTAAGCCTTATGAATACAAGGTTTAGACATCCAACCTGTAGGGGGCACACATAATTTCTACACAATCCTTCTTATGGTTAATTTTATGAATGATTTTGGATTAAATCAGCATTTAAATTGGTGACCGTTAAGTAAGGTAAATTGCCTGCCACAATGTGGGTCAGCTTCAGTCAGTCAGCTGACAGCTCAGACAGAACAAAAAGACTAACATCCTCAAACAAAAAGGAATTTCCCAGCGAACTGCCTTCAGACTTCGTCTGCAGCATTGACTTTCTTAAGCCTCCAGGCTGCCATCCCACATTGCAGATTTGAAACCATCAACCACCACAATCACCAGAGCTAACCCATGTATGTACATACATCCTGTTGATTCTTTTTCTCTGGAGAACCCTTACTAATACTCCCTCTCAGCCAGAAGTTAGGTCTATATCCTCTAACTGCAAGAAAGTTTAGAAATGCAGCTTGGTCATATGACCAGGAAGAAAGAACAACATATGAATACTGGACACCAGAACTTTCTCAAACAGACACCTGACCACATGACTGTCCTATATTAAATCCATCACCCTTGAAAGTGTCCAAATTCATCAACAGTGTCTAAATTGTCAAAGCCATAGTCTCCAAATTTTTATCTTTATCTACCTCTCCAATTGTATCTCAGATACTTCCACTAGTAGCATATACTCCATGAATTAATTTATGATCTTCAAGTTTTCCTTAAACATTGTTAATGATAATAGCTACTATTTATTGAGCTCTTACTATCTGTCCAACACTGTCCCAAAAGCTTAAATACATTTTCTCATCATTCTTTACAACAATCCCTTACAGTATTATCACTACTCTACAGAAGGAAAAATTGTTTCATGAAAAAGGTAACTCACTTAACATCAAACAACAAGTAGTTTTTTTAAAAAGATGCAAACCCCTCCTTTATTGTGAAAATTCCCTTCACCCCCATTTTCCCCTTGCCAAGCCCACAACCACCAGCCTCTTCATATGCCTAACACCTTCTGATCCTCAGTATATCAACTTAAACCTCTCCTCTTTCAGGAGCCACTATGACTTTATAGATTTCACTAGGTCTGTCTGCTGAAGCTTTCACAGAACCATTTATTTTCCTTAAAATGGTTCATTTAGTGCAATTACTTATCTAATTGTTCATTATTTCCCCTTAGAGTTTAGTTTGGGGGATGGCAGAACTACACACACACACACACACACACACACACACACACCAAATACACACAACAGAGAAAGATGACTAAAGAATTTATTTACAATATTTTCCAAAAAACAAAAGACTTAGCATGCTAAATATTTTTCATTTGCCTCTGCAAATGAACCCTTTATCCCTCTCTTCTTCACTAAGTGCCCCAAGTGGCCGGCATTGGTGGAACATATCACTGATCTTCACCATCTGGCTTATGTTGGGTTCAGCCAATGGAAGCAATGTCGGGTAAGCAGATGGCAAGAAAAGAGCAAGGTCAGAGGATTACCTCTCCTGGCTTATCTGTGCTGCCCTACAGATGGCCACAGCTGCTGTGGGGCAGGCCTCTCCTCCAAGTGTTCCCTCCAGTGTCTGGTAGCTGCTTCTTCCTCCCTCTTGCTACTCTCTGCTGCTGCTAAATTCCAGGATATTTTGCTGTCCATTGCTGAGTTTCATTGACTTTTTCCTAAATCCTTGAAAGTAGTCCATTCATCAAACTCTCCTCCATTATCCCATTTGAATACATGCTATCTCTTTTTTGGTGGGAATTTGACTCAAACACATAGTAGAAAACAATAAGAAACAAGCAAAATTTGTATGAATAAGCTTCAAAACACCAGTAATGTACACAAATGTAGGTCTAAACATGTGGGAAACATACCATATTCTTGAATAGGAAGAAGAAATATAATAAATGTGTAAACAGCCCTTATTAATCCTTAATTTTAAACTGTGATTCTAGTAAAAACACTCGCAATACTTTTATCTGAATAAACTGATCTTAAGGTTTACATAAAAATGTAACCAGTAATAGTAAACAGAAAAAAATACAAAAATGAAGAGTTAATAAGGAAGAAGCAGTTGCTCTACTAATAATAAAATCAAGATATAAATAATCCATTGAGATAGAAGGGAAATCTAAGCATAGATTAAATATAAAGAATAATTTTGTATGTCATTAAAATATTTTGCCATGTTTAACAAATGACTGGGAACAAATCTGGATATAAATTTCAAAAAAATATAAGGTTGATTTTCTTTTTTAAAAATGTTTTTTTAGTTGTAGATGGACATAATACCTTTACTTTATTCATTCGTTTTTATGTGGTGCTGAGGATCAAACCCAGGGCCTCATGCATGCCAGGCAAGCACTCTACCACTGAGCCACAACCCCAGCCCAAGGTTGTTTTTCTTAATCTCAGTTAATTTGGACTGTTTGTGTTTAATTTCTGGGGTTATGGGTACACCTAAGCAATAGAAGATTACTTTGTCCTGTGTGTTATTTCAGCACAGTGGCACACACTAACATATATATTTCCTTCTTTTAGCAAGACATGTGGAGACAGACCTTAATCTATGTCTGCATGGCCCCTTCAGGTTCAATACAATCTGCCACTTTTGCAAGACTCTTGAGTATATCCATACTACAGTGGACTATAGGGCATCTCTGTGATTGTCTCAGGTATCACATCTCAATGCTACGAATTCATTTCTTCCAAAATACGGCATTTTGTGCTAAGCATTCTTATTTGTCCTTAATATGTATATATCTGATAATTAGATTATTATTGGTCATAGGCTTATAAAAGTCACAGATAGGCTGTGTAATGTGTAAAGCAACAAAACAGATGGGATCTTGCCATCTCCCCAGTGCTCTTCCTAGAAAGCAAGTCTAGATCTCTTTACTCAGATTCCACAAATTGATCTGAAATTTTACTATCAACCTGAAGAAACTCTACCTTCCTCAAACCCCCAACTCTGCTTTTTATCCCTTAGAGCCTTAACAGTTTGAAAAGAGAAGCCAGGGACAGAAAGAAAAACAGTTTGATTTCACCAAATCTTCTCCCTTCACATTCCTCTTTAGACAACAAGCAGTCAGACATGGTGGCATCTGCCTGTAATCCCTGCAACTTGGGAGGTTGAAGCAAGGGGACTACACATTCAAGACCAGCCTCAGCAACTTAGCTAGATTCTGTCTCAAAGTAAAAAGTACTGAAGATGTAGGTTAATGATAGCGTGTCCTGGATTCAATCAATTCCCAGTACTGAAGAAGAAGGAGGAGGAAGAGAAAGAGGAGGAGAAGGAAGAGGAGGAGGACGAGGAGGAGGAGGAGGAGGAGGATGTGGAGGAGGAGGAAGAGGTAGAAGAAGAACAAGAAGAAGAAGGAGGAGGAGGAGGAGGGGAAGAAAGAGGTGGGGGGAATAAAGGGCAAAGTGGTGAAGGCAAATATGGAGGAATTTCAGAAATCTATAAAGTGCTACATTTGTCATATAAAAAGATCCTTTAAAGAGACATCATGTCTCAATGAGACCAACTAGAAAATCAACCTGTCCACTTGACAAAAACAACACACAAGCATATAGATAAATGAGAGAATACCCTGAGATTCAGTTCCTTCCATACTCTGGATGTTGCTGAGAAATTTATTTGAAAGACTACCATTACCAATTTGTACGTTCAATCAGCCCTACCGATGTACTTCATTAAATGGGGGAAATACCTCAATTTTCCCATTTACTCTCTAATGAAGCCCTAACACCATTCTTTTCTACCACATCCATTATGTGTACCTCAGGAATAAAGTTGTCTCCCCTTCCCATCTATCCCTTTTACCTCAAGATGGAAACACTACAATCTAGATTCTATCAATTACCCACCCAGCTTGTCTGCTGATTCCTTCCTGTCCTCATGTCAATGTGTTTGGGACTCACCTTGTACCTACCATCAACTCATCCCACATGTCTATTCTACATTCACTGGACTGCTTTCACCAAAACTTCACTGTACTTTCAATAATGAAATTTGAAATATATTTCTTGCTTTGAAAGTTAAGCTCTCCAGGCCAACATGATGAAGATTTGGACCTGTTTTCTCTTCTATTATGTGCAGGGTCTCTGGTCTAATTCCTAGGTCATTGATCCATTTTGAGTTGAGTTTTGTATAGGGTGAGAGATATGGGTTTAGTTTCATTTTGCTGCATATGGATTTCCAATTTTCCCAGCACCATTTGTTGAAGAGGCTATCTTTTCTCCATTGTATGTTTTTGGCTCCTTTGTCAAGTATGAGATACCTGTATTTATGTGGTTTGTCTCTGTGTCCTCTATTCTGTACCATTGATCTACCTATCTATTTTGGTGCCAATACAATGCTGATTTTGTTACTATTGCTCTGTAGTATATTTGAAGGTCTGGTATTGTGATACCCCCTGCTTCGCTCTTCTTGCTAAGGATTGCTTTAGCTATTCTGGGTCTCTTATTCCTCCAAATGAATTTCATGATTTGCTTGCTCTATTTCTATGAGGTTCGTCATTGGGATTTTAATTGGAATTGAATTTAATTTGCATAGTGCTTTTGGAAGTATGGCCATTTTGACAATATTAATTCTGCCTATCCAAGAACATGGGAGATCTTTCCATCTTCTCAGATTCTCTTTAACTTCTTTCTTTAGTGTTCTGTAGTTCTCATTGTAGAGGTCTTTCACTTGTTTTGTTAGATTGATTCCCAAGTACCAGATTTCCTTAACATGACTCCCAAAGCCCAAGAAATAAAAGCAGGAATCAAAGATTGGGATAGAGTCAAACTAAAAAGCTTTTTCTCAGCAAAGGAAACAATCAGCAATGTGAAGAGAGAGCCTTCAGAGTGGGAGAAAATCTTTGCTACACACACTTCAGATAGAGCACTAATCTCCAGAATCTACAAAGTACTCAAAAATCTTTACACCAAGAACACTAATAACCCAATCAATAAATGGGCCAAGGAAATGAACAGACACTTTACAGAGGAAGATCTACAAGCAATCAACAGATTTATGAAAAAATGTTCAACATCACTCGTTATAAGAGAAATGCAAATCAAAACCACCTTAAGATTTCATCTTACCCCAATTAGAATGTCTTTTATTAAGAATACAGGTAACAACAGGTGTTGGAGAGGATGTGGGGAAAAGGGTACACTCATACATTGCTGGTGGGATTGCAAGTTGGTGCAGCCACTGTGGAAAGCAGTGTGGAGATTGCTTAGAAAACTTGGAATGGATCCAACATTTGACCCAGCTATCCCACTCCTTGACCTATACCCAAAGGACTTAAAATCAGATTACTACAGTGATGCAGCCACATCAATGTTCATAGTTGCTCAATTCACAATAGCTAGATTGTGGAACCAACCTAGATGCCCTTCAATAGATGAATGGATAAAGAAACTGTGGTATATATACACAATGGAATATTACTCAGCTATAAAGAAGAATAAAATTATGGCATTTGTAGGTAAATGGATGATGTTGGAGACTATTATGCTAAGTGAGGTTAGCCAATCCTAAAAATTCAAAGGCCGAATGGTCTCTCTGATAAGTGAATGATGATGCATAATGTTGGGTGGAAGGACGGCAAGAATGGAGGAAGGATAGAGAGCATAGAGGGAAGGGAGGGGTGGGGTTGAGGTTGGGGGGTAAGAATAATAACAGTATGTGTGACAGACATCATTGCCCTGTGTACATGTATGAATGCACGGATTGTGTGACTCTACTTTGTGTACAACCAGAAAAACAATGGCTGTAATCCATTTGTGTTCAATGAATCAAAAAATTAAATAAAAAATAAATTTAAAAAAATAGAACTTTGGGGCTGGGGTTGTAGAAAAAAAAAAAGTTAAGCTCTCCAGAATATGACACTTCAAGAGAATCACCATGCTATGTTCTTAGTGATCCTATGTACATATGAATGGTTAAGGTATTATTATAGTATAGGCTTATAAAAAAGCAAAGATAGATACAACCATAAATAATTCAGGATTAGACCAAAGAATGAAACCACTGGATACTTAATTTTTTATATTTGTTCTAATTAGCTACACATAACATTAGAATGCATGTTGACACATCATACTTAAATAGAGTATAACTTCCCATTTTTCTTGTACATGTTGCAATATCACACCAGTTGAGTAATCATATATGTACATAGGGTAATGATGTCCAATTCATTCTACTATTCTTCCTACCACCATACCCTCTCCCCTCTCTTCACTCTTCTCTGCCTAAAGTACCTATATTTTTCCCTATTTATCCCCTTTTTGTGAATGAGCATCTGTATAT
Source organism: Glaucomys volans (assembly GCA_020662805.1). Classification (NCBI taxonomy): domain Eukaryota; kingdom Metazoa; phylum Chordata; class Mammalia; order Rodentia; family Sciuridae; genus Glaucomys; species Glaucomys volans. The sequence goes on from JAJEJO010003702.1 coordinate 118,427, forward strand.
CAAAGAAAACATTTGGCTTTTAGTTTTTTGAGATTGGCTTAATTTGCTTAGCATGATATTCTCCAGCTCCATCCATTTACCTGCAAATGTCATAATTTCATTCTTCTCTAAGGCTGAGTAGCATTCCATTGTGTGTGTATGTGTATATATACATCACATTTTCTTTATCCATTTATCTGTTGAAGGGTGCCTAGGTTGGTTTCATAGCTATTGTGAATTGAGCCTTGTCACTGTATTAAGCTGATTTTAAGGGCTTTGGGTATAAACTGAGGAGTGGGATAACTGGGTCAAATGGTGATTCCATTCCAAGTTTTCTGAGGAATTGCCATACTGATTTCCAGAGTGGTGGCACCAATTTGCTGTCCCACCAGCAATGTAAGAGTGTACTTTTCTTCCCACATCCTCACCAAAATTTATTGTTGCTTGTACTCTTGAAAAATTACCATTCTGACTGGAGTGAGATGAAATCTTAGAGTAGTTTTGATTTTCATTTCTCTAATTGATAGAGATGTTGAACATTTTTTCATGTATTTACTGACTGATCATATTTATTCTGCGAAGTGCCTGTTCAATTCCTTAGCCCATTTACTGATTGGGTTATTTGGTTTTTGTTGTTAAGTTTTTGAGTTCTTTATATATCCTGGAGATTAATGCTCTATCTGAGGTGCACATGGTTAAGATTTTCTCCCATTCACTAGGCTCTCTCTTCACATTCTTGATTGTTTCCTTTGCTATGAAGAAGCCTTTTAGTTTGAATCCATTCCATTTATTGATTCTTGATTTTACTTCTTGTGCTTTAGGAGTCTTGTTAAGAAATTCAGTTGCTAATCTGACATGGTGAAGATTTGGTCCTAACTTTTTCTTCTATTAGATGCAAGGTCTCTGTTCTAGTGTCTAAATCTTTGATCCACTTTGAGTTGAGTTTTGCATAAGGTGAGAGAGAGAGGTCTAATTGCATTTTATTACATACGGATTTCTAATTTTTCCAGCATCATTTGTTGGAGAGGCTATCTATTCTCCAATGTATGTTTTTGGTGCCTTTGTCTAGTATGAGATAACTGTATTTTTGTGGGTTTGTCTCTATGTCTTCTATTCTCTACCATTGGTCTATATGTCTGTTTTTGTGCCAATGCTATGTTGTTTTCATTACTATTGCTCTGTAGTATAGTTTAAGGTCTGGTATTGTGATGCCTCCTACTTTACTCTTTTTGCTAAGAATTGCTTTGGCTCTTCTGTGTCTCTTATTTTTCCAAATGAATTTCAAAAGTGCTTTCTCTATTTTTATGAGGTATGTCATTGGGATTTTATTTGGAATTTCATTAAGTCTGTATAATGCTTTTGGTAGTATGGCCATTTTGACAATATTCATTCTTCCTATCCAAGAGCATGGGAGATCTTTCCATCTTCTAAGGACTTCTTCAATTCTTTCTTTAGTGTTCTGTAGTTTTCATTAAATAAGCCTTTCACCTCTTTTGTTAGATTGATTCCCAAGGTTTTTTTTTTTTCTTTTTGAGGCTATTGTGAATGGGGTAATTTTCCGAATTTCTCTGAGTATTCATCATTTATGAATAGAAATGCATTATATTTATGAGTGTTGATTTTATATCCTGCTACTTTGCAGGATTAATTTATGAGTTCTAGACGTCTTCTGGTGAAATTTTTTGGATTTTCTAAATACAGAATCATGTCATCAGCAAATAGAGATAGTTTGAGTTCTTCTTTTCCTATTCTTATTCCTTTAATTTCTTTGGTCTGTCTAATTGCTCTGGCTAGAGTTTCAAGGATGATGTTTAATAGAAATGATGAAAGAGGACATCCCTGACTTGTTCCAGTTTTTAGAGGTAATGCTTTCAATTTTTCTCCATTTAGAATGATATTGGCCTTGGATTTAGCATAGATAGCTTTGAAAATGTTCAGGTATGTTCCTACTATCCCTAGTTTCTATAGGCTTTTGAACATGAAGGGGTGCTGTATTTTGTCAAATACTTTTTCTGCATCTAATGAGATAATCATGTGGTTCATTACTCTAAGTCTTTTGATGTTTTGAATTATGTTTATTGATTTTCATATGTTGAGGCAATCTTGCACCACTGGGATGAACCCCACTTGATCATGGTGCACTATTTTTTTTATATGCTTTTGCATGAGATTTGCCAGACTTTCACTGAGAATCAGAATCAAGAATATTGGTCTGAACTTTTGTCTCCTTGATGTATCTTTGTCTGGTGTTGGTATCAGGATGATACTAGCCTCAGAATGAGTTTGGAAGGATTCCCTCCTTTTCTATTTCATGGAATAATTTGAGGAGTATTACTGTTAATTCTTCTTTGAAGATCTTGTAGAACTTGACTGAGAATTCGTCTGCTTTTGGTTTTTTCTTGGTTGTAGGCTTTTGATGGCATCTTCAATTTCATTGCTTGAAATTGATCTGTTTATAGCACAGTTTCTTCATTCATTCATCTGTTGAAAGGCATCTAGGTTGGTTCCACAGTCTAGCTATTGTGAATTGAGTTGCTATAAACATTGATGTGACTGGGTTACTGTAGTATGCTTATTTCAAGTCCTTTGGGTATAAACCAAGGAGTGGGATAACTGGGTCAAAAGGTGGGTTCATTCCAAATTTTCTGAGGAATCTCCACACTGTTTTCCAGAATGACTGTACCAATTTGCAACTCCACCAGCAATGTAAAAGTGTGCCTTTTTCCCCACAGTCATGCCAGCATCTATTATTGTTTCTGTTCTTAATAATAGCCATTCTAATTGGAGTAAGATGAAATCTTAGATTTGCTTTAATTTGCATTTCTCTAATTACTAGAGGTGTTGAACACTTTTTCATATATTTATTAATCTTATTAATTGCCTGAATATCTTCTTCTGTAAAGTGTCTGTCCAGTTCCTTGGCCCACTATTGATTGGGATCTTGGTATTTTGAGTGTAACATTTTGTAAGCTTTACAAATTTTAGAGATTAGTGCTCTTTCTACATCAGGCACAACCAGAAATTAAAAGTTGTACCCCGTTTGTGTACAATGAATCAAAATGAAGTCTGTAAAAATTTAAAAAATAAATAAATTTTAAAAAAAGAAATTGGTCTGTTTAAATTGTGTATGTCTTCCTTATTCAGCTCAGGTAGGTCATATGTCTCTAAAACTTTGTCAATGTCTTCAAGATTTTATATTTTATTGGAGTGTAAATAGTTTCTAATTATCTTCTGTATTTCAGCAGCCTCTGTTGTGATATTTCCTTTTTCATCACAAATTTTAGTAATTTGAGTTTTCTCTCTCTTTCTCTTCATTAATGTAACTAAGAGTTTATCAGTTTTATTTTTCAAAGAATCGATTTTGTGTTTTGTCAATTTTTTGAATTGTTTCTTTTATTTCAATTTCATTGATTTCAGCTCCAATTTTGGTTATTTCCTGTCTTCTACTGCATTTGGTGTTGATTTGTTCTTTTTCTAGGAATTTGAGATGTAATGTTAGGACACTTATTCATTTGACTTTCTATTCTTTTAATGAATGAGCTCAATGCAATGAACTTTCCTCTCAGCACTGCCTTCATAGTGTCCCAGAGATTTTTATATGTTGTATTGGTGTTCTCATTTACCTCTAAATTTTTTTTATTTCATCCCTGATTTCTTCTGCTATCCATTCATCATTCAATAATGCCCTATTTAATCTCCAGATGTTGAAGTAGCTTCTATTTTTTATTTTATTGTTGATTTCTAATTTCTTTCCATTATGATCTGATAGAATGTAGGGAAGTATCTCTATTTTTGTATATGCTAAAAATTTCTTTTTGGCATAAGATGTGGTCTATTTTAGACAAGGATCTGTGTGCTGCTGAGAAGAAAGTGTATTCACTTATTGGTGGATGAAATATTCTATATATGTCCATTAAGTCCAAAATATTGATTGTATTATTTAGTTCTATAGTTTCTTTGTTTAGTTTTTGTTTGGAAGATCTATCCAGTAGTGGGAGTTAAAATTACCCAGTGTTATTTTTTTGTGGTCTATTTTATTCTTGAAATTGAGAAGGGTTTGTTTGATGCATGTAGATGTTCCATTGTTTGGGGCATAAATATTTATGATTGTTTTGTCATATTGATATATGATTCCCTTAAGCAGTATGAAATGTTCTTCTTTGTCCCTTCTAACTTTGGTTTGAAGTCCACTTTATCTTAAATGAGGATGGAAACTCCTGCTTGTTTACATGGTCCATTTGGGTTATATGTTTTTTCCCATCCTTTCACCTTCAGTCTGTGGATGTCTTTGCCTATGAGGTGAGTCTCTTAGAGACAGCATATTGTTGGGTCTTGTTTTTTAATCCAATCTGCCAATCTATGTCTTTAATGATGAATTTAGGCCACTAATATTCAAAGTTAATGAGATATGACTTGTGTTTCCAGTTATTTTGGTTCATTTCTGGATTTTAATATTAATTAGTTTCTCCTTTGATTGTCTTTTCCTTTAGTACAATTCCTTCCTTTGGTTCACTTTTTGTTTGTTTGTTTGTTTCCTCCTCATGGAATATTTTGCTGAGAATGTTCTCTAGTATAGTCTTTCTAGTTGTGAATTTTTTTTAATTTTTGTTTAACATGGAAGGTTTTTATTTCATCTTCAAATCTGAAGGTTAATTTTGCTGGATAGAAAATCTTGGTTGGCATTCATTTTCTTTCAGAGCTTGGTATATGTTGTTCCAGGACCTTCTAGCTTTGAGGGTCTGGATTGAGAAATCAGCTGAGATCAGAATTAGATTCTCCCTGTATATAATCTGATACTTTTGCAGCCTTTAAAATTCTATCCTTATTGGGTATACTAGGCATTTTCATTATAATGTGCCTTGGCCTGTGTCTGTTGTAATTTTGTATACTTGAGGTCCTGAAAGCCTCTTGTATTTGATTTTCCATTTCACTCTTCATGTTTGAGAATTTTTCTGACATTATTTCATTGAAAAAAAATTGTGCATTCCTTTGGTTTGTATCTCTGTGCCTTCCTCTATCCTGATAAATCTTAAATCTGGTCTTTTCATGTTATCCCTTAATTTTTGGAAGTTCTGTTCATGGTTTCTTGCCATCCTCTCTGTGTGGTCAACTTTATTTTCAAGATTATATGTTTTGTCTTCATTGCCTGAGGTTCTGTCTTCCAAGTGGTCTGGTCTATTGGTGATATTTTCCATTGGATTTTTAATTCGGTTCATTGATTCCTTCATTTTGAGTATTTCTACTTGATTTCTTTTCATAATCTCTATCTCTTTATTGAAGTGATCTTTCACCTCCTGAAATTTATCTCTGATTTCACTCCTTACATCATCCTTTATGTTGCAGATCATTTTAACTATGTACATTCTGAACTCCTTCTCTGACATTTCTTCTACTGTTTTGTCAATGGACTCTATTATTGGAGCACTTTGGTTTGTTTGGGGCACTTTGTTCCCTTGTTTTTTCACGTTGTTTGTATGTATTCCCATCTAGCAGTGTGGATCTGAGGTAATACAGTTTCTACTCTACAGACTTACCGGGTCCCTGAAAGTTTCCACTGGATATTTAAGTCAGAAGGAATTTATACAGGAAATTGATAATATAGATGAGTTAAGATCTCAGAAGCCATGGTGGATTGGTGAGACAACCAAATTGACCCCAGCAGTTTTGGGGAACCGAAGGAGGAGATATAGTTACAGGAGCACCAGAACTGGGTCAGCCTGAAAAACCTGGATCAATAGCAAGATTCACTGCAAGATTCATGGAGGGAATACAGCCACTCCCAGAAAGTCACCTGAGAGAGATAGAGGACAGGGTGGTGAGCTGAAAGCTCCAACCCTCTAATCATACCTGGTGATCAGGCCCCCTATCCTAAAACTATTAAGCAGGGCCCCCAAGTCACATATGTGGAAGTACAGCTTTATTTTTCTGAAATTCAACTCATTTTCTGTTTCAAAGTCCCATGCAGAAACTAAAGTGCAAGCATCTCAAACCCCACCCCAGCCATACCTTACCCAAGACAGGGAGGGGCAAGTGAAGAAGGATCAGTAATGGTGGTCCCTATAGACATGTAGGAGCCTGAGGCAAAAGGAAAATAGTAATACTGGTGTTATTACTTAAAATTTTGATATTTTTGTCATCTTGCACTTTATATTCATTTTTATATTTCTAATAGAGCATTAAAATGTTATTCATCTTGATTACTGAGGGAGTTTTTTTTGGCACCATTTAATTTTGCACCTAAGACTTCAGGTTGGTTTCTCACTGCTCACTTTACCCTAATCTCAACCCTTCTCCTCTTTCCCCAGGATCAAGTCTACATTCCATGGGCTTATAATGTGGGCCAAAATAGAATGGAGAGTGAGCTGGAGAAGTTTGTTTTTTATCTCCTGACACTACCTTACTTTGAGATGCATGGTATTTATCTGACCCACAATCACTGAAGCACCCATATTACTGACAAAATATCATTTGACCTGAACTCTAAGGCCTTTCATATTCTGACTTTTTTCAATCACAGCCACCATCATTTGAAGGAGCTCAGAAAACACATATGCTCTCCCATACCACCCTGGGGTTTCAGGTCAGTTATGTGTTAGCAACTTTGTCCTGAGATGTATTAGCAACTTTGTCCTGCTCTTGAATTATTCTACTCCTCCCTCTTGCACAAAAAAAGACAAAAGAAAAGAAAAAGAAAAAACAGGCAGAGGTATGTCTTCCTGGACACATCACATGGCAGATTTGATATTTCATGTGAAATGTAAGAAGATGGTGGGTCCTTTCCAGGTTCCACATAGGAAGGGAGGCATAGAGTGAGTAGAGTTTTGATAAATGTTTAATAATCAGCTCTCCAGGGAATTTTGGTAGGGGACTGGTTTGTAGCATTTGCCCATTTCAATGGAGAAAAATTCTCACCATGGCTGATTTCAAGCTACCAATGTGATTCCAATAAGCTCCGCAAACTACTGAAATTTCAATAATTTACTTTCACAAGCTAGAATAGAGCAGTCCATCACACAGTGATTTAATGCCCCTTGATTATCAGAACCCACAAACCTATCTAGGTTACTGTCATCCTTCTAGGGTTGTAATTAAAGAAAGAAATCAAGTGTCAGCCTTTTATTTTCAGTAACATCATCACATGGAGTTTTTCATTTACCTTCTTATTTTCATCCTTCAGGGGATCAGAGAATCAGGAGAAAGAAAAACAACCCTTTATCTCATCTTCCAAATCTTTTAAGAATTAGAAATTAGCCAAGAACTCAAGTTTTCTATAATCTGTTTTGTCTGTGTTGTCCATTCCTAAAATCAATGATGGTAGACTGACTAACCGTTCGAATGGAGAAAATTGAGGTAGGAAAAACTAAAGAAAAATAGTATGAGTTATATTTCAACATAAGTTATCTCACCACATCATCAGAACAATCATCAAAAGATAAGTGAATTAATAAACTTATGTGATAAGTTTATTTGTTCAGCATAGATTTTTGACATGCTATTTCAGTAAATAAGTAAAGTGTAAGATACGGTACTATGTATATAAAGATGAGTAATAATATCTAATCTTAAGTTCATAAATCTCAAAAATGTATTTCCTAATTAGAATACTGATTGAGATTTTACACACACATACACATCCTACATGCCATATACATATGAAGTTTATTTAACAGACATATATAGATATATAAACTATATACTAATCATATATATGTACTTAAATATCAAATTATAAAGAAAACCAAATTATTAGTCATCTTTGTATTACTATAATTAAATAACTGACAAAGACTACTTAGAAATAAAGAGAAGTTTATTTTGGCTCGTGGTTTTGGAGCTTCAAGTCCAAGATCAAGTGATCCATTGGTTTGGGCCTCTGATAAGGGTGACACATCATGGTGGGAGCACAGGTCAGAGCAAGTGCTAAGATCTGGAGTCAGAAAGCAGAGAGAAGAAATAAATGGAGTACCACAACACCTTTTAGGGAAAACTCCCAATGATCAAAGGACCTCCCACTAGGCCCCACCTCTTTAAGTCCATGACTTCTCTCAATACCATGACACTGGGAATCAAGGTTTTGCATATGAGCCATCGGGAGACATTTATCCAAACCATAGCAGCAGGAAAGTCATTTATCACCAAAACCACATTTGCAGAAGAGCTGTGTGTTCAACATGAGGTTTCAAGATACTGGAAATACTTTTCTTTCTTCCTTTGTTCATTTTTTATTTATTTTTCCTTTGATATACAAATATGTCACAAAATGATTACTACAATCAAATTAGTCACATCAACTTGCTCTATTTCCTTATCTGGGTGGCAGTTTCCTTGGGATTCACTTGATTGTTAATGCTACATTCATAGTTTTCATGCTTTTTGCTGAATCAGTGTTATTTTTTCATAATAAAAGGGTTTTTTTTTCTTTCTTTTTCTTTTTCTCCTTAATTCCCACAGAAGACTATTTGATTGTCCCCAGTTAGAGTTTCATACACCTCTAAATAAGTCAGCCCTGGCCAGGAGAGGTGGACATCCACAGTGCCAGCACAGCCAGAACCAGCATATGGCCTAACACAAGGTGCCCATGACTGTCCGAGAGGAGGGGCAATTACTGCATATCAGGAAGCCACCAGGTGGAGTGTCCTAAGCAAACCAGAGGAAGCAATGCACTACCATTCCTTTCAAGAAAACCTTCTAATTCTTCTTAGACTCCTCTATTTTCTAGATAGCAACCGAACTTGGATATTTTAGTTTTGTTCTTTCGTTTTGTTTTGTTTTCACTGTCTATTGTATTTTCTTGTTTTAGGAAATCTCTGCTGCTCAAGTGATTTTGCCAGTTGACTATGTCAGGATTTTTTTTTTTTTTTGTATACTTCATATTTTTAGCACTAAGCATAATCTTATTCTGGGTTTCCCAGCAAGCTAAGGTGATTTTTTTAAATTATTTTAATGTTGCTTTAAGAGATAATATCTTCTAATTCTTTTCCAAACAGTTGTATACAGTTTGCTCTGCTTTTTCTTTTTTAAATACAAATGGATATGTTTTATCCTTCTTAATTTAACACAAACAACATGTTAAATTTAATTATTCTGGGACCAGTGTATCAGTGTTTATGATAGTCTAATCTCAAACAAAAGTAAATTCATTCCTGGTTGAATTTTCCAAAACTTTAGGATATGCCAAACCACCATCATTTCACCCTAACAAGCAACTATCCTGTGTTTTTACAGGAAGGACTAGTCCTGTAGTCCTGTGAAAAAAGAACCATTCAGACTTCCTCCAAGAATAGAGGAAGCTTGGACCAGAGAAAACAGGCAGTGCTCCTCACAAATCGGGGCACTGGAGTGAGGATATTTCCATAAACTGAAAGAGAAGCAACACAAGGAAAATCTGCAAAAACTTAAGGCTTTCAATCAGGGAATATGGCCTAGATGTTCAAGGGACTCATGTCAGATTTCTGATTCAGTTAGCTACAAATTATGACCCAAAGCAACTCACTCCATGGCTCTGAACCTACTTCCTTATCTGTAATAAGAAAGTAATAAGTTCTAGAACTTTGGAAGATGCTCATAGGACTGTGGTAATGAATGCTAAGTGCTTAGTAAAATATAAGAGTACGTGATTATAGCAACATATTCATTTTAACAAAACTTCATTGTAAAACAATTTGGATGTGTTTTAGTCAGCTTTTCTGTTGCTGTGACCAAAAGACCTGACAAAAACAATTTTAGAGGAGAAAATTTATTTGGCACACGTTTCAGAGGTTCAGTCCATAGATGGTCAACTCCATTGCCCTGTACCCAGGAGGTGAGGTGGACACTCAGAACAGAAGGGTGTGGAGAGGAAAGCAAGCTCAGGACATGACAATAAGGAAGCAGGGAGAACTCCTCACCAGAGACAAAATATATACCCCAAAGGCAAACCCAATAACCTCTTCTCCAACCACACTCTATCTGCCTACAGTTACCACCAAGCTAAACCTTATTGGTGGATTAATGCACTGATTGAGTTAACACTTCTATAACCCAATCATTTCATCTCTGAATGTTCTAGTACTTTCTCAAACGTAAGCTTTTGGGAGACACTTCATATCTATACCATAATAGGACATTTTCTAGATTTGGTTTGTTGAAATTATACAGAGGAAACTCCCAGATGTCACTACTATATTTATTATCCAGAGAAATGCTGGTGCACTCCTTTAGATTGTTTATATTGGGTGATAAAACAAAGCAAGCATGTATAATAAGCTTACAGATTCCATCTTAAATATACATTATGCAGTATTAATTTGCCAAGAAAAATATTACTTTTAAATTTCCTTAAGTGCAAATTCTAATGCATATTTCTAAAAGTACACAGAAGTACTCAAATACCACATTTGTAGAAGGCATAAAAGTGGAACTTCTATATTTCCTTGCTTTTGCTTTCATGTATCAAATCTTCACTGAACCTGTTAAGGAACTTCTCATAAAGAATCCATATCTTATGAGACACAAAGAATTAACATAGCAACTATTGAAAGTCAAGAACTAGGTCTCAAAGACCTTTTTATCAGCCTTTGAGACAGTTTAACTCACAATGGTATAACCATGCACCATGGATTTTTACCACCTTATATCCTTGAATAAGAGTTAAGAGAAATTTTAGAACTCCAGGCCTTCCTTGCCTACTATGTAACCTCTCACCTAGGAACTCAGCTCAAGGCAATAACAAATGTACTCACATCCTCACTACAACCACCATCTCTATCATCCTCTTCATCCCTTTCTACCCAGCACACAAACACCACCCATAATTAGCCCCCAAGTATTATATCTAGTGATTTCCTTGAACTGCAAATATTAATATCATGTTTGGAATTTCATATATTCCTTTGCAGGAAAAGGGCGTGAATTCCTGCTATTACTATCATGGTCTGAAGACCTCCTGTCCTATTCAATTACTTTAGTAATGAACAGAGGGAAATAGAAGAAAAAAATATCCATCCTTCTAATAAAAAACAAGTCCCTTTCATTAACCAATCAACAAATGCTACCTCATTGCCCTACTGGATCAACCATGAATCTATCAACAAAGCCGACTTCATGGCCCCACTGTGTTTCTGTTTTATTTACTCTCCCTCTTTACTCCCCAGTCCTAGCCTCTTTTTCTGGACTCAACTGCTTATTGAAGAGAACTTTTCAACACCTAGGTAAATCTCCTAGATTGCCCCAGAACACTCACACCAATGTTCAATTATTTCCTTATCCTTACCCCAGTATAATTATTTTAATATTCTTTGTTTATATTTAATGCATTCTAACCATCCTATAAGATACTCTGAACTGCATAAGAACAGAGATATTTCTTTATTGTTTACTGCTGTGCTCCAGTACAAAGTCCAGGGCCTGACACATAATGCAGTCAATAACTGGAAAGGAGAGGGTTTCAAAATGGCAGAATAGAAAAGGTTGCTTTCCTGGCTGCTCTATGGCATGAAACCAAGAAAGTAAATAGGCAGCTTCTCGGCAAGGCGGGTGAACAAAAGAAAGGGGGAGTACTTTACTGGAATTTAATACTGAATATTCAAAGCAAACTGGGGACTCAGGAGATTGGATATAATAAAATAAGGAAGAAATCCCTAACACCATAGCCACTGCTGCAGCCAGAGGCACCAGTTAGAGTGGTCCCTCTGTGAGCAAAGTGGAGGGATAAGGGAACTAAAGGAACCTGCATTTTGAGGAGGCCTGAGGCATGTCTGGGTACAGAGAATTTAGAAATCAAAATACTTCCCAAATGAACAGAAAGGCCTGCACAATATCCAGGGGTGGGAAAGAAGCTGCATCTTTCCCAGTTGCATGCAGAGGAAGAGGAAGGAAATATTTTACAGCCACAGAGCAGAGGCCAGCAGCTGGGAAAGCCACTTCCTGCCAAACCAAAGTCTGGACCAAACTACAATCCTAGCAAACCCACACTGCACAACACAGAGTGTGCATTGGTGACCAGGAGAAAGGAAAACATGGAGAGAGGTTTATACAAGGACTACTGGTCATGGAAACCCATCCAGCTCTCTCCCACTCCTTTTTATCAGGCTACAATTTGCAATTGCCAGGCCCTGGAGGTATACTGATTTTAAAATCTCCAGGCCAATTGGCTTTCAGCAAAGAAACTGGAGCATACATAAATCTAACCTTGTGTCCAGGAGTTTTTCCTACTGATTTACCTCTCCCACTCCAGCTACCCACCCTGAGAGTGGAGCAAGCATCACATTCCAGAAGACACCACCTAACATTGCGTGGAGGGGAAGTTGAGAATCTTTTGCACTCCAATGGAAACAATTCTTCAACTTTTCATCAACATCTTTTTTTTCCTTTCTCTTTACTTTTCTCTGTTTAATTATGACCTTAATGGTTTTTGGATATTTATACATATTTATATTTGGTTTTTTTTCATTTTTGAAGATAGTTGTTTGTCATGGATCAGTATTTTGAGGAGTAGGATGTTGGAGTAGTATATTTGTTTTGTTTTGTATTTTATTTTTACTTTTAACTTTTTAAAATTTTTACTTCATATATATTTTTTCTCTCAACTATTTCCATTGATTCTCTTTCTCTCTTTTCTTCTGCTGATAATATCTTTTGTTTTCTCTTTCATACTTTGTTTAATTTTTTACTTCTATCTTCTCTCCTCCTCCCTCACAATCATCACATCTACATCACTTCTGCTCTTTCCCTGTCCAGCATTCAAAATTGTAAACCCTTTGCAAACTTACTGTTTTTATTATAGGTAATAATTGATCATATCATTTATGTTAATTGTGAAAACATAGGAGGAACTATTTGGTTTCATGCTGTATATTGTTTGCATTTGTTCTTGTTATTATTTGTCTCCCCGAAACAGTGAGGTACTGAAAACCTTCAGGGACAGTGTAAGTTCACATGGTAGAAAGGCCTCAGATATATGCTATTAGACGGGTAGACACAAACAACATGAAAATGCAAGGAAACAAATCACCCCAAACAAACCAAGGTAATTCAATAACAGAATTCATCAACACTACAGTGGAAGAAATGTCAGAGAAGGACTTGAGAATGTACATGGCTAAACTGACCTGTGAGGTAAAGATTGTTGTAAGAAGTGAAATCAGAAAAAAAAAAAAAAATACAGGAAGTGAAAGATCACTTCAATAAAGAGATTTAGATTCTGGAAAAAAATCAACCAGAAATCCTTGAAATGAAGGAAAGAATAAACCAAATTAAAAATTAAATGGAAATCATCACCAGCAGACTAAATCGCTTGGAAGACAGAACCTCAAGGCAATGAAGACAAAATATATAATCTTGAAAATAAAGTTGATCATACAGGAAAGATGTTAAGAAACCATAAATAGAACTTCCAAGAAGTATGGGACAGCAAAAAAAGACCAAATTTAATATTTATTGGGATAGATGAAAGTGCAGAGATACAAGCCAAAGGAATGCACAATCTTTTCAACGAAATAATGTCAGAAAATTTCCCAAACCTAAAGAATGAAATGAAAATCAAAACAGACTTCAAATATACAAAGACTTCAAATATACAAAATTTTACAACAGACCCATACCAAAGCACATTATTATGAAAACACCTAACATATAGACATAGATTTTTTTTTAAAAAAGCTTCCAGAGAAAAGCAACAGGTCACATTTAGAGGGAAACCAGTCTGGATCTCAGGGGATTTTTTAACCCAGACCCACTAAGTTAAAAGGTCTTAGAAGCATATATTCCAAGCTCTGAAAGAAAATTCATACCAGCCAAGAAAACTATAGCCAACAAAATTAAGCTTCAGACTGAAGATAAAATAAAAACCTTTTATGATAAACAAAAGTTAAAAGAATTCCCAACTAGAAAGCCTACACTACAAAACATACTCAATAGAATATTTCATGAAAAAAATAAAAAAAAAAAGTGAAAACCAGCAAAAGGAGGAACTACAGTAGAAAAGAGAAACTAATTAAAATTAAAGAAAAGTCTAGGACCAGGCAGATTATCAGTTCTACCAGACCTTCAAAGAAGAACTCACAGCCTGGCTGTGGCAAATGCCTGTAATCCCAGTGGCTCAGAAGGCTGAGGCAGGAAGATCACAAGTTCAAAGCCAGCCTCAGCAAAAGTGAGGTGCTAAGCAACTAAGTGAGACCCTGTCTCTAAATAAAATAAAAAAGAGCACTGGGGACTTGCTCTGGTTGAGTGTCCCTGAGTTCAATCCCTGGTACTCCCCCCAAAAAAGGAACAAATACCAATTTTCCTCAAATTATTCCATGATGTAGAAAAGGTGGGAACCCTTCCAAACTTATTCTATGAAGCTAACACCCTGATACCAAAGCCAGACAAAGATACAGAGAGGAAAGAAAATTTCAGACAAATATCCCTGAAGAACATAGATGCAAAAATTCTTTTTTTTCTTTTTTTTTAATTTAATTTTGATTCATTGAGCACAAATGGAGTACAGCTATTGTTTCTCTGGTTGTACACAAAGTAGAGTCACACAATCTGTGCATTCATACATGTACACAGGGCAACAATGTCTGTCACACATTCTGTTATTATTACCCCCCACTCCAACCCCACCCCTCCCTTCCCTCTATGCTATCTATCCTTCCTCCATTCTTGCCACCTTTCCACCCCGCATTATGCATCATCATTCACTTATCAGAGAGATCATTCATCCCTTGGATTTTTGGGATTGGCTAATCTCACTTAGCATAACAGTCTCCAGCATCATCCATTTACCTGCAAATGCCATAATTTTATTCTTCTTTATGGCTGAGTAATATTCCACTGTGTATAAATACCAGTTTCTTTATCCATTCATCTATTGAAGGGCATCTAGGTTGGTTCCACAATCTAGCTATTGTGAATTGGGCAGCTATGAACATTGATGTGGCTGCATCACTGTAGTAATCTGATTTTAAGTCCTTTGGGTTTAGGCCAAGGAGTGGGATAGCTGGGTCAAATGGTGGATCCATTCCAAGTTTTCTAAGCAATCTCCACACTGCTTTCCAGAGTGGTTGCACCAACTTGCATTCCCACCAGCAATGTAGGAGTGTACCCTTTTCCCCACATCTTCGCCAACACCTGTTGTTGCCTGTATTCTTAATAAAAGACATTCTAATTGGGGTAAGATGAAATCTTAAGGTGGTTTTGATTTTCATTTCTCTTATAACTAGGGATGTTGAACATGTTTTCATAAATCTGTTGATTACTTGAAGATCGTCCTCTGTAAAGTGCCTGTTCATTTCTTTGGCCCATTTATTGATTGGGTTAATAGTGTTCTTGGTGTAGAGATTTTTGAGTACTTTGTAGATTCTGGAGATTAGTGCTCTATCTGAAATGTGTGTGGCAAAGATTTTCTCCCACTCTGAAGGCTCTCTCTTCACATTCCTGATTGTTTCCTTTGCTTGAAAAAGTTTTTTAGTTTGACTCTATCCCAATCATTGATTCGTGCTTTTATTTCTTGTACTTTGGGAGTCATGTTAAAGAAATCTGGTCCTAGGCCAACAAGATGAAAATTTGGACCTATTTTCTTTTCTATTAGGTACAGGGTCTCTAAGTCCAGGACCAGATGGATTCACAGCCGAGTTCTACAAGACCTTCAAAGAAGAGTTCATTCCAATACTCTTCAAAGTATTTCATGAAATAGAGGAGGAGGGAACCCTTCCAAACTCATTCTATGAAGCTAATATCACCCTGATACCAAAACCAGAGAAGGACATATCAAGGAAAGAAAATTTCAGACCAATATCCTTAATGAACATAGATGCAAAAATTCTTAACAAAATTTTAGCTAATCACATACAAAAGCATATTAAAAAGATAGTGCACCATGATCAAGTGGGTTTCATCCCAGGGATGCAAGGGTGGTTCAACATCTAGAAATCAATAAATGTAATTCACCACCTCAACAGACTTGAAGTCAAGAACCACATGATTATTTCAATAGATGCAGAGAAAGCATTTGATAAAATACAGCACCCATTCATGCTCAAAACACTAGAAAAAATAGGGATAGTAGGAACATTTCTTAACATTGTAAAGGCCATCTACGCTAAGCCCACAGCTAACATCATTCTAAACTGAAAAAAATTGAAAGCATTCCCCCTGAGAACTGGAACAAGGCAGGGATGGCCTCTTTCTCCACTTCTGTTCAACATTGTCCTTGAAACTGTAGCCGGAGCAATTAGACAGACTAAAGAAATTAGAGGAGTACAAATAGGAAAAGAAGAACTCAAACTATCCCTAATTGCTGATGACATGATTCTCTATTTAGAAGACCCTAAAAATTCCACCAGAAAACTTCTGGAACTCATAAACGAATTTGGTAGAGTAGCAGGATATAAAATTAATGCTCATAAATCTAATGCATTTTTATTTGTAAGTGATGCATCCTCTGAGAGAGAAATTAAGAAAACTATACCATTCACAATAGCCTCTAAAAGAATAAAATACTTGGGAATCAATCTAACAAAAGAGGTGAAAGACCTCTACAATGAGAACTACAGAACACTAAAGAATGAAATTAAAGAAAGTCTGAGAAGATGGAAAGATCTCCCATGTTTTTGTATAGGCAGAATTAATATAGTCAAATGGCCATACTACCAAAAGCACTATACAAATTAAATGCAATTCCAATTAAAAGCCCAATGATGGACCTCACAGAATTAGAGCAAGCAATCATGAAATTCATTTGGAGGAATAAGAACCCCAGAATAGCCAAAACAATTCTTAGCAGGAAGAGCGAAGCAGGAGGTATCACAATACCAGACCTTCAAATATACTACAGAGCAATAGTAACAAAAACAGCATGTTATTGACACCAAAATAGACAGGTAGAACAATGGTACAGAATAGAGGACACAGAGACAATCCCACATAAATACAGGTATCTCATACTTGACAAAGGAGCCAAAAACATACAGTGGAGAAAAGATAGCCTCTTCAACAAATGGTGCTGGGAAAACTGGAAATCCATATGCAGCAAAATGAAACTAAACCCATATCTCTCACCTTGTACAAAAATTCTTTATAAAATACTGGCAAATCAAATACAAAAGCATATTAAAAGAATGCACCATGATCAAGCGGGGTTCATCCCAGAGATGAAGGTTGGTTCAACATATGGAAATTAATAAACGTATTTCATCACATCAGTACACTTAAAGACAAGAATCACATGATTATCCCAATAGATGGAGAAAAAGCATTTGACAAAATACAGCATTCATTCATGTTCAAAACATCCCTATAAAAACTAGGGATAGTAGGAACATATCTCAACATTGTAAAAGCTATCTATGCTAAACCCAAAGCCAACATCATTCTAAATGGAGAAAAATTGAAAGCATTCCCTCTAAAAACTGGAACAAAACATGGATCCCCTCTTTCACCACTTCTGTTTAACATAGTCCTGGAAACTCTAGACAGAGCAGTTAGAAGAAAGAAATTGAAGAAATACGAAGAGGAAAAGAAGAACTCAAACTATCCCTATTTGCCAATGACATAATTCTATATTTACAAGACCCACAAAACTCCCCTAGAAAACTTCTAGATCTCCTAAATGAAATGCTCCTAAACAAAGTAGCAGCATACTACCATAAATCTATTGTGTTCCTATACATAAGTAATGAATCAACTGAAAGAAAAATTAGAAAAACCATCCCATTCACAACAGACTCAAGAAAATTAAATATTTCAGAATCAATCTAGCAAAATAGGTGAAGTACCTATACAATGAAAACTAAAGAACTCTAAAGAAAGAAATTGAAGACGACCTTAGAAAAATGGAAAGATCTCCCATGTTCTTGGACAGGTGGAATTAATATTGTCAAAATGGCCATACAACCAAAAGCACTATACAGATTTAATGTTCTGATGATGTTCTCCATAGGAATAGAAAAAACGGTCATAAAATTCATTTGGAAAAATAAGAGGCCCAGAATAGCCAAAGCAATCCTTAACAGGAAAAATGAAGCACGAGCATCACAATACCAGCTTTAAATTATACCACAGAGCTATAGTAACAAAAATGGCATGGCATTGGCATCAAACAGACATGAAGACCAATGGAAGAGAATAACAGACAAAGAGATAAAGTCACATAAGTACGATTTTCTCACACTGCACAATGGTACTTTAGGCATACATTGGAGAAAATATAGACTCTTCAACAATGGTGCTGGGAAGACTGGAAATCCAAACATAACAAAATTAAATTAGACCCCTCTCTCTCACCCTGCACAAAACTCAACTCAAAGTGGATCAAGGGCCTAGGCATTAGACCAGAGACCCTGCACCTACTAGAAGAAAAAGTAGGCCTAACTGTCCATCATGTCAGCTAAGGATCCAAATTCCTCAACAAGACTCCTAAAGTGTAAGAAGTAAAATCAAGAATCAATAAATGGGATAGATTCAAACTAAAAAGCTTCTTCACAGCAAAGGAAACAATCAAGAACATGAAGAGAGAGTATACCAAATGGGAGAAAATATTTACCACATTCACCTCAGATAGAGCATTAATCTCCAGGATATATAAAGAACTCAAAAACTTAACACCAAAAATATAAATAACCCAATCAATAAATGGGTAAAGGAACTGAACTGGCATTTCACAAAAGAAGAAAAACGATTGGTCAACAAATATATGAAAAAATGTTCAACATCTCTAACAATTAGAGAAATGAAGATTAAAACTACACTGAGATTCCATCTCACTCCCATCAGAATGGCAATTACCAAGAAAAGGTACACCCATACATTGCTGGTGGGACTGAAAATTGGTGTCACCACTCTGGAAATCAGTATGGGGATTCCTCAGAAAACTTGGAATGAAACCACCATTTGACCCAGTTATCCCAACTCCTCAGTATATACTCAAATCTCTTAAAATCAGCATAGTACAGTGACACGGCCACTTCAATGTTTATAGCAGTTCAATTCACAATAGCTTAGCTACAAAACGAATCTAGGTGCCCTTCAACAGATGAAAAGATAAAGAATATGTGATCTATACACACAATGGAATATTACTCTACCATAAAGAAGAATTAAATTATGGCATTTGCTGGTAAATCAATGGAAATGGAGACTATCATGCTAAGTGAAATAATCCAATCCCACAAAACTAAAGGTTGAATGTTCTCTCAGATATGCAGTTGCTAACACACAATAAGGGGGGTGGGTAAGAACAGAAGTTCATTGGATTAGACAAAGGAGAATGAAGGAAAGGGGGGATGGGAACACAAAAGACTAGAATGAATGAGACATTACTTTCCTATGTTCATATATAAATGCTCAACCAGTGTAACTCCACATCATGAACAACCACAAGAATGGGAAGTTATACTCCATGTATGTATAATATGTCAAAATACACTCTCCTGTCATGTATATTAAAAAGAACAAATTTAAAAAGAATAAAATGAAAATTGCTTTCAATATTTCAAGCATAGAAAGGAACTTTGAGAAAATACTCAAATAGTAGATCTATAAAACAAGGTATATATTTATAAATTTTATTTATTGAACTATATCCACTAGAGGGCAGCAATACATGAGTTATATTTACTCAGCATAGAAATCGTGAATAAACTTTATCACTACTTGCTAACAAATAGGATACCATTACAGTACTAGAGAGCAACATTACTTTGAGTTTATGCAGGGAAAAAAATAACTTGGAGAAATTATTTCTTAAGACTAAAAAGTCACTACTTACTACTTACTACTTACGTTTAGAGAATTTCAATACTATGGGGGAATATGATCATAAGGCTATACATTTTAAAACCATTTTTAGTTTAAATCCTCAGTACTAACTTTCATATTAGCTAAATCTCCAGTTAGTTACTCATTGACCCATTTAATATATATTCTTTGGACTCATCTCACATTCAAATCATTGACCTAGTAATCATTGCTCTGATATATAACAAAAATGACTGCCTGCCTTTGTCATTGCATCAGGATTCTCCAGAGAAATAGAAAAAAGTATTACATTAAAACATGTGTGTGGGGGGTGAATGTAAACTGATTTGTTGTGATAAATTGGCTCATACAAGGGTGAGGGCTGACCCGAAGTGAGGACCGCCAGCCTGGGAATCTACAGGGGAATAAATGCTGCAATCTCACGGCAGAATTTCTTTTTCTCTCAGAAACTCCAGGTTTGCAGGGAGATGCTTTGTTTTGTTTTTTCTCTTAAAATCTTTGACTGATTGGATGAGGCCCACCCACAGTATCAATTTTTTTTACTTAAAATCAAATGATTGCAAATATTCACCACATCTACAAAATACATTCACAGCAACATCTATGTGAGTGTTTGATTAGATGCTAGGTACCACAGCCCAACCAAGTTGACACATACAATTAAATCTCATTGCCCATATTAGTCACCTTTTCATCACTGTGGCCAAAATACCCAACAAGAACAACTTAGAGGAGGAAAAGTTTATTTTGGCCATGTTTTCAGTCCAAGCTGGGCTGACTCCATTGCTCAGGACCCCAGGTGAGGCAGCACATCATGAGGGAAAAGCATAGCAGAAGGGAAGTTGCTCCACTCATGATGACCAAGAAGCCTTGGGGGTGGGAGTGGGGAGGAATTGCAGGGAAGATACCCTTCCAGGACACGATTCCAGTGACGTACTCCTCCAGCCATACCCCATTTACCTACAGTTATCACCAAGTTGGTCCATTCAAACTAGGATGGACTGATTAGGTTGCAGCTCCCATAATATAATCATTTCACCTCCTAACTTTCCTGCATTAATACAGGAGCTTTTGAGGGGACACTTCATATCCAAACCACAACATTGCTCCAAAACATTTCCCTGCCTAGGTGCCACGTCCCAGAAGTGCCAACCTTAGAACACTGCACTTTGAGTCATGAATTGCTCTTTCAGGGCGTCATCTTAAAATGCATACTTCCTTGTAAGTTAATACACCTACTCAGACACTAATGTATGAGTGCCAGGTTAGCAAATATTTTTCTCCAGACAAAAGAGAATCTGAGGCATTCTGAAAGCATGGAGTAGCGGGAAGTTATAAAATGCAGAAAGAAAGGGCAGCTGTGATTCACCATCGACAAACTTCCAATACCCTAGTTTTACATATAATTTTCCCTCTCCAAAAATACAATATTTTCTGTTGACTAAGTGAAATGACCTTGTAATTGTTTATAGAAACTCTCTTTACCTGCTAACCCAGCAACTAAACAACTGCTTCGTGATACTTCAATCTCTAACTCTTGTTCTATGTGTTATTCAGTTTGGTTCAAAATGTTTTGTTCATTGTACTTCGATAGAAAGAGTCCCAAAAAGAATGTGTAATATGATTCTTATGATGAGGAAACATGAGAGAAACTTAAACTGAAAAACATCCTATCAAAAATGTAAGACTGTATCCTTCAAAAAATATCAACGGCATAAAAGACAAAAATTAAAGGGAAAGACAAAGATTGGGGGAGATAAGTAAAATAGGTACATGTTCCTAGACTGGATGTTGCTCTACCAAGGGAAAAGAAATGCTTATGGACAACATGGAGTCAATTCACAGACTGGGAAACAGATAGTGGATTGGATGGAGATGAGGGGCAACCTTACTGAACTGTGGTTGTGAAGGAGAGTGTCCTTATTTTTAGGAAGTGATAAGATTCAGAGAAAAAAAAAATGAAATGTGCATATGTGAAGAAAGAACAAGAGATGAAAGTAAATGATAATAAAACATAGGTGAACCTGGAAGAGGAGCATACAGGTGTTCTTTGTCTTGTTCTCACAACTTTTCTTGTCTTTACCAAAAATGTCTATGCTCCATTGTAAGACATTCATTCCTATGTTTTAAATTGATAGTGATTTTTCAATCACTTTGGAATGTCAATATGTTCGGTATTGAATATGAGAAGTGTTCAAATAATATATGTTAAATGGATCGATGAGTAATCCACTGGTGATTCAGCCAATATAAATAGCTAGCTTACATTGTCAATCACGTCACATCATAGTTCGATATGAGTGCACTGGGAGGAGGGGGAGGCTCTGACTCATCCCCACAACTCAGAGTGTAGTACAGGGTCCCTCCCACCAAAGGCTTCATTCTCCTTTTTTCCCTCAGTCTTTCCAATCAGTCAGAAAATAAAGAAGATTTGTACATAGGAGATCTTCTGTGGTTTAAAATGGTCCCATCATTCCTGTTCAGCTGCCATTTCTCAGGACCCTTCCAGGGCTATACCTACCTGCAAGGAAGCCTGGAAAGTGTACTCAACCTGGGGACTCAAGAAAGAGAAGAGCAAACAGGTGCTGGTGAGAACTAAAATCTTTGTCATAATATCTTATTTCACAAGGATTTGGGGATGTTTAGCTGAAAAACAGGAGGAATAACTCCTCCTCCTGAGGAAAGCAAGCTCAGGAAATGATACCTATATACCCATAAATCCTGAGACCAGAAGTCATCTCCTTCCTTTTCTCTCTCTCTCTCTCTCCCTTCCCCACCCTACTCACACATAAACTTTTTTTTTTTTTCCTCTTGGAAGGCAAATAGTCAAGATGGTAGACTGGAATTGAAATTGGAACCAACTTAATATCAGTTTTAATAAAGCATTATGAAAGTTATCCTATATGTTGGCATCATGGCATTAATTGTAGAAATAGAGGTGCATCAATACCTGCAATAGCTAGACTGAAGCTCAGCAATGATGCACAAATCCAGGAATGGGTTTGCTAGTGCTGTACTGAAATATCTGATATTTCATCCACCAAGGTACTTTAAAAATTTGTCTGTGTGATGAAAGTTCTTTCCTCAAAATCATATTAATTTCTTTCTGTTTCTTTTATTGCCTCACTAACTAATGTAAAGTATTTCAGACTGTGCAATTCTTTCTTGTTTGTTTTTATGGAATTTGAAGAACCATTATTTGAGGTTTGAGGAAAAGAACTAGTCTGTATTTTGTATTCCTTACATTTAGCTCAGAGTGGGACCCATACAAAGTGAAGAATAAATATTTACTACTCGATTTGCCTCCATGTCTGGAGTTGGTCAGGAGGGGATCACTTTAGAATTCGTGAGTCTTAGTAAGGAATAGCAAATGTCTACATTCTTCTCAAGCATACTCTCCCAATCAAGGATTAATCACACTTAGTAAGAAATTTGGCATAATAATTTAAATAAAATGCTAAAGGCACTTATTTTTTAATTTCTAATTAGTTGTACATGACAGTAGAATGCATTTATACATTTTGATAGATCATACATAATGGAGTATAATTTCTCATTTTTCTGATTACATACATTATAAGGTCACATCAGTCATTCAATCATATATGTACATGTGGTAATAATGTCTGTTTCACTCTACTATCCTTCCTATCCCCAACCCCCTCATCACATTAATTTTTCCCTCAGTTCCTCTTGGGAAGACTTTGGTGATCCCTAAAAAAAGGATGGATATGTCTTGCATCCTTGTACTGAAATGAGTCTGGCAAGGAAGGATTCTATCTAAATAAGGGACCAGTTTACAGATTTTTCTCCTCTGACTCCAGATGCAGAATGCTAGTTTTAGATAACATCTTCCCCATTCAGGCACCTACAATAACAAGAGAAGCACTTTTTAAACTTGGGAACTTCTTGATGGCCCAGGGTGGTGGTGTATGCCTATAATCCCAGCTATTCAGGAGACTGAGTCAAGAAGGTTGCAAATTCTAAACCAGCCTCAGCAACTCAGTGAGAACCTGTCTCAAAAATAAAAATGGACTGGGGATGTAACTCAGTGATAAAGAGCCCCCTGGATTCAATCACCTGTAGGCATGCACCCCCAAATAAAGAACTTTGTAAAAACAAAGGGATTAGACAGAATGGATTTGCATTGCAAAGTAAACATTATACATCTAATTCACTAATAATAATTATATGCTGGAAATGAAGCATAAGGCGTAAAGAGAAGTTTTAATATTTTTCTCAATAAGTCTTTGTGAAAATCCCCAGATGCAGAAGATTAAGAGAATCATTGATAATTGTGTTCAGTCTGGGTCTGATTTCTGTCTCTATCTTTACTCAATTGCTGCCTCCCTTTGGTTAAAAGCCACACACTCCATGTTTTATAGGCTTGTACCAGAGATCACTTCCTCCTAGCAGAGTTGTTATGCTTACGATCTGTTCATGATCTGGTTCAATGTTCCATTTAACATTCACTCTTCATAGACTGCTATTTGGCTAAAGCAGTGGTCTTCACTGCTCTCCAATGTATCTGAAAAATACCATCTACCATTTTTCTGTTTTGGGACCCCTGTGTCCTACAAGGGAGGAGTTTTTACTTTATGTTCACTTTGGGTTGAGGTGATTAAGGGAATTTATTTTTTCATTTTTGAAATAGAAGAAAAACTCTCTAATGAAAACAGCTGAAAAGACATCCCATCCTGGACAGTAACAAAGATATTGTTCCTAGATCTGGAATAGTATCAGCCTTTGGCCTAGAAATTGCAGTTCAGGAGTCTAACTCTTTCATGCTCAATATCAGATGAGTAATATTAGCATAAGACTTGTTTTTCAATATTTCTAGGAAAGTAAAGTGTCGGGAAATTATGTTCTAAATTGTGCATAAAAATTATACTGATGGAAAATTTCAGATATTTCAGAGGAGAATTTCCTTTTCATATTTGGCAACCTAATGTTTCTGCATCTCAGACATCTCAGCTGAAACATCTCAGATAGCAAGGAACATTTCATATTTTCATAAATTATATTTATTATGTTCCCATTTAAAAGAACCTAACCATTGCTCTAAATAAATGTAAGAGTTGACCGTTGTCTTTCCTGTGAGGATACCATCATGCTTAGCTGTGAACACAATGATATACACTTAGAATAAATGCAGTATTCTGCTCACTTATCTCTGGCTTATGGTTTGGCACAGTTTCTGACTTTAATCCATTAATTCAGTTACAACACAATCCAATGAGTTCAATTTAACACAAATTAGTTACAGCTTTACTCTGTTTAGAAACAAACACTTTTAAACTTATATCTTGATGAATCTTCCTACACATTCATGTCAAGGGTCCCAGGTGAAACCAGACAAGATATTCATCTTGTTTTAAAAACAGCTTCAAATGCATCCCCGACTTGGGTCAAGAACTCTAATTGCTACAGGAAAAGTAATGTGCCTTAATTTGTTTACAAATCTTACAAGCAGCAGTGATAAATAGAGCCTTCCTTATGCAACTTAATATCATGAATTTTCAGATGATATATATACATGGGTTTTCGACTGTGGCAAATGAGCTTAAACAATCATTTAAATAATATCTTTTATTATGAAATCAAGCTGGATTATTGTGACAATTGCAATTCACCATTTAAACATAGCAATTCAGCTCACTTGACACCAGCTAATCAAGATCCACACTGTATTAGTCACTGCCTTTATTTCCATCCATATCAAAACTGACACATACAATAGGACACGCACTCAGAGTAACTGGCTGTGTTTCATGAATCACTTTAATCAAGGGACACTCTTTCTAAAGGTCTATTTTAACTTTGTATCAAAACCATGGTATGCTAGGTGCTACTGGTAGTATGAAATGAATACCAAAGTCATGACCTATTATATTAGCCAGAGTTCACTGGAGAAAGAGGATAGAGATTTCTTTCTCTCTCAGTCTCTCTCTCTCTCTCTCTCTCTCTCTCTCTCTCTCTCTCTTCCTCCCTCCCTCTCTCCCTCTCTCTCTATCTCTCTCTCTGTATCTCTCTACACACATACACACACACATACTCATGACTCAAACAATTATGGGGTCTGTGTGCCAAGATCTGCAGTCGTCAGTAAGTTGAAAACTCAGGAGAGCCAATAGTGTTGTTCCTGTCCAAGTCGAAAGGCCTGAGAAACAATAATGTGAGTTCCACATGGAAGATCAACAGGCTAAAGATCCACAAAGAGCCGAGGGTTCATCTCAAGTCTGTTATGGTTTGAATGTTTGTTACCTCCAAAACTCATGTTGAAATGTAGCTGCCACTGTAACCCTATTAAGAACTGGGGGTCATGAGGTGTTTGGGTTATGAGGCCTCCACTCATTAACACTGTTACCAGGGGAGTGGGTTTACTTTGGGCAAGGGTTTCCCTTTTTCTCCTTTCTCTCTCTCTCTCTCTCTCTCTCTCTCTCTCTCTCTCTCTCTCTCT
>JAJEJO010003702.1:151716-192364 GCA_020662805.1 Glaucomys volans
TTTGGGTTTGTCTCTGTGTCCTCTATTCTGTACCATTGATCTACCTGCCTATTTTGGTACCAATACCATGCTGTTTTTGTTATTATTGCTCTGTAGTATAGTTGGAGGTCTGGTATTGTGAAACCCCCTGCTTCACTCTTCTTGCTAAGGATAGCTTTAGCAATTCTGGGTCTCTTATTCCTCCAAATGAATTTCATGATTGCTTGCTCTATTTCCATGAGGTCCATCATTGGGATTTTAATTGGAATTGCATTAAATTTGTATAGCATTTTTGGAAGTATGGCCATTTTGACAATATTAATTCTGCCTATCCAAGAACATGGAAGATCTTTCCATCTTCTCAGATGCTCTTTAACTTCTTTCTTTAGTGTTCTGTAGTTCTCAGTGTAGAGGTCTTTCACATCTTTTGTTAGATTGATTCCCAAGTATTTTTTTTTTTTTGAGGTTAGTGTGAATGGGGTAGTTTTCCTAATTTCTCTCTCAGAGGATGCATCACTTACAAATAAAAATGCATTAGATTTATGAGCATTAATTTTATATCCTGCTACTTTGCTGAATTCATTAATGAGATCCAGAAGTTTTCTGGTGGAATTCTTAGGATCTTCTAGATAGAGAATCATGTCATCAGCAAATAGGGATAGTTTGATCTCTTCTTTTCCTATTCGTATTCCTCTAATTTCTTGGGTCTGTCTAATTGCTCTGGCTAGAGTTTCAAGAACGATGTTGAATAGTAGTGGTGAAAGAGGGCATCCCTCTCTTGTTCCAGTTCTCAAGGGGAATGCTTTCAATTTTTCTCCATTTAGAATGATGTTAGCTGTGGGCTTGGCATAAATAGCCTTTACAATGTTAAGGAATGTCCCCACTATCCCTATTTTTTCTAGTGTTTTGAGCATGAAGGGATGCTGTATTTTATCAAATGCTTTCTCTGAGTCTATTGAAATAATCATGTGGTTCTTGACCTTAAGTCTGTTGATGTGGTGAATTACATTGATTGATTTCCAGATGTTGAACGAACCTTGCATCCCTGGGATGAAACCCACTTGATCATGGTGCACTATCTTTTTAATATGTTTTTGTATGCGATTCGCTTAAATTTTGTTAAGAATTTTTGCATCAATGTTCATTAGAGATATGGGTCTGAAATTTTCTTTCCTTGATGTGTCCTTCTCTGGTTTTGGTATCAGGGTGATATTAGCTTCATAGAATGAGTTTGGAAGGGTTCCCTCCTCCTCTATTTCATGAAATACTTTGAGGAGTATTGGAATGAGCTCTTCTTTGAAGGTCTTGTAGAACTCGGCTGTGAATCCATCTGGTCCCGGACTTTTCTTTGTTGGTAGGCTTTTGATGACTTCCTCTATTTCATTGCTTGAAATTGATCTATTTAAGTTGTGTATGTCCTCCAGATTCAGTTTGGCTGGCTCATATGCCTCTAGGAACCTGTTGATGTCTTCCAGGTTTTCTATTTTGTTGGCGTATAAATTTTCAAAGTAGCTTCTTATTATGTTTTGTATTTCAGTTGTGTCTGTTGTAATATTTCCATTTCCATCACGGATTTTAGTAATTTGGAGTTTCTCTCTCCTTCTCTTTGTTAGCGTGGCTAAGGGTTTGTCAATTTTGTTTATTTTTTCAAAGAACCAACTTTTTGTTTCGTCAATTTTTTGAATTGTTTCTTTTGTTTCAATTTCGTTGATTTCAGCTCTGATTTTGATTATTTCCTGTCTTCTACTACTTTTGGTGATGATCTGTTCCTCTTTTTCTAGGGCTTTGAGCTGTAATGTGAGGTCATTGATTTGTTGACTTTTCATTCTTTTATTAAATGCACTCTCTGCAATGAACTTTCCTCTTAGCACTGCTTTCATAGTATCCCAGAGATTTCGATATGTTGTATCTTTATTCTCGTTGACCTCTAAGAATCTTTTAATTTCCCCCCTAATGTCTTCTGTTATCCATGTATCATTCAATAGCATATTATTTAATCTCCAGGTCTTGGAGTAGTTTCTGTTTCTAACTTTCTCGTTGATGTCTAATTTCATTCCATTATGATCTGATAGTATACAAGGTAGTATCTCTATGTTTTTGTATTTGTTAAGAGTAGCTTTGTGGCATAACATATGGTCTATTTTAGAGAAGGACCCATGAGCTGCTGAGAAGAAAGTGTATTCGCTTTTTGATGGATGGAATATTCTATATATGTCCGTTAAGTCCAGATTAGCGATTGTGTCATTGAGTCCTATAGTTTCTTTATTCAACTTTTGTTTGGAAGATCTGTCCAACGGTGAGAGAGGAGTGTTAAAGTCTCCGAGTATTATTGTGTTTTGGTCTATTTGATTCCTGAAATTGAGAAGGATCTGATTGACATACATGGATGCGCCATTGTTTGGTGCATAAATATTTATGATTGTTATGTCCTGTTGATTTATGCTACCTTTAAGCAATATGAAATGTCCTTCTTTATCCCTTCTGACTATCTTTGGTTTGAAGTCTGCTTTGTCTGAAATGAGAATGGAAACCCCAGCTTTTTTGCTCAGTCCGTGTGCATGGTATGCTTTTTCCCAACCTTTCACCTTTAGTCTGTGGGCATGTTTTTCTATGAGATGAGTCTCTTGAAGGCAGCATATCGTTGGGTCTTTCTTTTTAATCCAGTCTGCCAGTCTATGTCTTTTGATTGATGAGTTTAGGCCATTTACATTCAGGGTTATTATTGAGATATGACTTGTATTTCCTGTCATTTTAGCTTTTTTAGGGTTTTTAGCTTAACTTTGTTTCTCCTTTGATTGACTCTTTCTTTACGGTAGTTCCTCCCCATGATGAATGAGATTGTTATTTTTCGTTTCTTCCTCTTCGAATATTTTGTTGAGAATGTTCTGTAGGGCAGGCTTTCTCTTTGTGAATTCTTTAAGCTTTTGTTTATCATGGAAGGATTTTATTTCATCATCAAATCTGAAGGTAAGTTTTGCTGGGTATAAGATTCTTGGTTGGCATCCGTTTTCTTTCAGAGCTTGAAATATGTTGTTCCAGGCCCTTCTTGCTTTTAGGGTCTGGACTGAGAAATCTGCTGATATACGTATCGGTTTCCCCCTGTAGGTAATCTGATTCTTTTCTCTCGCCGCCTTTAAAATTCTATCTTTGTTTTGTATGTTAGGCATTTTCATTATAATGTGCCTTGGTGTGGATCTGTTGTAATTCTGTGCATTTGGTGTCCTGTAAGCTTCTTGTAATTGATTTTCCATCTCATTCATCATATTAGGGAAATTTTCTGATAATATTTCCTTGAATAGGTTATTCATACCCTTGGTTTGTATCTCTGCGCCTTCCTAAATCCCGATTACTCTTAAATTTGGTCTTTTCATGATGTCCCATATTTCTTGGAGGGTTCATTCATGATTCCTAACCATCTTCTCTGTTTGTTCGACTTTGTTTTCAAGATTAAATATTTTGTCTTCATTGTCTGAGGTTCTGTCTTCCAAGTGATCTATTCTGTTAATTATGCTTTCTATTGAGTTTTTAACTTGGTTGATAGTTTCCTTCATTTCCTTGTTTCCTTCAATAATTTCTGTTTGTTTTTTCCTCAGAATTTCTATCTCTTTATTGAAGTAATTTTTTGCTTCCTGCAATTGCTCTATTAGCTGATTATTCATAGCCTGAATCTGCTCTCTCGTCACATCATTCTCTTCTCAGATCACTTTAATTATAAACATTCTGAACTCCTTTTCTGTCATTCCTTCTACCATGCTGTCTTTGGGTTCTCTTGATATATCATCTAGGTTTAATTGGGACACTTTCTTCCCGTGTTTTCTCATGGTGCTCATGTATCTTCCCCTCTGTTGCTTGAGGGGTGCTTGATCAAGCGGTGACCCAAGAAAGGTGCTGTCCCACTACCTCCAGGTTGGGAATGATCAATGCTTCTGGGCAGAGGCAGCCTGGTGTTAATAGACAATTAGATACAGCAAGAGGGTAGACTCCGGGCCTGGGTGTGGGCCTGGGCACTAGTTCAAGTTGGGGTGGTGTCACAGAACTGTGCTCAGTGATGGAGACACTGGGCTTGAGAGCCCAGGCTGACCTGAACTCCTAGCTGGGGGTTCAGGCAGTGGCAGGTGGTTGCTCTCTCCTGGGGACCCTGTAAGCTGGCGCCAAAGGCCCTAAGCTCCCCGCCGGACCACTCCAGGCACCGCTGGCAGCCCCAGGAAGCTGGAAATGGACCCCCTCTGCCAGGGAAGCCGCCAAACTCAGAGCAGTTCCAACTCCCCTCCGGAGTCAGAGATCCCAGGGGCTCTGGGCAGACCTCTCCAGGAGCAGCTGGAGGCCAAAGGAAGCTGGAAACGGAACTTCTCCGCCAGTTAAGCCACCAAAATGGCGTGTATTAGTTCCAACTCCGTGCCAGAGTTCGTGATCTCCGCAGTTGGCGGCCCCAGGAAGCTGGAAATGGACCCCCTCTGCCAGGGAAGCCACCAAACTCAGAGCAGTTCCAAATCCCTTCCGGAGTCAGCGATCCCAGGGGCTCGGGGCAGACCCCTCCAGGAGCAGCTGGAGGCCAAAGGAAGCTGGAAACAGAACTTCTCCGCCAGTTAAGCCACCAAAATGGCGTGGATTAGTGGATTAGTTCCAACTCCCCGCCGCTGGATGTCCCAGGTAACCCGAGATGCTCGGTCTCCGCCTGGGAAGGCTGCCGGCCGGTGCCGGAGCCGCGGCCAGCGACTCCAAAGTGCTGCTGGGGGACCCGCACTCACCCGTTGGCTGGCGCAGACCCAGGTCGGCGGCTCCAAATCAGCTGCCGGGCCCGGTGCTCCCAGATGGCAGCTGCCTGCAGTGGGGCCGAGCCCAGCCCAGCAGAGTTGGCTCCGGAGCGGCGACTGGGGACCCCCTATATGTGCCTTGAATATAAAATCTCGTTGAGAGTCATATTCCTGCTGTTTGAATCCCGAGCAAGTAGGAATCCACAGAACAAGTAGGAATGCAGCCTTCCTCTAGTCCGCCATCTTGGATCTCCGAGGTTTCTCTTGAACAACAGTAATAATCCCACTTTATTCCCAGGAATGTAAGGTATGGACTCCCTCTGCTCTCAGATGTACCTAGTGGGTCAAACATTCCTATGATTTCCCCAACCCTCTACCCATAGAGATCTAGAACTTGAAAATGGTGTCCCACTCCTTGGAAACCACACCAGTTGCTTACTCTCTTGCTTCCTTGTCACAATTCTGAAGTTCCACTCACCTGCCAAGAATACAGTCATCCTTCATCACCCACAGAGGATTGGTTCCAGGATCCCCTGCAAATAGCAAAACCAGCAGATGCTCAAGTCCCTTATGTAAAATGGTACAATATTTGCATATAACCTATGAACATCCTCCTGTACACTTCAAATCATCTCTAAATTGTTTAAAATACCTAAACAATGTAAATAATCACTATGGCATATTATTTTGGTAATAGTGATGAGAAAAAAGTTTATACATATTCAGTACAGATGCAATTTATCTTTAAAATATTTTCAATCCGAGTTTGGTTGACTCCTTAGATTTGGAACTCACACCTACAAAGGGCCAACTGTATTTAAATTTTTTAAAAAAGAAAAACATAAAAATCTCTTCTCTGAATGTCAGAAGAAAACTGGATTTGAATTTATTCTCACCCCATTGTGCTATTTAAGGACAAGAAAAAAATCCTGCTTTGGGGATATTCATAAACACTTTTCTAGCTCAAAAGCTAGGCTTTTCATGGAAAACTTAGGCTTCTAAGATCTTAGCACTGCTATGAGATTCAGATAACTCTTGTCTTCTTTTTAGGCTGAATTGTGTTCTTCCCTTAGATAATGAGTGCCACTATCTCAAATGCTGAAGATCATGAAATATTGAGGGGGGAAATGTGGTAAAGAAAAAAATCCTCAGTTGTATTGCTCTCCAAATTTTGATCTTCAAGTGATGTCAATATAATTAAGCATTCAGCCCAATTCAAATATCCCTTCTTGAAAATCTTTTAAATAAATCTTTTATTTATGTATAACTCATTAACAAAAGAGCATACAAATCAGAATGTACAGTTTGATGAGTTTTCACCAGTATACATATGCCCTTGTCACAGTTGCAGGACAGAAAGTAGAACATGACCAGTATCCTACCTACACCCAAAGAAAACTACCATTCTGACTCTCAGAACCACCCATTAACATTGTTAGCTTTTGAACTTTATATAAATGGAAGCACAGTGTACTCTTTGGGTCAGTCTTTTTCAACTCAAAATGATATATGTGAGATTCACTCCACAGTGTTGCAAATAGCAATAGCTTATTTGTTCTCATTGCCTTGAGTCTCCATTATATAAAATTTATCTATTGATTCTACTGCTGATGGAAATTTTGGTTGTTTCCAGTACATGGTGACCATGAACAGAGATACCTTGAACACTCCATGCTTTCTGGTGCAAACATGCATGCATTTTATTAATTTTATGCCCAAATACCCTACTTTATAGGGTTATGTTTGCCTATAAAGTAGATATTATGAACGGGGTATTATGGTATATACCTATATTCCCAGTGACTCAGGAGGTTGAGGCAGGAGGATTACAAGATCAAGGCCAGCCTCAGCAATTTAGCAAGCCCCTATCTCAAATTTTTAAAAAAGACTGGGAGTATAGTGGAGTTAGGCTTGCCTGGGTTCAATCCCCAGCACCAAAAAAAAAAAAAGTGAATATTGCCAAAAATAATTTTTAAGTGCTTGTACCAATTTAAACTCCTACTAATAAAAATTTGAATTTCTCCTTACTCCACATCTTCACCAACACTTAACATGGTCAGTCTTTTTAATTATAGCTGTCCTCATGAATATCTATTGGTATCTCATTGTATCCCAATTTGCAATTCCCTGATAACTAAGGTACCTTTACATGTGCATATTTTCCACTTGAATGTGAAGTATTTGCTAAAGCATTTGTCATATTTCATTAGGATTCTGTCATTTTTTATATTCCTGGTAGTACTTTACTGGAAAGATACATTGCAATTATCTCTTTCCATATACTCTCTGACTTGCTATTTCTAGTTCTTAATGAAGTCTTTTGAGGATTGAAATTCTTAATGTTTAAGAAGTTCAAATAATTAATATTTCTCTTTATGGACAGTGTGTTTTATAGTTTCTTAAAGAACATTACCTGCCATAATGTCATGAACTAATCTCATATGCTGTCTTCTCATATGCATACATACATTTTACACTTAGATATAATCCACCTAGAATTGATTGCTGCATATCATCTACAGTGGTATTTAAGGTTCATGTTTTTTCACACATTACTACATGGTTTACCCAGAATCTTTGCATTATGGTTTGAATGTTTCCTTCTCCAAAACTCATGTTGAAATTTAATTACCACTGTGACAACAATAAGAGCAGGACCTTTAGGAAAAGATTAGGGCACGAGCTATCATGAATGGATAAGGTCCTTATCATGGGATATGTTAGTTATGTTGAGAGTGAGCTTGTTATAAAAGTGAGTCTGACTCTCTTGTGTGTTCTCTCTCTCTCTCTCTCTCTCCTCCTTCACCATGTAATTGATGCCTTTCACCATGGTACAAGGACATCAAAAAGGCCATCAACAAATATAGCCACTCAATCTTGTGCTTCCCAGACTTTAGAGTCAGGAGCCAATTAACTATATTTTCTTTATAAATTATCCAGTCCATGGTATTCTTCTATAGCAGCAGAAAGTAGGCTTAGACA
Organism: Glaucomys volans; assembly: GCA_020662805.1. Taxonomy (NCBI): domain Eukaryota; kingdom Metazoa; phylum Chordata; class Mammalia; order Rodentia; family Sciuridae; genus Glaucomys; species Glaucomys volans. The sequence goes on from JAJEJO010003702.1 coordinate 159,432, forward strand.
CATTTTTTGAAGAGACTGCTTTACATTGTGGCACCTTTGTCATGTCACATCACCTTATATGTCTGAGGCTATTGTTGGGTTTGTGGTCACACTGGTCTATGTATACCTTGTGTCAATATCACATTGACTTATTATGACCTTCCTATTTTCTCTATTTGGAGATTATGTATGGTTTTAAGAGATGTGGTTGGGTGCTAAATTGGCAAAGGATGGGCTCGTGGTGATTAATTATATGTGTCAACTTAACTGGACCAAGGACTGCCCAGATTGCTAACTGTTAGACATTATTTCTGGATGTGTCTATGGGGAGATTTGTAGAAGAGATTAAGATTTAAATCAGCAAATTTAGCAAAGAAGATCCATGCCTACCAATGTGAGTGTGCAACAACCAATCTGTACAGAAACTGAATAGAACAGAAAGGGAAATGAATGGTGGATTTGCTCTCTCAGGTCTGAGATATTCATCTTCTGCTCTTGGATGTCAGGGCTCCTGGTTTTCAGGCATTGGGACTCAGGCTGACCTTTCACCCTTTCATCCTTCATCCCCTTTCTCATACCTTCAAACTTGGACCAGAATCCATAGCACAGGTTCCCTAAGTTCTCAGGCCTGTGAACCCAACCCAAATTACAGCATCAGCTTTACTATTCCTCCAGTTTGCAGAGAGTAGGTGATGGGGATGCTTTGACCTCTAATTGCTTGATTCAATTCCCATTTTAAAAAAATACTTCATGTATGTACAGACATATATGTGCCATATCTATATTTATATCATGCCATATCAATCTATATATCTATTATATCCTATTTGTTCTTTTTCTTGTACAGAATCCTAACAATACTCAACTTGATCACACACACACACTTTTTAAATAATTACCTACTAGGTATTATCTACCGAATGTTACAAACACTTCAAACTCAACATGTTCAACTGATTTCATATTTTTCCCACTCCTTCATCCCCTCCTCCTCCTTTTACATTTATAATTTCAATTAATGGTGCTATAAATCACCTAATTTCTTAAAGCAGAAATCTTGAAGTCATTCTAAATTCTTTTCTCTCTTTCCACCCACATCTTTTCATTCACTAATTATTCCTCCTACAAGGTTCTATAACCCCTCTCTTCATCCCTACTACTCCTGCCAAATCAAGATTCCATTCTTTCTTACTTGACTATTGATATAGCACCCCAATGGCTCTCTTAATCTCAATTTTGCCATCCTTTGAACTTCCTCCACTTATGAGTCCGAATGACACCTAAAATTCAATTTGACTATGAAATTTTCATATTTAAATTTCTTCCAAGGCTTTTCATAGGATTGTTACTCAGCACACTAGGCTTTCTGCAACTCACTATTTACTTCTTCACTTCTACCTTCTATTTTACCTTCTAGTAATTCCTAAACAGTGATGTTTCCCTCCTTCCTCACTTTCTTTGTGATGTTCCCCAAGTGTGGAATGCTACCCAGGTCTTAATATCCCCCAAGATTCAATTCTGGGAATATCCTCTCCAGGAAGTCCAGACCCCTCAGGTCAAATTGAATTCATTTCTGCTCTCCCACAGCTCAGCAAATGTCTCATTATCACTACATCCACTGAGAGGTACTGCTTATAGTATGTCTCTTCTATTGAAAAATCCATTCCTTGAGAGCTGGCCTGATAACACATTCATCTCTGTGCCTCCAGATGTTGTGGATACAGTGGCACATGTGAGTATCAAAAATAGCTATTGCACTGAAATTTTGAGGTCACTTTGAATATCTGTGACACAACCCAATATCTGTTTTAACCTTTCTTTCTTGTTAACAGAATTTCAATTTTTGTATAGGTGACAATGCCCCTCACTCAATAACTTCATTTTCTCACTCTTCTTTTCCATGATAGATCAGTAACATGTAGGAACTCACTGCTAGCTTTCTGAAACCACTTTAAAGGAAGCTGACTCTGCTAGGGGGAAAATGTTCTTTTGTCATTTGTTCCTCCCTTCCTCCTGCATGAAATATATTCAAATGACAGGAATTCTAGGAGACATCATGTGCCCTTGAAGATGCAAAGCCATGCTCTAAAGAAAGATAAAAGTCTGGTTTCCTATAACCATGAAGCTTTTAGAGAGCACATGACAGCATTCTTTAGCCTTTTATTACATGAAAAGAATATGACCCGACTTTGTTTAGCATGTCTGGTCTTTGTTACCAGCAGATGAATGCAAATATTACCTGTTAGCTCTGAATAAAAGTTTCTTCTTAAACGACAGCACTGAAAATTGATCATGAAATAATACTTAAGCAGGATTATCTAGGAGGGGCACACTTCTATTTCTAAATATATTGCTCTACCTAGATTCATCCAGGAACTGAAGTCTAAATGACTTTTAATATGAAAAATTAGTGAATTACTTTTTTTCTAGTTTTAATTTCATATTTATAATTTGTCACTGTGTTGGAGTCTGTGAGTCAATTACTTGAGTAACTTTTTTGGTACTCTTATTCACACTATTAGCTAATATAAGGGCATCATAATGCCTAATTAAAATTATTAGCAAATTATTAGAGTTCATTCGAGGATTTACAAACCAAGAAAGCATCAATAAATCTTTATACATACTCTGAACTATATCCATATGTATGCATAAATATAAATCTTTCTGTGGATTGCAAACATAAATTCTTAAGTTAGCTTCTTCATTTTTAAAAATATAAAATAGAAAAATGAAAACAACAACAACACAACACGTATACATAAAATTTAAGAGTAGGTCAACAGGAATATAACGGAAGTTCATGGTTACATTCTGAGAAATGTGTTGTTAGGTGATTTCATTATGTGAATATCAACTTACCCAAACCCAAATGGTATAAGTTCATTTCAATATTGCCTCTTGATACAGTCAAGAGACACAATAAATATAAGATATTTAAGTCTGCCGCCAGCACAAGGCAGCAAACTTTATTTTTTATTTTGCAAACTTTATTTCTATTTATAGTTTATCAGTACACTTTATTTTTTAATAACTGAAAATACACTCTAAACTCATGATAAAAAGGAAAACAGTTACATAGTTATTCATTATTATTATCAATTATTATGTAATACACATAATTGTATTGCTATACTCTTACATGACTGGCAGTACAGGTTTGTTTATGTCAACAGTACCACAAGCATATAAGTAGTATGTTGTGAAAACTTCAGTGTCACTAGGTGATAGGAATATTTCAGCTCCCTTATAATTTTATCAAACCACCATCATGTCTGTGGTTCATTATTGACTGAAACACTGAGCCATTTAAAAATCCATGCAAGACAAAACCTTGATCTGGAGGGTGAACATTTTGTCTTTCTTTGTTTCCAATGGTAAATGATAGAATAGGATATAATGAGATCAGAGATTTTTAGTCTCCATGTGCCATAACTTGCCCCAGATGTGTGGTGCATGATAGGTGTTTGCTATTGTTTAATAATAAGCAATTTGACCAAGCTTCATTCATCCATTGTCTCAGTAAATATTAAATATCTACCATATGCCTTTAACTGTGCTAGGTCACAGATTCCATAGGAGGCAAAGACAGGTATGGTATCCAATTACATTTACCTGAAGAAGACAAGTGTTCAGAAAATAATCACAGAAATCAGTTTATGATTGCTAACTGAGACAAATGCTATGAAGAAAAGAAATGTGGTTCTGAGTTTTCCAGTTGTTGAAAGGTAGTTTCAGATCAATTGTCTCAGAAAACTGGAAAAACAGAATTTAAACAAAAAAAATAATATGCCACAAAGCTACCAAAACTGTACTTGACGGACCAGAAATAGAGGAGGAAAGCATAAAGAGGTGAACTTGACAGAGTTACTCTTCCTCTTAGGACATTTGCTAATTCTTAGTAGAGACTCATAAATAAGCAGAGCTTGTTATAGTCTCATGCATCTGTGCAAGCTTAGGACCCAAGAAGAATGGGAATCCTTGATCAATGCTGAAGCTTCTAAATGAGAAAGGAAAACACCCATGACTTCCCTTCTCCATGACATATCCTGTATGTTCTTAAAAGCCTTCAACCAGTACTCCAGTCAGGGACTCTAAAATTTAGTCCTAATGTATCTGAGTCAGCCGTTGATTATTTTTCTTATAAGCATTGCTTTAGTCGTTTATGAAATTAACACTGAGTGTGGTATTACCAGGAGAAAATCCAGAAAGTAGGGTTAGTTCTATTCATGCTTATCTCTGGACCTAATATGCAGTGACACTTTTGGTAGTGTTAATCATTCAGTGACCATAACTTCCTTCTGCCCATTTACTCAGGGGCATGAAGAATTCTAAATAGCTGAGAGAGAGTCTATGCTTCAGATTTAATGGAATATATTCTATAGCCCAGAGAGTGGGAATAGAAAGTAAAATATTTGCAAATTGACTATTATATACAGCAGAATAATCTCCACTTGCACTTCCAAACTTTTGTTTATAAGTCCATATCTTCAATCTGTGGGAAATGTAATACTTTATCCTGATCCTTGGCTAAAAGGATATTATAAGTCAGTCTTCTCCTCCCAGGGTGTTGTATCTCAGTTGTGTTGTAGGTGAGTTCCACAGTTATTTCTGGGAATCCTTAGACCTATCAATTAGTCTTTACCTCATTTCTTTCTCCATAAAATAAACTCCCTTGGTCAGAAGGAGTTTGGTAGAATATCAAAATAAAATATAAAATAATCCATGGATGATGATACTGAAAGAAGAAAAACTAGGAAGAAAGGAAAATTCAAATTTAAAGTATACCTCTTCCTGGATGGAAGGAGTCTAGCTGGCTGTACTGTATTGCAGGCTCAGGGTTAATTAGCTGCTACTGCAATTGCAAGAAAGTCAAGATTTTTAGAAAAAGTCATGTTTGAATTCTATTACCATATCCACTTTGATCAGGGATTTAAAAGGCTTGGGAAAGAAGCAGACTGACATAAATAGAGTGAGTCATCTTGTTCACCTATTAATTACGAGTCTCATCCATGGTGACCTTTTGTTGGTCATTCACATACGATGTTTACTCACACTTTGAAACTGTATTCAAAGAAGTTCATTCATATGTGTCTTCCCCAAATACTTTGTGATTAACCTTATAATTCTGTTTCTTTTAGGGTCCTGCTTCTGGATGGTGCAAACACGTGCAGAACCATTTACCATTTTTACCATTTTTAACCAACTCTTCTCCTCTTTAGTCAACTGAGCTGAAGGCAGCACAAGGAAGCAAGGTGAGAGCCAAAGAAACTACTTATGTAACATTTCTGCTTTCATACTGGCCTGGACCTAATCTGAATAAACCACTTCAACTCACTGATGGAGTTCTTCTGGCCACATCTACCTTCAATGTTGGTTTCTAATCCTTCACTATTTCTGATATAATCCTCTATCCTTCATCTTTTGGGAAAAGAAAGAATCTAATCTCACTCTGCACTATACCTCTGACCCCATCTCTTACCTGTATCACCCTGGGAGTCTTCACTCCATCAGGACAGTCACATCCATAATCCTTGCTTTTGTTGTTCTTTCTGTCTAGCATACTCTTGCTTGGAGATGCACAAGGCCCCTCCAACACCTCCTTCAGGCTATTGCTCAAATATGACATTCTCCTTGACACCATCTCTGACAATCCTTTTAAAAATTTTACCTTTCTCACCCTGGCAATCCAGATCTGGCAATCCTTAATCTATCCAGATTTATTTTTCTCCTATTCAAATCCCTTCTGACATATTGTACATGTTTATTCATTTGTTTATTCTCTGTCTTTCTCCATTAAAAAAATAGGCTACATGAAAGAATATTCATCTGCCTAATTTACAGCTAGATGTATAAGACCTGTAGTATTGGATCTGAACATTTTAAAAATTCAATAAGTATTTGAATGAATGAATAAACTACTCTCTTCAAAATCCTGCCAAAGTTTAAATTTTGTATGAGTATTTCACTGTAAATACTATTACTTTACTATTGTCAAAAAATATTTCACTGTAAAATACTATTATTTTATTATTGTCAAAAAAATAGTATTACTTCATGAATTATATGTCTTATTTTGTTCACCTACATTGTCAAACATGGCCCAACTTATTTACTCTTTGTTTGCCCCACATCCTTCATATATATAAACTTTCAAGCAAGGGGAAGGCAGTTCAATTTGTTCTTCTTTACCAACATCTGCTGGGTCTTAGAATAACAATGACATTGGTTGTTTCATATTCAAGCACAATGTGAGGCTTTGTTTCTTAGACAAGGCAACCAAGCAAACAAACAATTAGACTCTCTCCCACATTGAAGAGGCACATTGAATCCAGAATCTGAGTGTGCTGTCCCCATCATGCTAAAATTAGCCTGGGTCTAAAATTATCAATTCCCCTGTTGGCCTACTTGCAATGCACAAACACACACACATATCCACATACCCACCCACTAGCACACAAAAACAATTCTGATGTAGTTTTGCAATTTTTGTGAGTATTCTTTCATAACATACAATTTTTTTTTAAGTTGGGTCCCAGAATAAGTTGGGATCTGACAATAGTTAAAGCCCTGGAGACAAAGAAGAGAGTGAGGATGGGACAAAAGACAAAGTGACTGCCCCTTGGTCAGGTAGAATCCTTAGTTGGGCTTTTTAAAGGACATTTTAATGGTTTTCACGCAAAGGGTAAAGAGGTTGTCAGAGAACAGCAGCTTTACTTGCCAATAAAGCTCACTGGGGAGTGTAAGGTACTCACATATAAAAAAAAGTTTCCATTCTCAGCATACTAATTAATTCTTGATCAACACCCAAACCTTTCATCTGAAACATGGCAAAGCTGAAAATTCAACTAACCCCTAAATTTGGCTTTATGCAGTCTCTCGAGTGTGTGCGTGTGTGTGTGTGTGTGTGTGTGTGTTGGTTCTTTTAACAAACTGGGCTGCAAGAAAAAATGTAATGTTTCTTTTGCAGAGTTCAAAAAAATTACTGATTTTTCTTCCATACATTACGTAGGAAATTATACAACGTTCACTTATAAATCTATTCCTTTAAACTGTGTGGAAACTTTAATAGCAATACTATATGCTACAGGTCCAGGTCTTGCATAAGTCTTCCTATTAGATCCTAGCAGAAGCTAAGTGGTCCCCAAAAACCTTATTTCAATTAGCACTACATATTACATATAATTATAATCCACCAATAAAAAATAATTTAGAAAAAAGAATTTCCAGTTTAGTTCTTTGCAAATGATCGATAAATTCTGTTTGAAATGCTAAAAATTAAAGCTACATTCCAGGGTGAATAATTTAATATACTGTGTTACCTTTGCCATACCATCAGTTGTCAGAGATCTGTCACTTACTAGCAAGAATTTTCAGCATTTTCATCTCTGATTCAGTCAGTTTGACATTTTCCTTGCTATAACAAAATACTGAGGCCACATAACTTATAAAGAAAAGAGATTTTTATTAACTTACAGTTTTGAATGTTCAAAAACATGGTGCCAACATCTGCTTCACTCTGGTAAGGCCCTCTTTGGCTACATCACATGGTAGATGCTACATCCCACCTGCCTACAGTTACCACCCATTTAGTCCATTCAAATGAAGATGGACTGATTATATTACAGCTCTCACAGTCTAATCATTTCACTTCCAAACATTCCTGTTAACATGGTAGCTTTTGAAGGATACCTCATTTCAAAATGGTTATAGCAGAGTAGTATACTGTACCCACAATGTGAGGGAAAAAAAGGGAATATTTTATTTATTTATTAACATACTAATTGTACATATTAATGAGATTCAGTGTGATACTTTCATAGATGTGTACATCATGCATTGATCATATCCAACTACTATTTTCCCATTCTCCTTCCATACACAAACACACACACACACACACATACACACACACTTACCAATCACTAGTAATCATCATTGTACTTTCAGGTTGATTATTCTAGTTTCCAAAAATGAGAAAGAACATGCAGTACTTGTCCTTGTGTCTGGTTTATTTCACTTAACATAATGTCCTCCAATTCTATCCATTTTGCTTAAAATTAAAGAATATCATATTTTGGATATTTGGATTAAATAAAATGTGCTCTTAAAATTAATTTTACCTGTTTCTATTGCTTTTTTAATGGCTACTAGAAAGTGGCAGAGTGGTTCACATTCCATTTCTACTGAGCAGCATGCTCTTGACACAGCAGTTTTTGCTGCCCACCCTGCCATCACTGAAGGTAAGTCATTTCTGCTGGCACCACCACCAATGAGGTCTCCAGAAAACCTGAAGCTGCTAAAGTGGCCAACACCAACAGAGGAAAGTCTTTTCCATACCCTGTCTTCTGTACATATTGTTTTAGTCAGCTTTTATGTTTCTGTGACCAAAAGGCCTGAGAAGAACAACTTCATAGGATGAAAAGTTTTATTTTGGCTCATGACTTCAGAAGTTGAGTCCTTGGTTGGCAAACTCCACAGCTCTGGGTCCGAGGTGAGGCAAGCATCATGGTGAAAGGGCATAGCAAACAAAACAGCTCAAAACACAGCAACCAGGAAGCAGAGAGAGCAAGCTCCACTCATCAGGGACAAAATAGAAATCCCACAGTCACACCCCCAGTAATCTACTTCCTCCAGCCACACCCTACAAGCCTCCAGTTACTTTCCAGTTAATCCATATCTGTGGATTAATCCACTGATTAAGTTATAGCTCTCATAATATAAACATTTCATTCCTAAAAAATTCTTGCATTGCCTGATACATGAACTTTCGGTGGAGGGGTACCTCCTATCTAAACCATAACACATCTCCACTTCCTCAAAATAATCTGGGATAGATGTGTCTGCTTAACCAAACTTGGGTCACATGCCCATGCCCTGGTTTTAAAAGAAGTCAATAAAGTTTTTGCAGACTCTTCAGAAGAAAATAAACTCTCACCACCCACTCAGACACACAAAGTAGGATTCCCTAAGTATTGATAGAGGTTTTGATATGGAGCTCTTAAGGGTCAGTTTAAAAAAATTCCACTCTTTGACCTAATATTTCCCTGTTAAGGGATATAACTTTAAGAAATTAAAACACAGGAGGGATGGAGAGAGGATGGTTATTAGGTGCAGGGTACAACTGGAGAAAAGGAACAGGTTTTAATATTCTATAGCACTGGAGGATGACTATGGATGACAATTAACTGAGTGTTTCCAAATAGCTCATAAGGGGATTTTGAATGCCAATTCAAAGAAATGCTACATGGCTGAGGCAATAGGTATGCTGATTACCTGACCTAATCATTGTGCAAATTGTATGCATGCATTGAAGTATAGCTGTATAGCTCTGACTCCATGTGTACAATTACTATGTTAATTAAAGACGAAATACATTTTAAAAGAAAAAAAGAGAAAGAGGAACACAAGCAAAGATTTTTCTCTTAGATTGTCCTCCCAAGAGCACACATAGAACTAAATTGTTTGTTTGTGAAATTGTTACCGTTGACCATGAATTCCATTTCCCCAGCTGCGAAGATTGAATACCCGAGAAACACTGAGGCAAGCGGACAAAGCAAGTTTTATTTAAAGGATAGAAACAGACTTCTCCTGGGAGGAAGAAGGGGACCCAGAGCTGGTATCCATGGGAGGGGGATGTCCTGTTCCTTTTATGCATTTTAGATTTTCTTTGTTCTGCCCTCTTCTCCCCATTCTGTGTACATGACAGGTGGTCAGAGGATGAGCCAAAAGATGAGAAGTAAATGGGCAGGGAAATCCATTAGGGTTACGGTTAAGGTTAGGGCCACCCAGGAGCTGCTTCATTAACAGCTTTTTGGGAGGAAGAGTTTCTTTTAGGCAGGTAACCTTGGTGAGAGAGGAGAAGGAGGCAGGGAGGGCTCTGGAGGTACTAGCATTTAAATCCCCCAGAGGCAGTCTCTTATCTTCCCATACCCAAATCAGCTTTCATCTTCCCTGTCAAACCAGATCACCTATCTACACTAACTGCCTGTCATTGGTTCTTGCTTCAAAATGACCCCAGAGGCATCAGTAAGAAGTTCAGAAGGAAGACAAGGAAGGTGAGAAGATCAATTCAACAACTCGTTAACAAGAGGGCAACTGTGGCTTGGTTCTTTGGGGACCTTTAGGACGAGGTGTAGAATATGTGTTAATGTTGTGCCACCTGAGGGGGTGAGAATGGTAAAGTGAAAGCTGTCCCTGGGAATGTTCTAAATTTGATTATGGTAATGGTTGCCTAACTCTGTAAATATACTCAAAGTCACTGAATTGGACACTTCAAATAATTGAATTGTGTGCTTTGTGAATTATATTTCAATCAAGTTGTTTTTTAAAAAGTACTAAGGTTTGAATCCTAGGGTCATTGAACACTTAAGAATTTGTGATATCTCTCCAACATCCAACACGAAATTTTGATAGGAAGGACATTTGGAATTTGGAAGAGGTCTGGGATTAAGTGGTGAATTTATGATTTCTTAACATGTAGATAATATTTCAAAACCACTGTACTACAAGAGATTACCTAGAAAATGCAGAAAAGGAAGAAAAGAGACCTGAGACATAGTCTGGGGCATGCCAAGGCCTACAGGATAGTAGTATATAAAAGGACCTGAAAAGCAGCCAAACAGAAAGTGTCCTAAAGTAAAGAAAGTGTTTAAGAGAAGAGTGATCACCTCTCTCAAATGCTGCCAATAGCTAAAGTAAGATGAAAACTAAGATCCATCACTAGTTTTAGCTTTGTGGAAGTCAGTTGCAATTTGACAAGTGCTCTTTAATAAAAGCTGTGAGAATGAATACCTGATTCATAAACAGGAGACAAGCAAATCACAGATCAAGTAAGAATAACTATTGAGAAGTTTTGCTTTTCACAGGACCAGAGAAATGATCCAGTAACTGTAGGCAGAAAAAAAGTTTGGAAGATTTTGTTCTCCTTAAGATAGGAAAAATAATAATAGCATTTAAGAGTTCATGAAAATGGCCAAGCCACAGAGGAAACATAATTTTACAGAAGAGAATCTTACTATTGATGCTCTTGAATATGGAGGGGATGGGAGATGGAGGGGAGAGGGCTGACTTCAGCCTGGAATGTGGAGAGTCACCCTAATAAAGAAGTGAGAGAAGGAGGGCAAAGAGCAAGCAACTAGGGAGCTGTGGTATTAGAAGCAGACTGGAGGGATCTTTGGTGATTTGTATCATCTAAGCAAATTAGAAAGCAAGGTTTTAGTCAAGAGTAAAGAGGCAGGAGGAGGCACTGAGGAAAGAGAAGAAACAGGAAAACAGTCACTGGTCCATGGCTGTGTGCTGGACTAAGAGCAACACAGTGTGGTACCAGATTAAACATCAGGTTGTAGTTAATAGCAACGCATTGAAAAGGAGAAAAACCAGCAAATTGTATTTTCTTCTAGGCATGTTTAGCCACAGAAGGACAGACCCTGATAAACTGAGCATTGGAATTTTCAAAATAGGGAAATGCTCACAATTTGTAAAAGAAGAAAGAAAATTTTATGTAGAGAATGATTCTAAGTGTTTCCATGGGGTGGGCCGTGAGGGACAGATAGAAAATTTATGGGTGGCAATGGTGTAAGAGGCAATACTTATTTTCTTTTATATTCTCTAAGTTAATTGTAAAAATCATCTCCTTCAATTTATCTTATATAAGCTAGTATTTGAGACTACCTCACATAACCAAAGGCAGGAAGTAGAGTTGATCCCACAAGAAATTTAAATCTGAAAGCAATTCAAATTTTAAAAAAATTTAAAATAAACAATTCTGAGTCTTTCCCCCTCACTTGTGTATATTTCCCCTCTGGGTTTCTGCATTATTGCCTTGAGTCCCTCTGCTTGCCAAACAAAGCACAGAACCCCAAGGAGGCTGCTCTTCTCTTAGCTCATAGTTCCTGACCATCATCATATTGCTAGGTCTCTATCTTAGATAAAATCCACAAAAGGCAAGCTGATTGTCTCAACTTGAATCAAAGCTCCTTATGTGGCTCTGTCAGCCAGATGTAAAATTGGGAGGTTAGCTGGTCAAAGCATGGCAGCCACCCAACCCCACTTCTTCAGCTGAAAGTGGAAAAGAGAGGTAACTGCAAATGAAACAGGCCAAGCAGAACTCCAAATATAACTCCAAAAGAGTACTATGATTTTTATAATATGAGTAGTTTAAAATAAATATTAACAAGGAAGACACTAAGAAATATTTTTAAGTCTTAGTTTCCCCCCTTTTGTCAAAACTACTTTTTTTCATGTAGCTTTTCATGATTGTGATTTCTGAAAATCTTCCTTTGAGTGCCTACTAGCACAGATGATTTAATCTCTTCCTTCACAGCATGGAATGAGTCTGACTGGCATAAATCATATTTAAGAGTAAAATTTACCTTTTTAAGTAAACATCAAAAAGCTAGTGCAAAATAGATCTGTTGAAAACATCAGAAATTCTGAGGATTTCCTTCCTTTTTCTATGAATGTCCAGTGAATAATTACCACGCATAATTAGGAAGTTAGGTAACACTTTTGCTGTATTGGGTTGAATGAAATACATGATTAACATTAATCCCCCTTGTATCTTCTTTTCATAATATGGTCTCCCCAAAATGTTAAAATGATTTTAGTGATTATATTACACTTCCATGGAATAACACTGGAGAGTCTTTGTGGAAGAGTTATTATGTGAACAGAGAAAGAAAAAAAAAAAGGAGAAAGTGAGAGAAAGACAAGATATTTAATTATAAGTCACAGAAAATTTAGGCTGATGTAAGCATGAAAGATTTTATTAACATTTAAAGGAGGTTCCAAAACCTGTTCTCAAGAATCAAGATTAAAGCCTGCCCAATCAGGTACACCGTTTTTGGACAGTTTGAATATGGCTGCCATTATTCCCCTTCCTATATCCAATCCCATGGGAACATGCCTTTGAAGCCTCTACTGTCAAAAGTAGTGTGAGTTCTTTTTTTTACTCTTTGATTTGGGACTGGCCTTGTGACTTCCTTTGGTCAAAAGAAAGTAACAGAAGAGACAGTTGCATCAATTCTCAAAACAGGCCTCATGAAGCCTTTCCGTTTTGGAACTCTGCTCAGATGCCGTTTGAAGGGACCCAGGCTGGCATGGTGGTTGATAGGGACATAAAATTTAGTTGTTCCTATAACCTCAGCTGACAGTCACTCAAACCACAAAAACAGTACTGCCTTGCTGACCAGCAACTGATTTCAAACAGATGAGTGAACCCAGAGCTACTCAGATAAAAGCAGTTCAAATTGCTGTTTCCACAGAATCATGAGCTAAACAGGCTACTAAGTTCTGAGTTGGCATGTGTCAAAGATAAACCACCACAAGGGGGAAGAAGGTCCAGCACAAAATGAGCTCAACTTCAATTTGTGAAGAGGTAACTGAGCATTTTAAAAGGACAATGAGGAAATAGGAAAGGGAGGGAAATGGGCGGAGACTTAGTGTGTTAATTGTTTAACTGGATGGGAAGCAAACTTCTTTTGTCTTCAGGATAGGACATAGTGGTGTTAGTTAGAGCAAGGTACCCAAATGGCTGGGAAGTTGAGCAGGAGTTGTTTCCTTAATATTTGCATTTCAAAGAGATTAGCTCTCATCCTTGAGAAGACAGTTAGGGGTGATAGAAGTTCTGAATCTCAAGAGGAAGAGAAAAGAATGACCCTACTTGCAAGCTTCCTTGAGAAAGTGCTGCAAGAGCTAGAGTTCAGTTCCCACCTGTCTATTAAACAGGTTTGGGCTAGAACAAACAGTACTTCTGGCAATCTTCAGCCTTCTCAGGCAGACACCTAAAGGGATCCAGGTCATTCTGCTCTATGGATGTGACATTGAACTGGAAAGTATGTAGGTGTTTATTCAAGTCATTCAGTGTGTGTGTATGTGCATGCACGTAGCTGAGTGGGATGTGGGGTGGACAAAATCACATGAGAATCTGCAATTTTTATAGGCCTAAGTTGACACTTTGTCAAAAAGAAGCCTGTCTAAAATTCTGTCAAAAAGATAACCTTTGTAAATTGCCACTTAGTTTTGGGATGATGTATACAGCAAAATCTAAATAAAATAATGTCTCAAATCAAGTCACAGAACTGGCCCAGTGGAAACTCTACTACCCCTCCCTCTGAATCCAAAAAGTTGAGTTTGCAATGCTGACCCACTGATGGTGGACATAGCAGTACTATTCTTGCCCCTGCAAGGGGTTTGTAGCTCCCTCTGCCACTGCCAGGAACACCAGAATGAATTGTGTGGTCCATGACATTTGGAATCACTACCCTCAATTTAAAGTCTAATGGATGGAGCCTAAATCAAATCCTAGCTTCACATTGACTTCTTAACTTTCTACAGTGAAGATGGGTTCTGTTCAATGAAACAGAGAATTCTCCAATAGAAAGTCTGTTCAGGTGCTAGATACATCATCAAAACAAAAAACAAATACTACTGCAGGTACCATAATATGGTTTGCCTCCATAGCTTACTGATGCTGGCCAACCATGCCTGAATCACAGTGTTATCCTCCTCTCTCTTAAACACCTCCTCTTCACCTTCCCTGGGAACTATTTCCAGACCTAAAATGCATACAGGCATGAAACCTAGCGAAGTAATGAGAACTCCCACTGTTTCCTTAGGTCCTCGGATCACAGTTCTTAACTATGAAGAATCTTTTGAGTCACAGTGACTGAAATCTTTCATTCACTCCCTAGAGTCTGGCATGATGCCTGGAACATAGTAAGCCCTCAGGTCTTGCTTCTACACAAATAAACTAGGGAGCTCATGGAAGGAAGAATGAGAGATCAATTTTATAAAATAGGTTGGTGTCTGATTATGGAGCATGTCAGTGTAACTCATCTCAAAGACAATACAGTTCCATTGAAGGCTTTTGTACTATTTATTAGAAGGACTCATATGGAGTCAGTGTGTAGGATGCAAAAAAGAGAGTGAGACTAGAGCCTAGCTGGCAGACTTTTGCACAGTGCTCGGTATGTGAGTAGAAGAGGGTAGCCATGGCAATGGAAAAGAAGAGCTGGATACAAATCATAAAGCTAAGATGCTGGAATCTGATTAATTCTGGAGGAAAAAAAAAAGGAAGGACTGTGTCATGTGTCAAGTGACAAAAAGATGAAGAGTGTGTTTCTTTTGAATTGTCATAATGGTTATTTTCTTGTGGCCCTAAGACAATTCCTTCATCCCTTTTCTGAGATATTTTCTAACTCAGGAAACATTACTGCAAAACAGAATAAAAGGGTGCCATATTCTTTTCTTTTAGCTTCAAAAGCAATGCTCTAAGACAGCAAGGATATCGGAAAAGTACTTGCAGAAAGCAGTCACACCCTTCTCTCCATGCAAGCTCCAGTACCCAGTAGGTAAGAGCCTTTTGAATAGGATGCAAAGAATTCATGGAGTAGCAGCAAAAAGCTTATATGCATATGCAAGAATAACTGAAAATGAACCCTATCCCTAGATGTGTAGCTTGGGGAAAAAGGTTGGAAAAGAGTTTGGTGTTTTAGATCTACTGCATTAACTTGGTACTCCAGCATCAGGGCAGAAGTGGTAATGTGGGTCTCTAAATAATAATGACATTGGGCCAATATTTAAATATGACTCTGCATGACATCAAGGGACAAAGAGGCTCTGATGACAGCTCTTATTGTACCTAATACTCACTAGTAAGAAGTAGACAAACTTTTCCTGCTTCCACAAATAGGGCTTAGAATTTACTTGGAAGATATGACTAAGGGTGAAAAGGACTTGAATTTTTAACCCAAATGCAAGCATGAAACTTTTATAATCTCAAAGATTTCAGGAAGTAGATTTTGAAAGAATGACAAATACCATGGCCAACGCCCTACATGACCACTGTCACCCCTATGTCTCCACCCTTTCAAAAGTTAAACTAGAAACAGGAATATCACCCTGAAGAAGAAAGGTAAACTCCAGAACTGACATGGTTTTAATCTTGAAGTGATCAAGAAAGCATGACAGAAGCTAAGTTCACCTGGAAATGACTAGATTTAGTTTTTTTATACCATTGAGGAAATAGGGCATGTAATAGAAATTAAGTTCAATTAAGGGAAAATAAAATGCCTGTTTTGCATGTATGACTTTAGAGCCTATGAAAATGATACTTTAAAAAGGTATAAAGGAGGGCTGGGGATATAGCTCAGTTTTGGTAGAGTGTTTGCCTCACAAACACAAGGCCCTTGGTTCAAATCCCAGCACCACCAAAAAAAAAAAAAAAAAAGAAAGAAAGAAGAAGAAAGAAAGTATAAAGAAATTTATTAGATTTTTAAAAGGATTAAGATCTCTCTTTGGAGAACTATGGCATGTGTTATTTTAAAAAGAAAAGAATATAATAAATCATTGTTTGAAATGCTTCAACACTAACTTGACATTAACAAAGTGAATTTTTCTCATTCCTGACCTGCCCCTCTGAAGCATGTTCTAATTTTAATTTAATCTATGTTGTGTTGCCAGGTGACTCCAGCCGATATTCTTCAGTATATGGCAGTCCAACGTTTCCAATCCATTCTTGGGTCAGCTGAAGTCTAGAGAATTCAGAAAAAATCATTAGCTATTGAAATGGATGTATTGTTAGGATAAGTTCTACATCAGTCATTCTTAATTGGGGATGTGGAGCACAGTCTGTTACCCAGGGGACTGTCAGCAATAGCTGGAAATAATTTTGGTAGTCACAACTGAGAATATGCACGGGCATTTAGTAGATAGAGATACTGCTAAACATCCCACAATGCACAGATAGCCCTCACAAGAATGTATACTGGGAATAACATCACTATCCAAAACAGGTTTCAAACAATCTAGTATATTTTATGCTTGTAGATGAACACCAATACATACAAAAGCACAGATGAATCAGAGAAATGTTAATACCAAGCAAAAGAAAATAGACTCAAAAGAATACTGTTATTTTTTGCCACTGTAACAAAATACTTGATATAAACAACTTAAAAAGATAAAAGGATTATTTTGGCTCAAAGTTTTAGAAGTTTCAGTCTCCCTGTTCAGCTAGCTGCATTGCTTTTGAGACTGTGGTAATGAAACTGGAGTTTGAGACAAAACTCCATTCTCCACTTCTGCTGGTGGGTGTGGTCTTCAACACAGAAAGCCCCTTTTAGTGTTAGCAGCTAATCACAGCAGGCCTACAGTATCAATTCTAGCGTCACAGCTGGTAAAACCAGACTCTTCTAGCTATTTTTGAGCAGCATTTTGCAGTTCCCAGTGCTGCAGCTCTAGATGGTGGCCTTTGCCCCCCAGTGTCACACCAGACCCCAGCAGCTCAATACCAACTTCTTTCCAGGTTCTTTTCTCACAAATCTGCAGAATGAGATTCATGGGACAACAGAAGATAAGAGTGACAAAAAATTAACACCACAAAAACAAATAGCTCGTCAATAAAGGGCTAAGGAACTGAATAGGCACTTCACAGAATAAGAAATATGAATGATCAAAAAAATGTATGAAAAAATGTTCAACATCTCCAGCAATTAGAGAAATACAAATCAAAACTACATTGAGATTCCACCTCAGTCAGAATGGCAATTATCAAGAACATAAGCAACAATGCTGGGCACGCCTGTAATCTCAGCGGCTTGGGAGGCTGAGGCAGGAGGATCGCAAGTTCAAAGCCAGGCTCAGTAAGGGCAAGGTGCTAAGCAACTCAGTGAGACCCTGTCTCTAAATAAAATACAAAATAGGACTGGGAATGTGGCTCAGTGGCCGAGTGTCCCTGGGTTCAATCCCCGGTTCCAAAAAAATAAAGAATATAAGCAAGACCCCAATTAGAATGTCTTTTATTAAGAATACAGGCAACAACAGGTGTTGGCGAGGATGTGGGGAAAAGGGTACACTCATACATTGCTGGTGGGAATGCAAATTGGTGCAACCATTAGGGAAAGCAGTATGGAGATTCCTCAGAAAACTTGGGATGGAACCACTATTTGACCCAGTTATCCCACGCTTATTTATACCCAAAGGACTTAAATAAGCAGACTATAGTGATGAAGCCACTTCAATGCTTATAGCAGCTAAATTCACAGCAGTCAAGCTGGAACCAACTTAGGGGCCCTTCAACTGATGAATAGATAAAGAAAATGTGGTATATATACACAAAGGAATATTACTCAGCCATAAAAAAGAATGAAATTATGGCATTTGCTAAAAATGGATGGAACTGGAGACTATCATGCTAAGTGAAATAAGCCAATCCCAAACAACCAAAGGCAAAATATTCTCTCTGATATATGGATGTCAATTCACAACAAGGGAGGGGAAGATTACAAGTTCATTGGACTATAAGGGGAATGAAGGGAAGAGAAGAGACATGGTAACAGGAAAAACAGTAGAATGAATTGAACGTATCTTTCCTATCCTCATGTATAAACACACAACCAATTTAACTCTACATCATGTACAACCACAATAATATGCTCCTAACTGAAACAAGTCATACTCATTCTATGTCTGTATGATATTTCAAAATATACTCTATAGCTGGGTGTGGTGGTACATGCCTGTAATCCCAGAAGCTCAAAATGCTAGCAGGAGGATAGGGAGTTCAAGGCCAGCCTGAAGCAAAAAGGTGAGACACTAATCTACTCAGTGAGGTCCTGTCTCTAAATAAAATACAAAATAGGGCTGGGGATGGTTCAGTTGTCCAGTGTCCGTGAGTTCAATCCCTGGTTTAAAAAAAAATACATGCGTACGCACACATACATACACACACACACATACACACACACACACACACACACACACTTTACTGTCATGTAAAAAAAAAATTAAAAAAGAAGGCAAGAGTGAGAGGCCTAGGATTTATTCAATCACGAAGAATAGAAACAGAACTCTTCCAGTGTCAAAAGAGAACCCCCATAAGTGTTGCCACCTAAGTATGCTAGTCTGGGGGTTTACATAGCACTTAGGTCAATGCTATTGGTTTAAATTTATACTAATTAGGATTTGGAAAAGTGCTAACACTATTGGTCAAAATCTATGCCAATTAGGGTTGGGAATAGTACTAATACTATTGATCAACCCTTGAGTCTGAACTTCCATTCCGGTCTGCCCCTTTTCTATTTTCTCACCGTTCATAGGGAAGCAGGAGGTTGAGGTCATGGGATCATGGATGCTCAGGGATTCAGGACTGTGATGCTGTGTGGGGCAGTCGTCTGCACCCAGCCAGGTCAGATTGCCTCAGTGCAACAGGTAGATGTGAATTGGCTTGCTTCAGCCCTGGCTGACTGTGCTTCAGGCCCACATTAGCATGGTTGGCTCCCCACGGACATAGCCTGTGCTTGCCACCAGCACTCCAGTCTGCTTGGGTCCACCACTCTGGAACAAGGGCTTGACTTCCCTGAGGTAGAACATCCTGGTAGGAACACTAGCAGAGGGAGCTCCTCACCTCATTGTAAGTGGAAAGTGAAAGAGAGGAAGGAGCCATTGTTCCAAGACCCCCTTCCAAAGTCTGCCCCTAGTTACCTAACTCCCTTCCACTAGGCCTATCTCCTCAAGGTTCCACCAACTCCTACTAGGGCCACAGCTTAGTGACCAAGCCTTTAACACAGGGCCTTTGGGAGACATTTATCCAAACCACAGCAAGTACATATTTAATGATTCCATTTACATGAATTTCAAAACAGATAAAACTAATTGATCTTGATAGAAATCAGAAAAATTATCTCAGGGTGGGGGTCCAAGCAGGAAAAGAAGGAATTTGCTAAAGTGATAAAAACACTTTATATCTTGACAATAATGTGGTCTGCTTTGGTATTGGCAACGACGTGGTTTACATTGATTGTAAAGATAATAGTGCATTCATTTGTTATTGGATAGTAGACTAACAATCTATGTGTTTCACCACATGCAAGTTTCACCTCAAAAATACATACCATTTTGAGTTTTTAAAGTGTACCACAGTTGAGAGATATGTATACTTTATAAACTTTAGGTATTAAAAATCACAAGGCATTCTGCTGAAAAAAAAAAAAACAGCTAAATTGGGAGAAATTCTGTTGCGGTGTGCCATATTTCCTATCTACCAAGAAAGACCTGTCCTCTCTGTATCTTTGTAGATATGAGCACAGAGCCAAGATAATAGATGGGAGGTTGTTTCACTTAGGATCACAATGTTTTAACTCAGTGGAAATTCCCAACAGTGAGGTTCTTTCCTCTACTACCAAGAATTAATTATTCTTCTATCTGTAGTTGTCAATACAAAATATGATATCGCCAAATTTTATTTAAGACAATAATATTTGGAAATATTTTTGTTAGTTATAGAACTGAATGTCACCCACTTCATTTTTCTTAAGGTCCAAAGAAAATGTGCCATTCGATGAATAAGTTCATCTGCTAAGTCTCAGAACATTCTAAGAGTGCAAAAGAGACTGAAAAACTGTGGGTAAAGGATTAACAAAATCTTTTGTCCTTTATGAGCAAACTTGACCTTGAGTTAAGTTTATAGTACTATTTCCTTGGAAACCTGAAAATGGTAAGGTGGAAGTGGTACAACTAGGCACCAATATTTCTTATGATAAAAAATGACAAATTGCATCTGGCAAGAGAGAAGCTATATACAAACTATAAATACCTGGTGGGAAATCATAGCTTTTGGCTCTCTGAGTGCAATGACCCTCACAGCAAGGCTGCTTTCAAGGACTCTGGAATTGACACCTCAAGTATTATTTTAAGAGAGAAACTTTTCTGTCTGAGAAAGGAGGTTTTTAAGCCAAGACCATGTATATGTGTCTCATCTCCTTGCACCTGAACTGTCAGCTCGGCAGCCAGAGATTAGCCTCTTGGGTGGTGAGAGGATTCCTGCAAGAAGTCTTACTGAGGAGCAATGCCTGATGCTGTCTGTTAGGAAAGCTGTATTTCCTGCCCTATAACCTTCTAATAGAATCTGATGCCAAATATATTCTGTGGAAGTTGGGTGAGTCAGAATTTTTAGAGATACTGTGGTGGGCATTGCCATAACTCAGTCACAACACAAGTACCTAATACAGAGTGGTAGTGAATGGGTTTGTCTTCTGTGATTGATGGGGCATTTGCTGTTCTTGGAGTCATGTTTATCTGTCACCATGGATAAGTTACTTGAAGTCACTCTTCAATGCCACAGTATAAAGCAGAGATGCCATCCACTCCGGTATAACAGTAAGAATGTCACGAACATAAGGAATATATGAAGTATCTTTGATCTCCTTAGAAGAAAGCACCACAAAAAAATAAAAAATATGCTTTGGTACAGGCAGGGCTGCTAGAGTTATTTCCTCTGCATTTTTTGCAATCTTCTGGGGGTTTTTTCCCTACAGATATCATAGATGGTTACCCTTTCTAAACTAATGGTTTACATGTGTCAAAGGTGAATATCATAATTTCTCCACTCTGTCTGGTTAACTCCCCTAGCCATCATATATCATATTTCACAAATCAAAAGCAGACGAAGGAAATGGTTAAATGCCATAAGAGAACTTGGTAATCACAGCATAGAGAGAAACAAAGAATGGAAACGCCAAAATCATTTTCCAAACAGAAATAAAGTTAAAGACACTGAGAGTTAAAAGTACTTGACACAAACTTTAAATACATAAAGGAAATGAAAAATTGCTCCTGAACAGTTTCAATGGACATATAAATTACTGTACCTGATAAGTTTGTCAGAAATCATAGCACTACCCTGTCACTACTTTTTCTTAAGTTTTCTAGATAAAACTTTTCACTAGATAAACTTTTAATAAGCCTAATATTTAAAAATAGGCCAGTGAATCTAATATTAAATGACATACTTTTAAGAGATTAAAACTCATCCTGAGCATTCGTCATTTGAACTTAAAAGATCAAAAAGAAAAAAAAAGAGCTGGGTACATTCAACTACCCTTCTAGTTTTAAGTATAAGGTCCACATATTCATTTGTTAAATCTGGTAGCTACTTTTTGCAAACATTGAACAGCGTTGCAAAGAAAATGGTTCAATATATCAATTACAAGATAGCTAATTGTGGAAGATGAAGGGCTTTTTTTAAAAACAAAAAATTACTACTTTTTCAGATGATGAAATTGAAATATTTAACTATTTATAATTGTAAATCATTTTCCAGGCACACAAAAATTTACTAAGAGTCTATGGCAGCATATATAAGTAGCTACAAATTAATTCATGCATTCTAACCAGAGTCACTTCTATTCTCTGGGTGTTTAAGTATGGCCTATGGGGGACATCAAAGAAAAAGTAAACCACTCCACTTTACCCTGTAATTGTCACCACAATTACCTCCATAGGCTTCGATCCTTCTGTGGCAGCAGAAGAGAGCCCCCTCAAATGTTGAGAGTGAAATCCATATGTGCCCATGGCAGAGATGATAGGATAAACTATCTATTCTATCTTGACATTCCTAAAAGACTAGCAGTTCTTCAAGTTACACTAATTTGGATGCTATTAAGCACCTGCTCTGTGATGATAGGTGTGTCAGACAGACAACTTTGTGATTATTTGTTTATTTTCCCAACAATCAGGACATGCATAAACCATATCTTATTAGTCTTTTTACCTCAAGGTTTTTCATAGAGACTACTATGTCATAAAATAATAAGTGGATAGTAGTTGAATGAATAGAAGAATGGTAACCAAGTAGTCTCAGTCCCTTCTAAAAATACTGCCTGTACCAGTTAAGATGTTTTCACTTGCAATCAACAAATAAAAGAATAGCAGACCAAAAATTGATTAAGTGAAGTAGACATTTATTATCTCAATTAAAACAGAAGTAATTCCAAAGTTGGTGTAATGATTCAATTATGTCTTATGGGTCCAGGTTTTTCCCATCTTTCTACTCTTCCAATCTCACTATGTTAGCAATGTCTGCCTTCCTGATCATAAAATGGCTGCAGAAGCTCCAATATAACCTCATTGCAAGAATAAAATATACCCAAAGAAGAGAAAAAGGGTATGAGCAGATTTTTTTTCTTTTCAGAGGTCCTCCACACTACCATATTTTTGCTTACCTCTCATTAGCCAAGACTGCTTCTCTTGACCAACACAGAAGAATGGAATTTCCATAACTTGTATAGAATAGCTATGACTAGAGAACAGAGAGAAGACAAAGATGCAATTCCTTTGCCCTACTCGACAAAATGAACAAAATGGGAATTCAATTTACGTGGGAGAGAAATTAATGTCTATAACCTACAGTATTTGCACAGTTAATTTACACCATTTGTTGCAGGTTATGAAGTCAGCACTCTCTGAAATCATTCATTCATTCAACAAATATTTGTCAAGAATCCAACATGCAGAAGTTACTGTTCTCTTTCTTTGGGAGATTTCAGAAAATAAAATACGATTTCTAAGCCTCAGTGAATTTATATTCCAGAAGAGGAAGACAAATAATAAACATTGTGTGTGTGTGTGTGTGTGTGTGTGTGTGTGTAAGAGGTGGTATTGAAAAAAAAATGCCCTGAAAAAAAATCAGAATAAGGTAGGAATCTAAATGGAAGCTTTACATGGAGATAAGAGAATATGTCCTAGGAAAATGACAATAATTTGAAGAGGAAGAGGCCAAAGATTAAGCATTCCTCCATCTAAAAAGCTGACTGATTCGGGATTTCAAATAGAGAAAAGTTTTGCCTTATTAGCTAAGCTGAATTATTCAGATAGCTGCCATTAAAAGAGAACATGGCGGGAAAAAAAAACAAAAGCACAAACTGAAATCCTGTGTAGAAGATTTCCAGAAAGAATTTGGGTTGTACTTAAAAGCACAATGGAAGCAAATAAAGTCGGAACATACTATGACTAAGGAAATTGTGTTGTTGAAGAATCTAAGAGCCTTAGAACCATATGGCCATGACTCTGTAGGCCTTCAAAGTGACCTGCAAAATGTGTAGTCCCTAACAGTAATAAATCCCAAACCCCTTTTTAGATGTGGTTAAGAGAAATAATAGACAAAGAAGGTCCTTTCAGAGAACAGAAACAAGATGCATTCAAGAAATGTCCTCCACAGCCAGGATGGAGGTCTTTGAGACTACTGTCTAGAGCTGGTTTCCATCAGTGATATGGACAAGTGATTGCCATATTTCTCATTCTTGCCCTGTGCCCAATCCACCATTTATTCTAGTGGAGGGAGAGAAGTGAAATAGTGAGGAAGCTATCTTGCCTTCAGTTGATAGGTTACCAAACAACTAGGAGCTACATGGGAACCTGAGTGAGAGGGATGAACATCACCCAGTCCATTATGTATGGACTTTGAGCTGGATGCAACAAGGAGACAGAAGTTTGAGTTGTCTCTTTTGGGGTTGGGGTAAAAGTGCCATTTGTGTCTTGCTTGGAGAAAAAAAAAAGTGTGAGAAGAGAGATGCACATAGAAAACTTGGTAACAAGAACTGTAGAAAATGGAAGAGAGAGCTGACCATCCAAAACAATCCATCAATTCTTCATTCCTGGACACATAATTAAACTACATTTCCCCATCTCCCTTGTACACTTATGAAATCATGGTGATCAAATGCTCAGCAATGAAACCTGAGTGTGATATGCACCCACCTCTTCAGGATTGATGCCTTTAAGAAAGTTTTGCCTTCTCTACACTGTTCTCCTTCACACTAGCTGAAATATGAATGTAATATCCAAGACTTGAACTTGCATCCAAAGTCCTAGAAGAAAACAAAAGAATCCTTAAATCATCATGTACAGAAGAGCCATTACCAACATGGAGCAGCCATCCTTGACCAATAAATCAATCATCTCCTTCTTCATTAAGTCACTGATTTTCTAAGCCTTTATTTATAAAAACTTATTTACTCCAACACAACAATTTAGCTACTACAGAAAGTATCTTCTGTATGTTTAAAGATGGCAAGAAAAGGATATAATACTCTTAACTTTTTTTTCAAAATAGCTTAAGAGATTTTAGTTCTTAAACCTTACATTTTCCAGGCTTTCAAAAAATAGTATGATAAAACTCCTCCCTTTAAAATTTAAATTAAATATATTTTAACTCATACATATAAACATAAAAATTGTACATATACATGGAGTACCATGTGAAGTTTTGATACATGCATACATTGTGTGATAGTAAGTCAAGTTAGACATACCTATCTCCTCAAGCATTTATCATTTCTTTATGATGGAGACTGAAAAAAATCCTTTCTTCTAGCTTTTTGAAATACAGTATATTATTGTTGTCTTTTGTCATGCTAGTGTGCAATAGCGCATCAGAACTTCTTACTTCTATCTAGCTATACTGTTCGTTGATCACCTCTTCCCATATTATAGATAATGAATTATTCTATACTTAACATGTGAGATTTAACAAAACACTGAAAAAAAGCATGTTACTTGTCAATGTGCTACTTAGACATCTTTACAGTGGTACAGCAATTGAAATGCAAAGAATTTCAATGTCATTAAAAACTCCATTCCAAATGCCATTACCTAATGCCTATCACTTACAAAAGTGGTAAATTTCCCTAGAAAAGAAATTCTGTTTGCTTTCTACTGTATAAATAACACCTGACACAAAATCTCACATTTTATATGCATTTGATATATGATTTATTGAACAAAATTATTTAAATTTTAATTGATTTAATTTTTTAAAAAGGTATGTATGATTTGTTCTGGAAATTTGAAAAACAAAAACATTGTCTTCTTTTTCATTTACCCCTTCATGTTATCTTCTCCTACCAACAAATCTTTCTGAACTATAATAAAACCTTAAATTTTATGTCTAGCTCAATGGGTACACACCAATTGCTAACTCTAAAATATGTCTGGATTTCAATTTCTAGTTTAAATATTCCACACCCAGATATTTGATACAGAAAGAAATAGAAAATAAACCTCTGGAAAGATATCATGAAACTGACCCTCTTTTAACTTCAGATACATCAACCCTAAACTACCTTTTATCACCTTGAATTTAACTTTGGGAATTGTACACATTACTAAAGACTGGATTTGGTCCCCACTGGGAAAAGAAAGAAATCAATAGCAAGGCAGTTAACTTCCAATCTTTACCCAGAAATGCCAACACTGAATTTATCCACAGTCTGGAAATAGGTTTGGTTTGTTCTGCTTATACAACAGGATAATGGATCAGCAGACAGCCTACTCGTAATGTCAGCATTACTAAAACTATACATGGTAAGTCCCTTCAATGCAAATATTTGTATCCCCAACTTTCCCAGGGATGCTTGCCTAAGCTCAACAAAAGTCATAATTTTAACAGTGATATTTTCTGTAGCATTAAAGATTTCAAAAGAGCAGAACTTGACTCCCTATATAGAATCCTGAAAGGATTAGATTTTTAGAAAATGGATCAACAAAACTGAAATAAGCCTGCCACACTGTTCAAGTCAAATGGAAATAAAAAATAAATTCTAAAACAAATAATTATTGCTTTCTTGCTTATTAAAAATAGAAATAGTTTAAATAGGTATTTTAACCTCGAATTTATTAAGGTGATATTGAATCTATGATTGAAAATGAAGTCTTCATTCTTTATTAACCAATTTTAATTTTAATATCGATTCCCTCACACACACCTTCATTTGAAAACTATTTATTGAGCACTGCTGCAGAGATTGCTTATGGTCTCTTCAATATCCATATTCTCCCTCTTTTAGAAGCCCTGGTTTTTAGCTGGATGCCTGAAATAAAGGCATGATCTTCAAGTCTCCTTTTCAGCTAGACAGAGAAATTATGTGACAGCTTATGAGAAATATCCTTAAAAGGCAACTGGTATATGTTCTTTACCAGATTCCAGGCCCACTGACCCTGACCCACACTGCTGTTAAAAATGCAATTCTAATGAAAAGAACTACTTGCCTACAAAAATGAGACCCACAAAACCAGAGATGGCCACACAGAAAACTAGAAGCAACAAATATGCCTGAGGACTGTGGACCAGAGCCACTGTACCTACCCAGACTGCCCACACCTAGACTTAAAGCAAGAGAAAAAATAAAGTCTTGACTGGGCACAATTGTGCACACCTGTAATCCCAGCTATTCAGGAGACGGAAGCAAGAGGATCACAAATTTGAGGTCAGCCTCAGCAATTTAGCAACACCCTGTTTAAAAATAAGAAATAAAAAGGGCTGGGGATATAGTTCAGAGGTAGAAAACTCCTGGATTAGATCCCCAGAACAACAAGTAAATAAATCCTATCTTTTTAAATCACTTTATTTTGGGGTTTTATATTAATTGCAGCAAAACCTAATCCTAATTTTTAGTCAGATTTTCATCACTGTGACAAATACCTGAGGAAAAGAAACTTAGAGAAGGAAAGAATTATTTTACCTCATGTTTTCAGAGGTTTCTATCCATGATCAGCTGATCACAAAGCAGAACATTATGGCGAAAGGGTGTCATGAAGGAAAGCTGCTCAGTTCATGACAGCCAGGAAGCAGAGAGACAGCTAGGAAGAGCCAGGGCCTAAGAAGCACCCTTCCAGGACATGCCCCCAGTGACCTACTTCCTCCAAGTAGGATTCTCCTCCAAAGCCTTCACTGTTTCATAGTTGTCCATTTATCTATCAATAGATTCATCCACCGATGAGGTCAGAACCCTCATGATCCAATCACTCCATCTTTGAATATTGCCACTCGAGGACAAAGCTTTCAATATATGAGCTTTTGGGGAACATTCCAGATCCAAACCATAAAACCTTATGATACAAGCAAAAATTATGAGATATTAAGTACTAAAATTAATGCAAATGAATAAGGCAGTTACTGCACATCCAACTTAAAATTTAACAGTGAAAATTAATGTATAAAGACCACCAGAGTAGATTACGACATGTAGATTTTTTTTCCCACTTATTTCATTTCAAACCAACATCCTCTCTCTGGTAACAATGACCACTGTGTTTTGGTGAAACTCTTCTTCCCCGTGAAATTATTGACTTTTAAACCCTATGCATCCATTACTGATCCAACTTCAGATATTTGAGGATGGGGGCAGAGGTAGAAAAATGATCAAGCTTGGCCAATTAAAGGAGTCACTGTAATTAATTCAGGGATGAATATATGAATTAAATTTAGCCACTCAAAATCCCACTGTATCATTCAGGTATTGCTGCTATAAACAACTCACAATTCAGTGCTTCAACTGCAAATATCTATTGTGGCCCTAAAAGTCAGCTAGGTCTATCTACCTTAGGCTACAGATTGGGCTCTGGTCTGCCCCACATATATCCCATCCTCCTTGGACCAGCAAATACCTTGATGAAGTTCTTCTTGAGATGTGACAGGGACACAAGAATCCAAGCTAAACCATACAAGTACATTTGAGGTCTCTGCTCATTATTATGTCAATTATTACTCCTTCAGTATAAGGGAATATATTCTGCTCACTATAATGAACCGTAATATCACATGATAGACAGGGAAGGAGGAAGTGGAAATAATAATTAATTGATTTTCCAAACACCTTGAGTTTCCAGTAGTTTTAAGGTCAAGGTACCAGAAGGCTGTAAACCTGGGTCTGTATATACCAATCTTCCTAACTAAATGGAAGCAGTATATCTCCCAACAGGAAAGAATGAGATAACACATAAGAGAAGCAAAGAAATGAGTTATGAGTGAATGGATATATTGAATATATGAAAGTCTTTTCTTTAAAAATGGAACCCTGCCATGAAAAAGAATACCAAAACTAGTAGTAGCATCAGCAAAAGCTATGGAAATTCAGAAAAGTAAGAAGGTTGGAAAAATTTTTGTAGCATTAATTCATTTGATTTGGAATTTCAATGAAGAGAATGATATTCACCATCACATAAGTAAAAGTGATTTTCAGACATGAAAATTGTATGACCTCTCCAGCAGAGATTGTTGGCTTATTTGCAAAATCTCTTGCTTTGTATCATGGTAACTGAAAAAGATACTCATTTTCCCAAAATCCATCCTCACCAAAGGTCATAAAACAGTTCCAAGTGATCATGTAAGCAAAAATCTATCATCTCTTAGGAAAAGCCTTTCCTTCCTGTTCGATGAAACAGATAAACTCACACTTGATTCAGATACCACTAACTGGTTTTTCTGTTAACTCTCACCTGAAAGGATTCCTCATTAAAATAAACCTAAAGCTAAGGTAATGTTTATATTAGGTCAAGAACTAATTATACAAGTAATCTTTGTATTCCACCTTACTTTTTATGACATGCTTTTTTGCACACTGCACTGAGTAATTAGATTAGAAAGGACTGTGGTTAAAGAACGTTTTTTTGACTATCCAAGTAAATAAATGAGGCTCTACCAAAAAAGAAAGTAAACTTGAAAGTTATTTGTAACTGCCTAAATGCTAAATAGATTTATGTATTACTGTTATGAGAAGGGCACAAAGCCATCATGATTTTTTTTAGAAGAGTGTGTAATCTGCATTTGTTTCAGATTGGATTTGGAGGGATGGACCTAAAAACCAGATAAAAGATCCATTTACAAAAGATCAAGGGATTCCAGCCAGGATGGAGTAAGGGGTACCAGAAAAGAAAACTGGCCAAAATATATGAAACACCGATTTGTGACGCCAAAGCACAGGCCATACAAACGTGATTCTTAATAGAAAGGAAACAAATGAGATAAGCCCTGATTTTATGCTTGTAGGTATTTTCAGACTATGGTCCATCCAAGTAATACTGCGCTGAGGACAAAAAGGTTTAGTTTGAAGAGTATGAGGTGACTGGAATTTGCAATAAACAGTGCTAGAAAGGAAGAACCATACATAGACATTTTCAAAATTTTAAGTCTTTGGCTGAAATACTAAACTATGCATGTGTCGGGTGAGACTCCAAGAGGGTGGGCAAAAATTAACCACAAGGAAAAGGACAATTACTGGGGAACTGTGAACTGAACACCTACTGAAACCCACAGGACCTGAGTCATTTGAATTTTACTCAGCAAGAGTGTAGAATCTTTATTGAACATCTGTGGTATACAGTAGAGGAGCCCAGGAAGCCACTCCTTAAGGACAGGACTAAAATATCCTTACAACAACAGTCTAGACCTTTACACACTAAATTTATAAACAGTCTTAAAGGGTGGAGATGTGACTCAGTGGTAGACTGAGCTTGCTTAGTATATGCAAGGGCTGATTTCAATCCCAGTACCACTAAATAAGTAAAATACAAATAAAAAATAAAAACAAATCTTGCAGGGTTCAAGCTGATCACTACTAGAATAATAGTCTCCAAACAAAGCCCAACATTCTTCTAATGCTGCCATAACAAATTAACACAAATTTAATTACTTAAAACAACACACACTTATTATTTCACAGTTTTGTAGGTAAGAAGTCTAGTACAAGGTGGTTCAGGTGAACATTTAGAATTTCACAAGGCTAAAGTCAAGGTGTTGGTAGAGTGTCAGAATGAGCTTTCTAACTCTTTCATATTGTTGATTGAATTCAGTTCCTTGCAGTTTTGGAATTTACATATGTGGATATATGGAGGAAAAGTTCTACTATTAAGACTATTAAGTAGAGGTCAGTCTTTGCCTAAATTAAGACTGGTAAGTCTTTCTCCTACGGTAGAAGCTAGTCTTTGCTCCTAGAGCAATAAAGGGTCAATTCCCTCTAATGTTTCCAGTTGTTTTGACTTCCTGTTCTACTGCATCACTCTGATGCAGAGTGATGCAACACTCTGGTTAGAGAAAAATGGTTAGAGAAAAATCTCTGCTTTTAAGGATTTATGTGATTAGACTGGGCTTTCACCCATCTTTTACTATGTTATAAACATATTCAAAGGGATAGAGGTATGCATATCTTTTGGGACACCAATGTCACATTTACAATGTAAGCATCCATCAAAGTATACCACATAAGAAACAGGAAAATATACCAATACCCAGGAGGTAAAACAAACCTGTCCACAGAAATAGGGAACAGTAATGAAGATGTTGGAATTAGCAGATAAGGATTCCAAAACAGCTATTTTAAATATATTTCATGGTTTAAAGAAAAACATGAAGACACTGAATAAAGAAATAAAAACTAACACAGAGAACTACTGGAATTTCTACTTTTGAAAAATACAATATTTAAAATGAAATTTTCACTGGATGGGTTATTAGCAGGTTAGACACTATAGAATTAAAGATCAGTCACTGAAGTGCAGAGAGGAAACACTGAGAAATTAAACAAAGCCTGAGTAATCTCTGAGATGATCACAAACATACGTATGTGTAACTGCAATCCCAGAGTAAAATAAAAAATGTTCGTAGATTTAAAAAAAATACCCATATCTAAGATATTCAATAAACCCCAAATCAGATAAATATAAGAAAACCAACCAAAATGTATCATAATGAAATTAGCAGTAACAATGATAATAAAAAGGAAAATCTTCTAGTAGACAAAAAAAAA
The DNA here is from genome assembly GCA_020662805.1 of Glaucomys volans. NCBI lineage: Eukaryota > Metazoa > Chordata > Mammalia > Rodentia > Sciuridae > Glaucomys > Glaucomys volans. Next base: position 190,772 of record JAJEJO010003702.1, read on the forward strand.
AGGACAAATACAAGGGAAAAAGTTAAGAACTGTTGACTTCTCATCAGAAACAGTAAAAATCCAAAAAAGATGAAATGACATCATTAAAAGGTTAAAGGAGTAGGAGCTATATTCCTAGAATTCTATAATTTGACAATGTAGCCTTTGAAAACAAGGTGAAATCAAGGTCTTTTCAGATGAACAGAAGCTGAAAGAAATTATTACCAGCAAAAAATTTCTTTCAGTTTCTGTTCATCTGAAAGACCTTGACGATACAAGAAGTGATAAAGGAAGTCCTTTAGGTGAAAGAAAATGATAACAAATCAATATGAATATACACAAAGGAAAGAAGAACACTGGAGCTGGTAATATATGGGTAAATATAAAAGATATTTCATTCTCTTTTTAAATGTATTTAAAAGGTAGTTAAATAAGAAAAATATAACAATATATTTTAAGCCTATGATACGTAAAGTGAAACATGACAATATTAAGTGAGGAGAATAGAGAAAATAAAAATGCTATTGCTTCTTATATTTTACATAAAGTGTATTATTTCTGATAGGCTGTAATATTTTTTTAAATGTATTAACCTATAATAATCCAAAAATAAATGGATACATTTATAAATGCATTTATATATACCTATATATACATTTGTGTATATATCCACATATGTAAAAATGTTGAAAGAGGAGAGAAAATACTAAGAAGAAAAAAATCTCAGCTAATGTAAAGAAGGCAAAGAGAGGAAAGGAGTCAGGCACACTGACACACTCCTATAATCTCAGATTAGGCGGCTGAGGCAGAAAGAGCATAAATTTGAGGCCAGCCTCAGTAACGTAGACCCTGTCTCAAAACTTAAAGTGACCCTTGATAAAAATCCCCAGTACTGCCTAAAAAGGAGCCTGAGGAAGAAGGGTCACTTGAGTCCTGGAGTTAGAGGACAGCCTTAGCAATTGTAGTGATGTCCAATCTTAAAAAAAAAATAACAGGAGCACTTGCCTAGCATGTGTGAGGCCCTGGGGTTGGATCCCCAGCACCAAGAAAACAAACAAACAACAAACAAAAAGCAAGATGAAACTATGTTGTCTACAAAAATAAATACATTAATATCATTAATGAAAGGACACCTTGGAGTAAAACTAAAAGGAACAGAAAATACATAAGTAAACACCAATTATAAGAAAGTAGGAATGTCTGTATTAGTATCAGAGGAAGCAGATTTCAGAAGAAATGTTACCAGAGATAATTTATCTTTTTTAGTGATAACAGAGCAATTAATTGGGAAGACATTAACAATCAATGTGCAAAATGATATAACCACTTTAGAAAATAGTTTGGCAGTTTCTCTGAAGCCCTTGCCTAGCAAATGTGAAACCCTGAGTTCATTTCCCAGCACTGTAAAAAGAAAGTAAAATTAAACACATATTTACCATATGACCTATCAATACTACTATTTACCCAAGAGAAAAACAATTAATACACAAAAAGATTTGTACATGAATGTTCATAACAGTTCTAGTCCAAAAACTTCTATCTTTCCTTCTCTCTCTCTCTCTCTCTCTCTCTCTCTCTCTCTCTCTCACACACACACACACACACACACACACA